>CM042421.1:19549438-19744438 GCA_023634145.1 Thymallus thymallus | reverse complement strand
CGTGCTATCATCCTGTGTCCTCTCTGCTGCATTCGCTCCTGAACGCACCGCTAGGCATCCCTCTCCTCATTGTTACACACAGAGAGAAATACCTATGTCACTGTGGTTGTTCCCAAGGTTGTGCTCTGTAGATTCCAAATGGAAGAAAACGCTCACCTGGGAGGTCGTGAACCTGTCCAGTAAGAAACGTTTGTTTTCATATTCCATTGCGAAACATTTTGTTGCGTTGTCTAATAACTCCGACCCAGGCCATAGGTCTTATCGGCAAGCAAGTTGCTTCTGTGTTTAGGGACTGGTTCCCACAATGAGTCATTTAGATCTGAGGGAAGAGAGGGTCTGGCGCCAGAGATGAAGTGCGAGGCATCTCTATCGGACCAACACGCACAAACAAAGAAATACACTCGCTGAATACGGAAGCTGTCCACATCTGTCATTGTGAGAACCTTTGTGTGACCACGAGCCCCAACTTAATATACTACAGGCTCAAAGCAAGGCAGCATAAGGCACTACAGAAGTGAGCTTGGTCTCTTCTTTTAAAAGGGGTACGATTGCATTTTGCTGTCATTCTGACTGACTAGAACCGACTACAAGCTCCCACCACGTCCCCAGTCAGTGCCCCCAACTGTCACTCTCCCCCAGACTGTCCCCTCCTCTCTCTCTCTCTCTCTCTCTCTCTCTCTCTCTCCCCCACCTACCACCTCAATACTCTACACCCTCTAGTCTGTAGCCAGACTGCCTGTGGTTGGTCAGTGCCGTGATGCCAGACTGCCTGTGGTTGGTCAGTGCCGTGATAAAGCGCCACCCCCTCCTCTCCCCTCTAACAGGAACCCACAGAGGTAGAGGCTGTAGAAGACCAGCCTGATAACTCTGTTAGCAGTGAAGTAGAGATGGAGTCAGAGGAGACCATTGCAGAGAGAAAGAGGAAGATGGTAAGTTCAGTGTGCCAGGGCTGAAGCGCGCCCTGCTGTGTGCAGCCCATAACCCCCCCCCTCACTTCCCTGCTACTACTGCTGCCTCATCCTGTTGCTGTGTAGCATAGCTCGCGGGGTCCACCACCCCCTACTCTGTCGCTCACAGAGCCCTCAAACACAGAGGCTCTGTTTCTGTCATTATACATCGGTTCTTTTCCTCATTTATTTAAGAGTTAATTTCTAAACCAGTACACCACACATTGCACCATTCCGGGCCCTCCAGAGCCACAGGTCCACCCTCCTCCCCTCTAATTAGCTGAGTAAACAAGAGCCGCAGCCTCATCACACGTAAGTACTGGAACTCTCCCTGTGTGTCAGAGTATGACCCTCACGTACAGTAATTGGCCAACAGTTTTGAAATGGCCAATTACTGTTTGCAATCTCTCTCCTCTCCCCTGCTAAAGAGCTCTGGTGACCCGGAGAGATGGGGTCACACACACACACCCTGGCACGCTCTCCCTCTTTCATATACACACATAAACACACTCTGGAAATTACCCTGCCGTCAGCTCCCTTTCACACGACGAGGCCCAACGTGTAAAGCGCTGACTCGTCGTTCCGGCCAATGGACTGGCTCTGGCTTTGCTAAATAACCCATAGAGAGAGGGAGGGAGAGAAGAGGGGTGCACGGCGACTCTGTTGCCAGGGCCTTATTGACTCTGGGGAAATCCAATAGCCTGCCTCACTCCCTACAAGGGAAGCTGCAATCTGGTCCAGAAGGAGGAGGAACCCCCTCTACTGTGGAAGAGAGCTTCTTGATTTACTGTCCTCCTCTGACGTAACGGTCACCCTCTAGTCTGGTGTATGTATGGTGTTCAACCCTAACCACGCATCCACAACAATGCCCTGTTCGGCATGGGCTCTTAACACCGCAGACGTCTCTGTGTGTTAGGCATGGTATGTCACCCACACTCGTATTAAAGATCCGGTTTGGTTCCAGGGATACTGATATGGCATGGAACACACACACACACCGTTAATATGTTGAAGGTTTCACTAAGGTTTGGTTTTGGTGTTGCAGATGTTATTCAGTTGCTTGTCATCAACCTTAGTAACTCTGTTTCTTGAATTGCATTGTGGGTAAGGGCTTGTAGGTAAGCATTTCACTGTAAGGTCGACACCTGTTGTATTCGGGCGCATGTGACAAAAAATGTGATTTGATTTGAACGTATGCGATTGAGTTGGTTGCTATTGTCTTCGTTGGTTTTCTAGCCATGTGTCGTGGGTGCAGTGTGTGGTTTATGAAGACGAGGTGACGGTGATGTGGTGAACATGTGGCTAAGTTCCAGTGGTGATGGGTTGTGTTGAAATCACTGTTTATTTATTGAGCCCAGTGTGACCGAGTCTTCCTCCTACTGGGTAAGCTGGTGTAAGCAGAGGAGTTGAAGAAGCCCTACCAGGACACGCGTCTACAGGCAGAAGGCAGGCATTCTCCATAAATTCACCCCTCTTCTCTCCCCTCTTTGATAACACCGTAGTACCCAGGTCACCTCTCCACCACTCCTTCGGCTGCCCACCTGTCCCAGAGGATCCCTGTGGGTCGGCGACACACTGAAGCCCCTAGAGTGGGGAACCCTGGTGGTGTGTGTATGTGTATGTGGCCTCTTGTCTTCTAAACCAGGCTGTCTCTCTGTAAACCATTCAGGCCAGCCCAGCGGAGGAGTCCCATCTGCACGGCGTGGGGGCCTCCAGCTGTCTGGGACTGAGTAAACCGGAGGTAAACTTGACCCACCAACCCCCCTCCCCCCAAACATACCCCCCCCTGCCTGCCCCTCCACCTCATAGGGGACCCCACTGACTGACAAACATACTAACCCACCCCACCTCCATCTTAGCTCCACTGACCAAGCCTGTGGCAGACCCCAGTGTGTCTCTGCTACTGGTGGTGGTAAAGTTAGTGTTGGTGCCCTGTCAGGTGGAGGCAGCCGTGGAATATACACACACACACACACACACACACACACACACACACACACCCTGAACGGTTTGGTAAGGGTCTAATGTTACTTTCCGACCTCCCAGTTCCATTTTGTGTTGTCTGACATCTCTTGCATCAACAGGGGTTTTAATTTATCTCTCCATTGGGTTTTTTCTCTCCGCTGAAGGGAAAATGGTGGTCCCTTTTGTCTCTGTCACTCTGCGCCGCTGTTGTTTGTCTCTGCCAGCCAGCTACCCAGACTGCCTCTTGCCTGTCCTGTGTTGCCATGACGTGTCTCTCCCCCTCTAGGCCCAGTGGGGCAGGAGACTGGGCCACATGGACTAACACTTACCACTCTGTTCCCCTCTCCCCTTCCCCCTCCTCTACAGACCCGTGAAGAGAGGAAGATGGAGGCCATCCTGCAGGCCTTTGCCCGCATGGAGAAGAGGGAGAAGCGGCGGGAGCAGGCCTTGGAGAGGATTGGCACCAAGTCAGAGGGGGGCCTGAAGGAGGAGCCACCTGCCACCCCCGAGGCCGACATGCAGTCTCCTGGTATCATGACGGTAAGCGCACGCACAACCACATCACCGACTAGTTGATAGTTCTTTATGCATGCACATTGGTTACACCAGGTCATTAGTTTTTAAGCGAACGTTCTCAATAATCTAAAGGGTTAGCTAAAGGTAATTATAAACCCATCCAAAACTATGCTACTGTACTCTATCCTAACCCTGTCTGGCGGTCTCTCCCAGCCCCTGCTAGAGGTGAAGGAGGAGCCAGGTCTCAACAAGCCTACGCCGGCCAAGCTGCGAGGCAGCAAGCAGAGAAAGAGCTTCTCACGGAGCCGCACCCACATCGGGCAGCAGAGACGGCGAGCGCGAACCATTAGCACCTGCTCTGACATGGCTCCCGGCTCGCCCGGGGAACTCCTGGACCCCCTGGCCAATGACGGCCCAGACGGAGAGGCCTCCAGGGACCCCGAACCAGAGGCCCTCTCCTCCCATGCCCCCGACACCAGCCCACCTTACAGTGGCTCCCCGGCCCCTGACAGAAACCGCCCCGGGCTGAAGTACCCCAAAACTAAAAAGGTGCCCTACCCACGGCTCAGTGCTCATCCCTAAACACAGCTAGTCACTATTCAATTTGGACTTATAGGAATGTTATATTCCTACTAGTGAAATGTCACTCAATACTATAATCAAATGCAGTTTGCTTGTGACTAAAGCTCTCGCTCTCTCTTTCTCTCTCTTTCTACAGCACTTAGTGAGTGATTGGTGCGTCGACAAGCAGGAGCGGTCGGTCCGGACCCCAGAGCCGGCCCCGGAGAGGCCCCTGAGAATCAGCAGCGACCCGGAGGTGCTGGCCACCCAGCTGAACGCCCTGCCCGGCATGGGTCCCAGCCCGCACGTCTACAGCACGCCCAAACACTACGTACGTTTCTCCTCACCCTTCCTGGCCAACCGCAGCCCCACCACCCCTGGGGTTCCCACCGGACGCCGGCGTTCTCGCGAGCTGCCCGACACGCCGCCCACCTCAGGCTCCTGCAAGAAGGTATGTTGTTCACCCCGCAGGGGAATGGAGTTAACAGAGTGTTAACTGTCAGGTATAGCTGCAGGGTAGAGAGACAGACTGACAGTGTTACCAGTAGAGACAGACTGACAGTGTTACCAGTAGAGAGACAGACTGACAGTGTTACCAGTAGAGAGACAGACTGACAGTGTTACCAGTAGAGAGACAGACTGACAGTGTTACCAGTAGAGAGACAGACTGACAGTGTTACCAGTAGAGAGACAGACTGACAGTGTTACCAGTAGAGAGACAGACTGACAGTGGTACCAGTAGAGAGACAGACTGACAGTGGTACCAGTAGAGAGACAGACTGACAGTGGTACCAGTAGAGAGACAGCCTGACAGTTTTGCCAGTAGAGAGACAGCCTGACAGTTTTGCCAGTAGAGAGACAGCCTGACAGTTTTGCCAGTAGAGAGACGGCCTGACAGTTTTGCCAGTAGAGAGACGGCCTGACAGTTTTGCCAGTAGAGAGACGGCCTGACAGTTTTGCCAGTAGAGAGACGGCCTGACAGTTTTGCCAGTAGAGAGACGGCCTGACAGTTTTGCCAGTAGAGAGACGGCCTGACAGTTTTGCCAGTAGAGAGACGGCCTGACAGTTTTGCCAGTAGAGAGACGGCCTGACAGTTTTGCCAGTAGAGAGACGGCCTGACAGTTTTGCCAGTAGAGAGACGGCCTGACAGTTTTGCCAGTAGAGAGACGGCCTGACAGTTTTGCCAGTAGAGAGACAGACTGACAGTTTTGCCAGTAGAGAGACAGACTGACAGTTTTGCCAGTAGAGAGACAGACTGACAGTTTTGCCAGTAGAGAGACAGACTGACAGTTTTGCCAGTAGAGAGACAGACTGACAGTTTTGCCAGTAGAGAGACAGACTGACAGTTTTGCCAGTAGAGAGACAGACTGACAGTTTTGCCAGTAGAGAGACAGACTGACAGTAACAAAGACTTAGGGTTTCTAGGATGCAGCTGCCTTGGAGATCAGTGGTGCAGTGAATGTGATTGTATTTCTGGTTGACATGTCTAAGTCCTCCCCCTCTGTGTCTTCTCCCCACAGCGCTGGTTGAAGCAGGCTCTAGAGGAGGAGACCACCACCCCTCCACCCAGCAGCGGCCGGCCCACCCTGGTCATGCCCAGCGAGGGCCCTCTCAGCCCCACAATCAACGGGGACTCTGACAGCCCCCTCCCCTACAACGGCAGCTGCACCTTGCCAGGTGAGGACTCTGGTGAGGACTCAGGAATGTGTGTGTGGGAATATGTTTTGTATAAATCTTGTATGCGTGTGTGTGTGTGTGTTTTGCATGTGAGTAACCCTTCCTGTGTGTCACAAAGAGTTGCCCACTCCTCTGAAGAAACGGCGCCTGGGTCTGTGTCCGCTGGACCCCTGCATGTCAGAGAGCTCCACCCCCTACGGCTCTCCCTGCGCCACGCCAACTCGGGCCGACCTATCAGAGACGCCGGGTACGCCCCTCCAGCTGGCCACGCCACCCCGCGTTACCCGTACGGAGGAGCCGAGCCCGGAGCCTCTACCTAGCACCCCGACACACACACTCAGTGCCCCGCAGGAAGTAAGACACAGACACACACACACACACACACACACACACTGAGGGAACTGAACAGTGTGTTAATATCTGTTCCTGTATTCACAGAGCGAGTCTTCCCTGGACAGCTCACCGGAGCGCCCCCCTTCCCTGCTCTCCTCCCCCTGTGTAGTGGTCAGGGCTCCCAGTCTGGACGTGTTGACCAGCGCCCCCCTGAGCCCACAGCCCCCCACCGCCGAGTCCCAGGACTGTGGGGGAGAGGAGGGGCCAGAGACGGGGACAGAGGCCGAGGGCAGCAGCAGCGAGGCCCCCTCCTCCTCCACAGACCCAGCCTCTTCCTCCCTCCTCCCCCCCTGGATGAAGAGTCCAGAGAGAGTGGGTCTGTCAGGCCCAGGGGGTCTGTCCTTCTCCCCCATCAACTCTAACCTGAGGGACCTTACCCCTTCACATACCCTGGAGCCCATCTTGGCCTTCAGGCCTGAGGCTGTGGCTGTGGCCGGAGTTGTGGCAGGGGCATTGACCGTACCAGTACCCTTGGCAGCAGGACCCTTCACAGAGGCTGCAGGGTCTCTCTTCTACCCCTGCCCTGAGGAGGGGGGAACCCTGGGCTTCTCTCGTTCACTGAGTGGAGACGGCACCGGAGAGGGAGGGTCAGGGCAGAATCCCCCACAGAAGAAAAAGGTGAACTGCTGCTATTCGTCCTGCATATTCAAGCTGTGTTAAGGTTCCTGGATGGATGAAGGTATGTCTGTTTTCTGATGTGTGATGTCATGTGTTTTCCCAGGTGTCTTTGCTGGAGTACAGGAAACGTCAGCGCGAGGCGCGGCGCAGCGGCTCCAAAATGGAATGCGGCTCGCCTGTCTCTACAACACCTACACTAGTGGAGATTTTCCCTCTGCCCATGGAGACCACCCAAGAGCCTCCACCCCTGGCTCCTGCTCCTGCCCAAGCGCCAGTGGCCCCTGCTACAGTGGCCCCCACCCCGCTTGAGTCAAAGACCCCACAGCCCAGCGAGGAAACAGAGTCCCCAGCCGATGGGGAAGAGGGACAGTGGACCTCGTCCACCTCGGTGGAGCAGGCAAGAGAGCGTGGCTACCACAGAGCCCTGTCGCTTAGTGACCACAATAAAGTGAAAGGTACACACACACACACACACACACACACACACACACACACACACACACACACCACTTGGACATAACTTCTTTACTGATGTTAGTTTAATTGTAATAAAGTATACCTGTGTGTGTTTGTTACAGATGGAGAGGCCGAGGGCAGCGAGGCCCCAGTCAGAGAATGTTCATCTCCTAGCCTGCAGAAGACCCCGACCCACACGGTAAGAAACATTCTGCTTTAGTATGAAGTACGTAATGCTGCCAAACACAGCCATCTCACAGATGTAGGCCAGGGGTCAGCAACAGGCGGCCTGTGGGCCTGTACCGGCCCGCTAAAGTTTTTAGGATTTTAGTTTTTGGTCTGTAAAATTCAGCGAGAAATATGTTTTCATTTAGGAAATATATTCCCACACAGAAAAAAATTAAGATGTCATAATGTAATCATTATTTTCAAATGCAATCTCTTTTTGGGCTTAGTTGTATTTGCTTTGTTGCCCCCGAAAAATTTGTTCCAACAAAAATCATCCTGCGGCTGAATCTAGTTGCCTACACTGATGTAGCTGTTATTGTTCATGACTTACCCGTTCCGTCTCTCTCTCTCTCTCTCTCTCTCTCTCTCCCTCCCTAGCCGTGTTCTCCTGGCCCCAGCAGCCCGTCCCAGCCTGCCAGTCACCCAGTGAAGGAGGAGGAGAGTGACAGCCAGCCTCGGACCCCCTCCCAGGCCGCCCCACAGCAGCCCAGCAAGCCTGCTGTACCCCAGACAGCCCCCCTGACCCCCACCAAGCTGCACCCTACTGCCTCTTACCCTGCCTCCTCACTCCTCCACTCCCCCAAGGCCCAGGCCCAGGCCCAGGGCTCCCCTTACCGCAGCCAGAGGGCCTTCCTCTTTGCTCCTCCTCAGACCCAGCCCCAGGCTCAACAAGGCCCAGCCCCCTTCTCCCAGTACAGCCCCCAGTCCGCTCCGCCTCCACCTCCTCCACCAGCACATCCAGCCTCAGCAGCCTACTTCCCCAGCCAGTCAGCCCCCGCCGTGGGGCCCTTCTCTGGGTTCAAACCTGCCGCGACGTCCCTTTTCCCCCCTGGAGCCCAACCCCTCCTGCAGACTCTTCCTCCCCACGCCCTGCACTACCAGAGCTCTGCCCCTCCTCCTCCCCCTCCTCCACCACAACACCCTGGGCCCGGTTCCGCCTTGTTGCACGTTAACCTGCAGCCTCCTCCAATCCAGCAGCACCAGCTCCTCCTGACCACCTCCCCCAAGTCGTCCCTCCCTCCCCAACAGGGCCAGACCCACCACCACCAGCAGCAGCAGCCCAGTGCCAGCACCCTCCTGTCACTCAACCAGGGTCTGCCTCCTCCTCCTCCACCCCCTCCCCCTCCTCCTGCCTCCTCCTCCGGTGCTCCCATGCAGGTGCAGGACCCTCACCACTTTCAGAACTTGGGGGGCTTCCCTACCCCGTTGATGCACACCGGCAGCACCGCTAACCCCTCGGTGCCCCCCTCCACCTACCCCCTGCCCCACCAGCAGACTGGACTGCCCCCCCCTCCTCCTCCCCCTCCCCAGCAGCAGACTCAACCGGCCCAGGCCGTGCCAAACTCCACTCAGATGCCCAGTGGGACACGTGGCGCGCCCGCGTCCTCCGCCCCCTTCCACAGCGCAGGGTACCTGGGCACGGGGTGGCACTGACCGCCCTCATGCAGGCCTCCCCCTTGGCCCCTGCCAGCTCCTACGAACTCACTCTGAGAGGGGCTTGATGACAGACACACAGACACAGACAGACAGACAGACAGCGGAACACATCAAGCAACAAAAGCTGTAAATGTTTTCTATGTACCTGAACACATGGCCAATGGAAAAACAGGAGACCGTGGGATTAAAAGGGGGCTTTTTTAAAGGACGAACTGAAAACAAGGAACGTGAAACATTCTTAAGAGACTGTTTGAAATTAAGATGGACGATTCCCCCGGTGCTCATCCTTCGCTCTCTCTCTCCTACGTTCCTCCCTCTGTTACCTTTTTAATGTCCTTCCTGTGGCAGAGAGAGTGCCTATCTGTCTAACAGTCTCTGTCTGTTTCGGACTTCTATTGTAAGGTCCCGCACTTTCTGTATCAATGTACATTCCAGGCTCCACCCCCCTTTTTGTCAGTTAGTCCGGCCTTCAGTTCCTTTTCTCTCTGTTCATTGTCTGCTCTTCGACACCGTTCATTCATTTTATCTAGTGGCTCATTATAGCAAACGGAAAGCTTTTTGTAAAGAGAAAAAATACAGAATTATTATTATTATTTTTATTCATCTGTGTAACAAATATCTGTGCACCGCTGCAGTGATTCAGAAAATACTCTTCTGGGAGCCCGCTTCACTGCCCCAGGAGGCTGCACTCAAAGTGTGTGTGTGTGTGTGTGTGTGTGTGTGCGCGCGCACATGAGTATGTTTGAGGTGCATGGACTGTGTGTACGCAGGAGAAAGAAAGGCAGAGTGGTAGAATAAACGAGTGCCGTAGTCTTCTGAGGTAGCCAGAGTGAGGTCTCACCCGTAGGTAGGACGTTAGCGGTTTATTTTTGAATATCAATGGTTGTTTGTAGAAAGTGTAATTTTAATGTAACTCCAGCTTTCTCCGGAAACAGGTTGTGTATATATTTGCTTGTTTTATTTTCTATTCTTGTATAATACGCTCCATTCCCATTTTGGAATATGGTTGTAAATACGAGCGCTCTTCTTGGCAAAGCTGAATGTTTCTGTGACAGTAGCACTTTTATTTAGTTTTTCCTACTCTGGACTATTGAAGTCTTTTTTTTATTATTTGTGTGTATGTTTGTGTGGAGGAGAGACTCAGACACTGGTTGGCTATTTTCATGGTTCACTATAATAAATCACTGTAATGACAGTTTTATACCACTGGTGGTGTTGTGTGTATGTTCTGTCTGTCTGGGACGGATGCCATGTTGGCATCACTTTCAGGCGTTTTTTTTTTTTTTACAAATGCCTCCTAACTGACGGGGTCCTTGTTATCCGGGATCCTTGGGACGTCCCTAATCCATTGAAGGTGACATTTTTTTAAATGGTTAAGGAAGTGGTCAGGTAAGGAGTATGGTTAGGGATTTCCCAAGGAACCCCGGATAGCACTAACCTACCTGACAGGCTTCCAGCAAGCTACCTGTCTCCTCCAGTTAAAACTCCTGTGGAAAGCTGTGGTTGGATGCTGTCGGACAACTTCATAAAGACCTGAACCATCTTCAACCGTGAGAATTCCTCTATGTTGTGAATTACCTTTCAGGTTTAGATAGATAGATAGATAGGTACTTTATTGCTCCCCCGGGGGGGAAATTTCATTGTCAAGCAGCTACAACAAAACACAGGGCAGGTGCAAAATGCCACAACGAAAAGTACACAAAAGACAGATACACGGTACATGATACATAGAGCGGCAGTATGAAAAAGTATAGAAATACAAGATATCTGGAGTGCAAAAAAAAAAGCTATAAAAGGACATTGCATAGTATGAGTGGTTGGCTGAATATGTACACTATACATTGGTGGATGTTGGATGGTTAACTATACTATACAGGTCGATGGCAGAGAAATACTTCAGTAGCTAAAAATGCGTATGATATGAGCGAGGGTAATAATAGTTTACTTAATAGACAGACTGGGTAAATTAACAGGTAAGTGAAAATTTTGCATGGTTAAATTAGTTAAATTAGCTGTACAGTTAGGTATACAGTTATATTTACAGATAAGTGAATACTTGCATGTTTACACAAACTGTACAGGTAAATGACAGGAAGAGATACTTTAATAGCTAAATGTGTGTATGATATCATTTGGGGTAATAATAGTAATTCCCTTAAAATACAGTCCTTAGTGCGCAGGGTTTAATTACGGACAACTGCACTTATTGCACATTCGATATACTAAAAGCAATGAGAAAAGGTGCAACTGGCAGGATACTAATATGCATTCCTGAGTGAATGCCTACGTCCAATAATTACTTACAATATTGCATGTGATATAATATAACAACTGTACATGAGTATGTATATACAGACCTGTATGAATAAATAGGTCCTGAGTGGATGAGTGCTGACGGACCAGAGTTACTCACGGATGGATGCATAATTGTTAAACTAGGTCCAAGCACCCCAACAGTTCCAGATCTATGTTGCCGACGGCACGGCACCCCGGTGAGGCATTATATAGTCTCATAGCCGCCGGCAGGAAGGACCTCCTGTAGCGCTCTCTGGCACACCGTGGTGGGATCAGTCTGTGACTGAAAGTGCTCCTCTGCGTCATAACCATAGTGTGCAGAGGGTGGGTGACGTTGTCCATGATGGCCAGCAGTTTGGCCAGGATCCGTCTCTCCGCCACCTCCTCTAGAGTGTCAAGGCTCATCCCCAGGACAGAGCTAGCCTTCCTGATCAGCTTATTTACCCGAGAAGCATCACCGGCTTTGATGTTTGCTCCCCAGCACACCACTGCAAAAAAGATGGCACTGGCCACCACAGACTGGTAGAAGGTATGCAGTAGTTTACTGCACACGTTGAAGGACCTGAGCCTCCTCAGAAAGTAGAGTCGGCTCTGGCCCTTTTTGTACAGGGCCCCGGTGTTACCAGCCCATTCCAGTCTGTTGTCCATATGGACACCCAGGAACTTGTATGACTCAACCATTTCCACATCCGTCCCCTTTATAGGGACTGCAGTCAGTTGTGCCTTGGTTCTCCTGAAGTCCACCACCATCTCCTTAGTTTTGCTGATGTTGAGCTGAAGGTGGTTCTGCTCACACCACAACACAAAGTCACTGATTGTGCTCCTGTACTCCTCCTCCTGCCCACCCCTGATGCACCCTACAATAGCAGAGTCATCCGAGAACTTCTGTAGGTGGCATGTCTCAGAGTTATATCTGAAGTCTGAGGTGTAGAGGGTGAACAGGAAGGGGGACAGGACCGTACCCTGGGGGGCCCCTGTGTTGCTAACAGCCCGTTCTGACACACAGCTCTGTAGTCGCACAAATTGTGGCCTACCGGTCAGGTAGTCCGTGACCCAGGAGACTAAGGGTGCTTCCACTTTCATCCTCCTCATCTTCTCACCCAGTAGCAGGGGCTGAATGGTATTGAAGGCACTGGAGAAGTCAAAAAACATGACCCTCACAGTGCAACCTGCGTTGTCCAGGTGAGAGTAGGCCCTCTGCAGAAGGTAGATGATTGCATCATCCACCCCGATTTTGCGCTGGTATGCAAACTGCAGGGGGTCCATTGATGAACACACCAGGGGTCTGAGGTGAGCGAGGACTAACCTTTCCAGGGTCTTCATGATGTGGGATGTCAGCGCTACAGGTCTGAAGTCATTCAGGACAGTGGGGTGTGCCTTCTTGGGCACTGGGACGAGGCAGGATGTTTTCCACAGCACAGGGACCCTTTCTAGGCTCAGGCTAAGGTTGAAAAGACGCTGGAGTATTCCACACAGTTGGTCAGCACAGACCCTAAGCACCCTTGGGCTGATGCCATCAGGGCCCGCCGCTTTCCACTGGTGTAGTCTCTCCAGCTCTCTCTTCACTTGGTTGGTGGTGAAAGCCAGCCCAGGTGGGGGGAAGGGGGGTGTTGAGGATCAGTCCAGGGGGGGCAGGGGCAGAGGTGGGGTCACTGATTGTCTCAGCAGAGGTGCTGTGAGCAAAGTGGGGGTGGGATAGCCGTGAGGGTGTGTGGTCTGGGGAGCTGGAAGGGAGGTGGACAGGGCCAGTATCGAACCTGTTAAAAAATTGGTTCAGCTCATTGGCTCTGTCCTGGGTCCCCTCCGTCTGCCCACTGTTTGACTTTTTGAAGCCAGTGATATTTCTCATACCCTTCCACACCTCTCTCACCTGGCTCTGCCTCAGCTTGTCCTCCATCTTCTCCTTATACACTCTCTTCCCCTCAGCAATCCGCAACTTCAGCTCCCTCTGGACGCATTTCAATTTGTCCTTGTCCTTCTCCTTGAAGGAACGTGTACCACCATGCCAGCCACAGATATGCCCATTAATAAGTTCTTATTTAGTGGTTGCTTCCCATCTAGCTTATCACAACAGATTGTAGACGGTTCCATCAGGAGAGCAATACTAACTGCATCTAATGAACACCCGCCTCTCTTCCTGACAGGGATGCGTGTTGGTTAGTGGTAGTCCATCACCGGGAAGCAGATGGTTCGACACACCTCTCTTTGATCTGGGACGCTGTGTGCATATCAAAGCAGACACTCCAGTCTTGACGAACATCAGTGATTTAAAGCAGGCTCTTCATGGTTACAAGTGCTCTCCTGTCCCTGTTCTGCATGACTAACGGGGACAAATGAGCTTCACAAACAACACCCCGCTCAATATGTTGGAGTGTCTTTCTCCTATGCTCACAGGTGGAGAGAATCCACAGTTCAGGGACATGTGGTCTAGAGAGACGTGTTTGACGAGAAGTGTGCCTGGTCCGGTTAGTTTTGCTTGCCCCTGGTGCACCGGGTGGATGGCGATGTCACTTAAGGACTAATGGAACGGGCCATGCAAAACGAACTTGCCCATTAAATAATGCAATGTCTGAATGGCCGAGTTCGTTTGGGTGGAAATGGTCCAATCAGAATAGGGCTACGGCGAGTGAGTGCTCTTGGACTGTATAGTCATTTGTTCCAGGAAGAGAAGTGCATTGCAGAATTGGGTGGGGAGGAGGAGCATTTTCAACATAATTTCTCTGAAGTGAAACTAAAGCATACAGTATATTGTGCACGAGGCCAAACTCTCCAGCTCTTCACAAACCTGTTAAATTGTGAAATTCAGTATCCTATTTCTTTGGACCTCTTTTAACAACAGAGAAAGAACCAAGATCAACGTGGACATTTGAAGATCAGCTCCACACTGTTTAATCTCCTTTTTTCATTGCCACAGTAGGCCAACGTTAACTCTTCATCCAATTGTTTTGTTTTTATTTAATCTTTTATTTAACTAGGCAAGTCCGTTGAGTACAAATTGTTATTTACAATGACGGCCTACACCGGCCAAACTCTGACGACGCTGGGCAAATTGTGTGCCGCCCTATGGGACTCCCAATCACGGCCGGTTGTGATACAGTCTGGATTCGAACCAGGTTGTCTGTAGTGACGCCTCTAGCACAGGTGACTGAGGAAAAGCAGAGAGGAAGGACTGGAGCAGGAAATGACTGAGCTACAGAAGAGAAGCACTGAGCTGGAGCCGGAAATGACTGAGCTACACAGGAGAAGCACTGAGCTACAGCCGGAAATGACTGAGCTACACAGGAGAAGCACTGAGCTGGAGCAGGAAATGACTGAGCTACACAGGAGAAGCACTGAGCTGGAGCAGGAAATGACTGAGCTACAGAGGAGAAGCACTGAGCTGCAACAGCTCTCACACACTGAGGACCACCTCCACCTCTTCCATCCATGTGTACCCCTCCACCCACCAAGGACTGGTCTGTGTGATGGGACTGTGAGGCTATTTTTTTTAACTCCGCTAGAGGAGATACTTATGAGAGAAATTAGAAAGAGGTTTTATACCTGTCTCCGTGTTCTTGGAAAGAAAGGCTTCTCCTCAGGAACATTATACTGCGAGGTGACTTAGGGGAGGGACTAATTGGGATTTAGGGGTGGCCAAAGAGTCGATCAACAGGAAGATACTGGACTGTGGCACTGAGGAAAAGGAATTTCAGATAGATAGATAGATAGATAGATAGGTACATAGCCTGTACATCCCCACCTGTCCTCTCCCTGAGATAGAAGCCCCAGAAGGTAGGTAGATAGGTACTTTATTGATCCCCAAGGGGAGATTTCTTCGTCAAGCAGCTACGAGAAAGCACAGGGCAGGTGTGCAAAATGCCAGAACGAAAATACACAAAAGACAGATACACAATACATGATACATAGAGCAGCAGTATGAAAAAGTATAAAATGACAGGAAGTCTGGAGTGCAAAAAAGCTATAAGACATTGCATAGTATGGGTGGTTGGCTGAATATGTACACTATACATTGTTAGTGTTAGGTGGAAAAAGTTGATATAGATAAATAAGGAATATTTGCATGGTTAACAATACTATACAGGTCGATGGAAGAGAAATACTTAAATAGCTAAAAATGCGTATGATATGAGTGAGGGTAATAATAGTTTACTTAATATACAGTCTGGTTAAATGAACCGGTAAGTGAATATTTTGCACGGTTAAATTAATTGTACAGGTAAATGTACATTAAAATGTACAGGTACGTGAATATTTGCATGTTTACATTAACTGTACAGGTAAATGACAGGAAGAGATACTTAAATAGCTAAATGTGTGTATGATATAAATTAGGGTAATAATAGTAATTCCCTTAACATAGTCATTAGTACAGGGTTTAATTACAGATAAATACACGTATTGCAAATTCGATATACTTAAAGCAATGGAAAAAGATACAACTGACAGGATACTAATATGCAGTCCTGAGTGAATGACTACGTAAGTTCAGTCCAAGAATTACTTACAATATTGCAGCACGTGATATGATATAACAACTGTACGTGAATATGTATATACAGACATGTACGTGAAGTCTAATAGCCGCCGGCAGGAAGGACCTCCTGTAGCGCTCTCTGGCACACCGTGGTGGTGCTCCTCTGCGTCATAACCATGGCCATTAGTTTGGCCATCATGAGTGTTTTTGGATTATGAGGTTCAGGTCTCCTTTTATCATGTGGAGGCCAGGTCTCCTTTTATCATGTGGAGGCCAGGTCTCCTTTTATCATGTGGAGGCCAGGTCTCCTTTTATCATGTGGAGGCCAGGTCTCCTTTTATCATGTGGAGGCCAGGTCTCATATCTACTCTTTCACTGGCTGCAACTTCACTGAGAAACTATCCATACTTAGGACCTTGTGCCAGTCATGGGGCTGAAAACTCTGATCATCTCTCCTGTCAATCACACAAATTGAGGATGATATTTCTGACATTGCACAAACCATTCAAATACTCGGCATGGCACTTGATTTCCTTAAGTTTAAAATACTGCACTTTGCATCACATACATCACATATAGAGACTGTTTATTTTAAACCATCCAATGATTACAGCATGCGTCTTCTTGGGAACCACAAAGATAATCACATTTTTTAAATCCCTGCAAATATTTTGAGTATGAATATCAGATGATCAAATTGTTTGTCTATTCTGTGTGGTAATTTCTTGAATGTACAGTATGTAAAGTGGATGTGATTGTATTGTGATTGATTTAATGTTATATCTGACATCAGTGATTTAGCAGCCTCTCCATGGTCTATAAATGCTCTCCTGTCCACATTGTGGGGACAAAGCTTTACAACAACACAACTCACAACTATATTTTTGAGTTCCTTTCTCTTGTTGGGTTTGTACTGTATAATGTACATGTCATTACATTTTAAAGAAACACCATTAAAGAAAGTTGTAAAGTTTATTTACTGTACCCCCCCCCCCCGTTTTGACCCTTTTAAAGTTTATAATTCTTAGTGTAATATTTACATATTTTTTTTGCTCAAGGGAATGGTTTCCCTTGTTCCTCACCTCTTCTGTTTGTTTATCCCAGACTTTATTTCATACACACTCAAGTACTGTCTCCGATAACATTTACATATACATGTCCGAACACAAAAGTGGTCTGTTATTAGATATGTACAGGACGTGTGCAGAGATTTCCGGACTGTTCACGCCAGTGTTCACCAGTTAATGTGCTTTTTCATGCAGTCCACTCCTCCACATCACTTGGAAACAGCCTGGATCATATCACTGCTTACAGACCAGACAGTACAATAAGGTAAGTGGGGTTTGGACTGAATGGATATGTTCAAATGTTGTGCCATGGGATATTTAATGACCACAGAGTCAGGATACCTGTTTAACATCCCATCTGAAAGACAGCGCCCTCTACGCAGGGCAATCTCCCCTTTGCTGCACTGGGGCATTGGAATCTCATTAGACCAGATGAAAGAGTGCTTCCTACTGGCCCTCCAACACTGCTTCCAGCAGCGTCTGGTCTTCCAACCAGGGATCAACCCTGCTTTTCTACAGGGGCAAGCCAGCAATGGGATGCAGGGTGCTATCCTGCTGGCAGTATACTGCTGACATACTAGTTATAAAGGTGTATTGCCCTGTGTGTGTGGCAGTGGTAAGCTATTTGACTTGAGTTTAAATGGGCTCTGGAGGCAACTGATCTTTTCAACCAGTTCTGTCCTTTTTAAAAGGCCACAACGGCCACATTTTGACCTTTGAAGAAATTGTCTGATTTTATTCATTGATAAAATGTACTGGACAGAGAGCAAGAATGACTTTCGGTTAACTACACATTGCTAGCAGTGATAAAGTTGCAGATGGATTCTGAGGTTAAATTCCCAGCTAATACAATGCGAGACACTGAGCAGCGCTTGATGGAAACACGTGTTGCCATAGTAACATATACCGGTACATAGAATAGCTATTTCTGTTTGTTACTATACAGGGCTGTCCTACTACTTAATACATTGTTCCTCGGCATGGTTTTCTCCGGGGTCACTATATGGCTATGATCTCTGTCTGTCACAACAATCATTAATTATAGCCAGAAGATTTCTCCTTTACCTTCAACTCAGTGATGGAGCATCACTCTCTGTTCAGCCGTTGTCTCCCAGTGCGGAAAAAAGGTCTAAACTGGATCCTTGGGACGTCCCAACTCTGATGTCAACCGTTGAAGATGACATTTCAAATGGTTAAGTTAAGGATAAAGGCTTAGAGAGTTCTCATGGCCCCTGCTCACCTGCTCTAAACGGTCTTACAATGATGAGCAAAGAGTGGAACAAGTCAAGAAGGAATCCACAGTTCAGGTACGTATGGTCCAGAGGTGAGTTCGACACAGTAAAGAAGACAGCTCTCTTTGACCAGACGTCTGAACAATCCAATGCTGTAGCCTAGCGGTCATAGAGTGGTCACGGGTTAGTTCACCGTTTCCCAAACTCTGAATTAATTATCAAAGCAAAAAACTAAATGTGTACCCCTCGGGGTCCCCAGGACCGAGTTTGGGAAACGCGGGGTTAGTTTGTTTTTCTATGGTAGGGCCTTGAATGTTGGGACTGTGAACAGAATCTCATGTTCTTTTTCACAAACAAAACTTTACTCATATGGCTTGGTAATATACTATGTTTTATTGTCACATACACTGGGTAGGTGCAGTGAAATGTATTGTTTTACAGGGTCAGCCATAGTAGTACAGCACCCCTGGACCAAATGAAGGGTAAGTGCATTGCCCAGAGGCACCACAACATATTTTTTTCACTCTGTCTACTCATGTATCCGAACCAGCGACCTTTCGGCTACTGGCCCAACGCTCTAACCGCTAGGCTATCTGCCACCCGTTAATGCAACGGCCTGCTGTCTCCACTCAGTGGCCCGATTTCATCCCATGCAACAATATGAAGTCTTCTGTCAAGGTTCATTGGTTGAAGAGATATTGTTGCCAATATCAAAGTCCTGTCTTGGTGAGAAAGGGGCCGTATGAGTTTGGTCTTTACAAAGTGGGTTCTCTTGGAGTGGATGTGTCTTCTCCTCTCTTTCATTTGTCTTTTTCTCATTCTGTTCTTTCCAACAGCAGTTGGCCTCCTCACCTCCAGAGTGATAGGTATGAAGCTGGAACTTTGTGTTACACTATCTTCACCTCTGATGCCAACACCTGTGAACAAAGAACACAATTACATTTACCATTGGCAACGTAGGCATGCGGATATTGATCCCATGAAAGTATATCAAATCCTTCACAAGAAGCACACACACCTTTGTACTGTATATGGCTGTTTATATGGAATTACCAGCCTCTGTGGGGAGAGAAACCAGAGGTTAGCATTGGCAACGTCAACCACAGCTCTTGTACTTGTAGTAACATATACATACCAGTAGTGAGCAACAATGAGGAAAAGTCACCAATTAGTAGTAAGGTAATGACATTGTTATCTAAATGGCTCCGAGGCCTCCTTTATAAACATGGTTAATCAGTGGACTGACACATACATTACTGCAACAGAACAATGAATCACTTTGCCATCTGGGATATACACCACATAGCCCAGTGTTGATAGAGGGAAGTCTCAGGATTCTGGCAGAATATTTAAGAGTCTCATTCACTGTATTCTCTCTCGCTCTCTCTCACTCTCCTGTCCTATAGCTGATAATGGCATCCTCCCTCTGTTCCATGGCGTTCTCAACAGCTGATGCTGATCCAGCTCATGTGATTAATTTAGACAGACTGATGGCCAAGCTTTTTAAACAGCCATTAGTAATTAATGACTCCGTAAATTCTCATCCTTTATCTTCAATCTTATTCTCTACCTCTCTCTCTCTCTCTCTCTCTCTCTCTCTCTCTCTCTGTGTCTGTGTCTCTCTCTATCTCTCTCTCTCTCTGTGTCTCTCTCTCTCTCTCTCTCTCTCACTCTCTCTCTGTGTCTGTCTCTCTCTCTCTCTCTCTCTCTCTCTCTCTCTCTCTCTCTCTCTCTCTCTCTTGTGTCTCTCTCTCTCCCTCTCTGTATCTCTTACTCTCACCGATTCCCAATCCCATTGGTAATAACAGTAAGCAGGTGTTATGTGAGAAGCAGTTAAAATATGCTAATTGGCAGTGGCTCGGGTGTGTGAAATTATGCTGAAAATACTTGCATAAAAAGGGACGGAATTTGAATGTCTACCATGTGGGATGTGGGGTTTTGACAGCAGGGTATAGTTGTTACCTTTGATACACACCCACCCCATGCCATGGGCTTTGGAGGAGGGAGTTGATAAGAGGTTTGTATTTATCAGCCAAAATGCCCTAAACCCCAAGATATGGGAGATGTGGAAGGGTCTGGAGGAGAAGGTGCTCAGACTACAGTTACAGAGGATCTGTTATTCTGTGCAACAGTGTTCTTCACTCCTGGTCCTGGAGAGCCAAAGGGTATGCAGGTGTTTGTTCCAGCCCAGCACTAACACATCAGTATGGTGCTGCCCTTCAGTGACAGGTAGACACCATGTGGTCCAGAGGAGCAGGTTTGAAGAGCATTGCTCTATGACCTAACACAGACTTTAACTATCACACATATCACTTTGTGAGACAGCCTCTGTATGGCATGCTCATATGAGGGAAGTCCAGAGCTCGTATTCACAAAGCATCTCAGGGTAGGAGTACTGATCTGACCCTGTCCATGTAATCTTATTCATATTGACCTAAAATCCCAAACTGATCTTAGATCAAGTGTTGTCCTTACTATCCAGCAGCTCATCAGCCATCAGCCCATCCTGACGGTTTCCCAGGACGAAGGCCAGGGAGGAGAGTATCAGGGCGTCCATGATGCCCATGATGGCCAGGATGTAGGCCCAGCGCACGGAGCACGCTCCCAGGGTGTACTTGTCTGTCTGCTCCCCACACATCCTCTTCACCTCGTCACTGTCCCAGCCGTCTGGGAAGATCATACAGCCAAGAATCAGGCACGTACCTGGGAGTGGGGGAGGGAGGGAGGGGTGGAGAGATAGAAGGAGGGAGAAAGGAAGAGGAGTGGGAGAAAGGGGGAGATTAAATAAAAGAGAGAATACCGGAGAAATACAGAAAGATGGAGGGAGAGAGAGAGAAAGAGACAAAAAGTGATGGAGTTAGCTTAACCCATACCATATACAGTATATGCAGCATTCTAAACTCCCCCCTCCCCCGTAGTATCTGCTCTCCTCCTCCCGCTGTAGTCTCTCCTCTCCCCCTGTAGTCTCTCCTCCTCCCCCTGTAGTCTCTCCTCTCCCCCTGTAGTCTCTCCTCCTCCCCCTGTAGTCTCTCCTCCTCCCCCTGTAGTCTCTCCCCTCCCCCTGTAGTCTCTCCTCCTCCCCTGTAGTCTCTCCTCCTCCCGCTGTAGTCTCTCCTCTCCCCCTGTAGTCTCTCCTCCTCCCCCTGTAGTCTCTCCTCTCCCCCTGTAGTCTCTCCTCTCCCCCTGTAGTCTCTCCTCCTCCCCCTGTAGTCTCTCCTCTGCCCCTGTAGTCTCTCCTCTCCCCCTGTAGTCTCTCCTCTCCCCCTGTAGTCTCTCCTCTGCCCCTGTAGTCTCTCCTCTGCCCCTGTAGTCTCTCCTCTTCTCTACCAACTGAGCTACACGTTAGTCTAGTGAGGTGGGGGTAGAATGGTGAGGGGGGGGACGGATGATGAGACTGCATATCCCAGCTCTCCCCTGTTCACCATATAATATATATATATATATATATATAATATATATATATATATATATAATATATATATATATATATATATATATATATATATATATTTATCCTTGCCTCTGCTTTGAGGTTAGATAGCAAGAGAACATACCATTACCACATATTTCATACTACTGCACGTATCTAGGTTGTTTCTGGAGATTCTCTAGCCTTCTCTCTTTGACAATTAAGAGTTTGTCCTTGTTCTCTCTCTCTCTCTCTCTCTCTCTGTGTGCATGCGTGCAAGAGGGGTTTCTTTCAGTGCAAAGGTGAACCATAACAAATGCATACTAGAGGGTGTAAATTGGGGCAGAGACAGAATCTCCTCTCCCCCTTTCGCTCTCTCACACCTTTCCCTCTATCCTCTCCCCTCTATCCTCTATCCCCTCTATCCTCTATCCCCTCCCCTTTATCCTCTCCCTTCTATCCTCTCCCCTCTATCCCCTCCCCTCTATCCCCTCCCCTCTATCCTCTCCCCTCTCCCCTCTATCCCCTATCCCCTCTATCCTCTATCCCCTCCCCTCTATCCTCTATCCCCTCCCCTTTATCCCCTCCCCTCTATCCTCTATCCCCTCCCCTCTCCCCTCTATCCTATCCCCTCTATGCTCTCCCCTTTATCCTCTATGCTCTACCCTCTATCCTCTCCCCTCTATCCTCTCCCTTCTATCCTCTCCCTTCTATCCTCTATCCTCTCCCCTCTATCCTCTCCCCTCTATCCTCTCCCCTCTATCCTCTCCCCTCTCACTTCAATCCTCTCCCCTCTATCCTCTCCCCTATATCCTCTCCCCTATATCCTCTCCCCTCTGTCCTCTCCCCTCTATCCTCTCCCCTCTATCCTCTCCCCTATATCCTCTCCCCTCTATACTCTCCCCTCTATCCTCTCCCTTCTATCCTCTCCCCTCTATGCTCTCCCTTCTATCCTCTCCCATCTATCCTCTCCCCTCTACCCCATCCCCTCTATCCCCTCCCCTCTATCCTCTCCCTTCTATCCTCTCCCCTCTCCTCTATCCTCTCTCCTCTCCCTTCTATCCTCTATCCTCTCCCCTCTATCCTCTCCCTTCTATCCTCTCCCCTCTATCCTCACCCCTCTCTCCTCTCCCCTCTATCCTCTCCCCTCTATCCTCTCCTCTCCCCTCTATCCTATCCCCTTTATCCTCTATCCTCTCCCCTCTATCCTCTTCCCTCTATCCTCTATAATCTCCCCTCTATCCTCTATCCTCTCCCTTCTATCCTCTCCCCTCTATCCTCGCCCCTCTCTCCTCTCCCCTCTATCCTCTCCCCTCTATCCTCTCTCCTCTCCCTCTATCCTCTCCCCTCTATCCTCTATCCTCTCCCCTCTTTCCTCTCCCTTCTATCCTCTCCCCTCTCCCCTCTATCCTCTATCCTCGCCCCTCTCTCCTCTCCCCTCTATCCTCCCCCTCTATCCTCTATCCTCTCCCCTCTTTCCTCTCCCTTCTATCCTCTCCCTTCTATCCTCTCCCTTCAATCCTCTCCCCTCTCCCCTATCCTCTCCACTCTATCCTCTCCCCTCTTCCTTCTATCCTCTCCCCTCTATCCTCTCCCCTCTCTCCTCTCCCCTCTATCCCCTCCCCTCTATCCTCTATCCTCTATCCTCTCCCCTCTATCCTCTCTCCTCTACCCTCTCCCTTCTATTCTCCATCCTCTCCCCTCTTTCCTCTCCCTTCTCTCCTCTCCCCTATCTCCTCTCTCCCCTCTTCTCTATCCTCTCCCTTCTATCCTCTCCCCTCTATCCTCTATCCTCTCCCCTCTTTCCTCTCCCTTCTATCCTCTCCCTTCTATCCTCTCCCTTCTATCCTCTCCACTCTATCCTCTCCCCTCTCCCTTCTATCCTCTCCCCTCTCTCCTCTCTCCTCTCCCCTCTATCCTCTCCCTTCTATCCTCTCCCCTCTATCCTCTCCCCTCTATCCTCTCCCCTCTATCCTCTCCCTTCTATCCTCTATCCTCTCCCTTCTATCCTCTCCCTTCTATTCTCTCCCCTCTTCTCTATCCTCTCTCCTCTCCCCTCTCTCCTCTCCCCTCTATCCTCTCCCTTCTATCCTCTCCCCTCTCTCCTCTCCCTTCTATCCTCTCCACTCTATCCTCTCCCCTCTATCCTCTCCCCTATCTCCTCTATCCTCTCCCTTCTATCCTCTATCCTCTCCCTTCTATCCTCTCCCCTCTATCCTCTCCCCTCTCCCTTCTATCCTCTCCCCTCTTTCCTCTCCCTTCTATCCTCTCCCCTCTCCTCTCCACTCTATCCTCTCCCCTCTCCACTCTATCCTCTCCCCTCTCCCTTCTATCCTCTATCCTTTATCCTCTCCCCTCTATCCTCTCCCCTCTTTCCTCTCCCTTCTATCCTCTCCCCTCTCCTCTCCACTCTATCCTCTCCCCTCTCCCTTCTATCCTCTATCCTTTATCCTCTCCCCTCTATCCTCTACCCTCTCTCCTCTCTCCTCTCTATCCTCTCCCCTCTATCCTGCATGCACACGCACAGCCATACCTATATATTGACTGCACAAACAGAGCAGTCAATGTGATTACAGCCAAAAAGATTGATTTTAGACCGTTGAATTGTAATGCTAGTAGGGAGTTGTCCAATCATGAGGTGCTGAAAGCCCCACTGGAGACCTGCTGCATTCACTCAACTGGCTTACATGAGCTGTTCCCCCTCTCTTATTCTCTCTCCCTCCACGACACCTTGTTTCACTCGTCATCGCGGCCGATAAGGACTTTACAAGGAGGCAGACAGGGAAGGAGAGATACATGTGAAGGACTAGGAATGAGATAAGAAAGAGGGAGGGACAGAATGAGAGATGGAAAGAGCTGAGACTCTGTCTCTATGGCTGAGCCCTCTGTCTCTATGGCTGAGCACTCTGTCTCTATGGCTGAGCACACTGTCTCTATGGCTGAGCACTCTGTCTCTATGGCTGAGCACACTGTCTCTATGGCTGAGCACTCTGTCTCTATGGCTGAGCACACTGTCTCTATGGCTGAGCCCTCTGTCTCTATGGCTGAGCACTCTGTCTCTATGGCTGAGCCCTCTGTCTCTATGGCTGAGCCCTCTGTCTCTATGGCTGAGCCCTCTGTCTCTATGGCTGAGCCCTCTGTCTCTATGGTAGAGCACTCTGTCTCTATGGATGGAGAGAGGGGGAGATGGAGAGAGAGAGTGAGAGGGAGAGATGGAGAGAGAGAGGGAGAGAGGCAAAGAGCATCATGTCAGGAACAAACACTATGAGGTGTACACAATGAGTGTCTGAACAGAGTAATTATTATTTGAGGTGCGGGTTGTTTTCTTTCCTAGCTAGAGAGGAGAGGAGGAAGGTGGAAATAAATAGGAGGGATAGAGGATGGTGGAGAGGATAGAGGGATGGCTTGCTGAATGGAGGTACCATCGGGAGGTTAGAATCCCAATGCGCCCCATCTGACACATAAAGAGTGGAAAGGAAGTGTTCAACAAGCAAGACTAGTCCATCCTCCCCTTAATTGAGCAGTAATGGTGGTTCATAATTAAACCAATAGATATTTTGTATTTGTTCTGCAATTCATTACTATGACCTATTTTCTGACCTGACCAGGAAAAAGTCTGATCCTATTCACAGCATAGGAAATCTGTTCTCCATTCATAAAGCAGAAGGGTTTATGGAAAGTCCCTGGAGGACAGTGTGCCGTAAAATTGATTTGAGGATCAAATGAATAACCCAATGAGCCACAGACCCAGGGAAGATCACAGCAGTACTGTTATGACTCCTTATGAAGAATATTTCAGAGAATATTATTTTCAGACATTTTTTTAATTCCATCATAAAAAATGCAGAGCGTTATAATACATGCCCTTTAGCAGATAATTTTATCCAAAGCGACTTACAGTCATGCGTGCATACACCTTTTTTTCGTATGGCTGGCCCCAGTGGGAATCTAACCCACAATCCTGACGTTGCAAGTGCTGTGCTCTACCTACTGAGCCACGCAGGACCATCCTCTTGAATTTGCAGGACTGGCATCTTAGATTTCTATATTTGTATAAAAGAAAATGGGTCTTATATGATTTACAGTATACCTATGAAAGCTGCCGGACAGAACAAATCTAAACTCTTATGTTACTGTCTCCTAAGGCAGCGTAGTGTAGATTATCGTAAGATGCCAAAAACAACGACCCATTGTCAGACAAAGCAATAGAAAATCCCTTTTGTCTTTTCATCACAACATAAATCTGCATGAATCAATACGATGATCCTCATATGTGAAAAAACTGTTTTTCTGGTTCAAATCCCTCTATGAAAGCCCACTGACTGACTCCCACTGGTTTAAATCCCTCTATGAAAGCCCACTGACTGACTCCCACTGGTTTAAATCCCTCTATGAAAGCCCACTGACTGACTCCCACTGGTTTAAATCCTTCTATGAAAGCCCACTGACTGACTCCCACTGGTTTAAATCCCTCTATGAAAGCCCACTGACTGACTCCCACTGGTTTAAATCCCTCTATGAAAGCCCACTGACTGACTCCCACTGGTTTAAATCCTTCTATGAAAGCCCACTGACTGACTCCCACTGGTTTAAATCCCTCTATGAAAGCCCACTGACTGACTCCCACTGGAAGCAAATGTTGACCTGGGAAAGTAAAAAAGCATTTCCACCAATCAGAAGTAGTCAGTAATTACCACCAATTGTGTCTTCTCCCACTGAGGTGGCAGAAGCAGATGCATCGTCATGGTGACTGGCGGCCTGCGGTCAATCCTGTGATCCTTACAGGAAGTGACATGTTATGTGCATGTGGGTGACTACAGCCAAAGATTGTTTATTATATTGACAAGATAGTCAAGTGACCACTCTAACAATGTAATTGCATGTCCTCAAAGATGGAAGGCAGGCAGGAGGAGGCAAGATCAGGTGGGGCCATTCTAGCCAATGAGAGGACAAATACACGTGTAAACAACAGGGATAGACAGAGGACTCTTTATATCTGTGCCGTTATAGCGTCTGTCACAGCATTGGCTCCATTTTAAAGTATTCCATTTTCTTCTTCTTCATTGGCTGATTGCTCCCAACGCATAGGAATCCCCATCCAGTTGACTACTTTAAAATGGTAGACGCCCTCAATGGCCAAGTCCATGCTAAAACGGGTTATATCCATGATGAGTCAGGCTCCGATATAAAGTTTTCCGAAATGCCTCCTCTTTGCTACAGGTAGCTGAGAGAGTCACACTCCTGACACTGTGACAGAGGCCGACATGAGTCACACAGCCAGCTATCTCTCATTTCCCCTCCCTCTCTCTCTCTCTCGCTCTTTCTCTCTCTCTCTCTCGCTCTCTCGCTCTCTCTCTCTCTCTCTCTCTCTCTCTCTCTCTCTCGCTCTCTCTCTCTCTCACATCTGATGAGTAAACCCAGCCCTGCCATATGCCTTAATCCCTACTAAAGAGTCACGGACACTCAACCCCTCTCTCAGATATGACTAGACCTTTAATGTACCCATGAAGAGCTGTAGTATTACAGTAGCCCCACACACACACAGAGGCCACCGTTTCCAATTAACCTCAGAAGAGGTGATTGGGAACAGGTGTTCCAATTAATTACGGGCGGCTGCCAGCAGACCCGCCGAGTATCAAGCGTCTGCCAACGAGGGAGCCACAGTGACAAGCAAAGCAGCCTCCCAGGGAAAACAACATTTGTTGACGCCTTGTGTAATCACGTGAGTAGAGAAAAAAAATCACAAATCTGCTTAATAAGGTATTGATGCGCTTCCATGAGAGGGAAAAGCTGAATAGTAATATAGTGTCATAAAGTAACAAGGCTTTTTGGATGGGACCCAGCCACAGACTGGGGACCGCTTACTGACTGTGCTGAATGAGCACTCTGCTGGAGAACTGCAAGCCTCCAAGATAATTCACCCACAGGGTTAGTTCCACATTGCACCTGAATTTTTAGTGTTACAGAAAGAGATGATCCCTATTATAGCCTACTCATCTCTCCATTAGATTAGGAGAACGTCATCACTATTCAGCCTGGATCCCTATTTTATTTCCCAAGTTCCTCAGATGTGCTGACAGGGTTCTGGAAGTGGCAGATGATGAAGGCAGTTCCTGTGAATGTTCTACAGATGTTCTTGTTTCTTTCGCCGTTTGAAGTGGGCTGATGGGATTGTTTTAATATTCCTCTGATCTGGGCTGACGGAAGGGTACATGTGATGTGATCCTCTCTCTACTGCTCGGAGATCCGTTTGGAAGTACCCGAGCTGACTAATGATGAACTGAGAGGAGGGGATAGAGGGAGTGATCTTGCACGGTTCACTTTTTATGCAAATGTGTCTGTTGTGCTTTAATCATGAAAATATTCAAAAAATTCACCTGAAGTGGGAAGAGAGAGGCTGTAAGGGAGAATCTGGAAGCAGAGTGCCACAGAGAGACAATGGGAAGAGAGGTTGTAAGGGAGAATCTGGAAGCAGAGTGCCACAGAGAGACAATGGGAAGAGAGGTTGTAAGGGAGAATCTGGAAGCAGAGTGCCACAGAGAGACAATGGGAAGAGAGGTTGTAAGGGAGAATCTGGAAGCAGAGTGCCACAGAGAGACAATGGGAAGAGAGGTTGTAAGGGAGAATCTGGAAGCAGAGTGTCACAGAGAGACAATGGGAAGAGAGGTTGTAAGGGAGAATCTGGAAGCAGAGTGTCACAGAGAGACAATGGGAAGAGAGGTTGTAAGGGAGAATCTGGAAGCAGAGTGCCACAGAGAGACAATGGGAAGAGAGGTTGTAAGGGAGAATCTGGAAGCAGAGTGCCACAGAGAGACAATGGGAAGAGAGGTTGTAAGGGAGAATCTGGAAGCAGAGTGCCACAGAGAGACAATGGGAAGAGAGGTTGTAAGGGAGAATCTGGAAGCAGAGTGCCACAGAGAGACAATGGGAAGAGAGGTTGTAAGGGAGAATCTGGAAGCAGAGTGTCACAGAGAGACAATGGGAAGAGAGGTTGTAAGGGAGAATCTGGAAGTAGAGTGTCACAGAGAGACAATGGGAAGAGAGGTTGTAAGGGAGAATCTGGAAGCAGAGTGCCACAGAGAGACAATGGGAAGAGAGGTTGTAAGGGAGAATCTGGAAGCAGAGTGCCACAGAGAGACAATGGGAAGAGAGGTTGTAAGGGAGAATCTGGAAGCAGAGTGCCACAGAGAGACAATGGGAAGAGAGGTTGTAAGGGAGAATCTGGAAGCAGAGTGTCACAGAGAGATAATGGGAAGAGAGGTTGTAAGGGAGAATCTGGAAGCAGAGTGTCACAGAGAGACAATGGGAAGAGAGATTGTAAGGGAGAATCTGGAAGCAGAGTGTCACAGAGAGACAATGGAATACTGAAATAATACTGGAATTAAATGTTGTTTATAAAGCTGAACATTTCTACAGAGTGAGCTAAATTATGGACTGTCAGTGCTTTCTTTGTCTGTGTAGGGGGGCCAAACACATCGTGTCTCTCTCTGCCCACTCTGATCTTATAACATGATGATCAGCAGGAGCTTGGTGAGCAGTGAAGCATGGCAGAGCTGTATCAGAGGGAAGGCTTCGATGCCAACCAGTGCCCATGGGGTGAGGGCAGCAGGGAACGGCTTAAAGGGCAGTCGGGTCCATATCCAGCTCGTTGCCATGGATACAAACATTTTTAACTCTCCAGCGGTGCCTTCCCAGCAGGAACTGGTCTCCGCCCGCCGTGTCCGAGAGTTCCTGCCCAACAAGAGAGGGAGAGGCGGGAAGCAAGTAGTGTGCCGTTTCCATGGCAACCCCGGGGAGTGAATATCGACCGCAGAGCTGGCGGCGAACAACGAGCGGTGGAACAGTGCACCCCTCTCTCAGCCACCCATCCTCCGAGCTGTAGCCCTCATAAACAGGTAGATCAACAACGCAACACAGAAAGAAGAACCTCAAGCTTAAATCACAAGCTACAACACAAGCTGATCTATTTAAAGAGACGTACGGTGTGTGTGAACCCGGGGGAGATAGCATAACACGTCATAAGTGCAGCTATGCACACAGAACGTGTCCTCATCCAGACTCCCTGGAGTATCAACCACACGTTCCCCGAGACCAATAGACTGTTCCTATGTTTATCAGATAACAACCTCTGCTGTTGTGCTGCTCGGCGAGTGCCGAAGCCGTTTGATGTCCTCACAACACAGACCTCATTTGTATCCAGGTTTTTTTTGCCCACATCATTAGCTTTGTCTTTCACAGCGCAAACATTGTTCCTCAAAACCAGCCCAGCTCAGCTCTACCAGTCCTTTATATATAGCACACCAATTAATTTCAATTTCTTGGCTTAAAGAGATCCAGATCCCCTTAAATGTACACACTGACCCCATATCACATACCTTTGGTGCTAATTTCCCACTGGGCACAGCGGTCAGTTAAACATCTACTTTTGATTTACATTTGGTTGAGTTGTCAACTAACGTAAATGTAATGTGAAATCAACAAAATGTCATTGGCTTTAGGTTTAAAGTTGGGTGAAAAAAAAGACTAAATGCCCTTACGTTGATGACTTTTTGCAAATCCAATCAGTTTCCCATGTTGATTCAATGTCATCACATAGATTTTTTTAAATTGAAATGATATAGGAACAACGTTGATTCAACCAGTTTTTGCCCAGTGGCTAGTTTCCCAGTCACATGGCTGCACTCGCCTTCCTTCCATGTAATTACTGTTCGGGGGCAATCCCCCAAGGGATGTGAGTGGTTACTTAACAATGACAGGGTGCTCCAGGAAAAACATCCCTGCTGGTCGTTCATTAGACCCCTAAGCCAGGTCCTGGTCTCTGTGGCTGGCTAACAATAGGCTGTCATGTTTCCCTTCAATTCTGGGGTCAGCTGACCACTTCAATCTTCACAGGCTGCTTCTCCCAGACGAGGAGAGACTTGGTGCTAGCTAGAGTTATACAAGCCCAGGAAAACCAAATCCATTATGATATATTGATTGATGAGCAAGATTAAGATGAAGGGCGTCGAAGAGCTGGGAGATGGATGAGGGGGCCACGTGAGGATAACATAGAGAAGGAGATTACCCTCAGGGCTTTGGGTTTTGGTTTGCGGGTGGAAGATGTGGTCGAAACAATGACTGATTGATTAGCCGTGGATCAAGTGGAGCAGGGGAGGAAGAGAGAGACCGGATGACTAGGATGAGACGTTCACGCTCCAACACAGCGGATGGCTGCCCAGGTCCAGCACATCAATGGATTTGCCCTATGTCCTGCTTTGATTGGTGTGGAAACTTAAAATGAATCCTGCAGGCGAGGACTGAGAAGTAATGAATAAAAAAGTGTCAAAGGTCTCTGAAAACAGTACGAGATGAGTCACCACTGCCCACACAGTCAGATGTCAAGCACAGAGTCTCTTAAAGATGAGCAGTTTACAGGTGATGTTGTTTTCTAGACCCGAGTAACTGGGCCAAATAGTTTTCCCTTTGCTGAAGCCCATTCATTCACCATAAATCACCCAACAAGAGAACCCAACAATAACAGCCAGGTGTCATCACCAGCCAGTTGGCGAGAGTGAAAGATGACAGGAACAGGAACTGTGCGACAGTCTCAATGCTTTTTTTTATTGGTTCACCATGCCCTCCCTCCTCCTCCTCTCCCTCTCTCTCCCGGAAGAGAGGGATAAATCAAACACCTGTCTATTTTGCTTGGCTCTGGTGACCCAGGAGATAAACACAGTTTGGAAATCTATAAAGCCAACTCCTGCTCTGAACGCTGTCTGGGACATAGAAACTGGAGGAGGCGTGGGGGGTAAATGCATCTATAGCCTATCACTACTTAGACTACAACAACACTGTCTGGACTGATGGATCAAACAGCGGTTTTATCTAACAGCTGGTCTCAGGTTGAGAGCAGAAGGTTTAGGGGTGAGAAGAGTTCACCATGCTGTGTGCTAGATGTGCTTGTCATAGCTGATCAACATGGCCAATACAATTCAATGTTAATGGAGAGCTTCATAGCCCTAATTTTAGGGTGTTGATTGATAGAACTCATTTTAGGGTGTTGATTGATAGAACTCATTTTAGGGTGTTGATTGATAGAACTCATTTTAGGGTGTTGATTGATAGAACTCATTTTAGGGTGTTGATTCATAGAACTCATCTTAGGGTGTTGATTAGTAGAACTCATCTTAGGGTGTTGATTCATAGAACTCATTTTAGGGTGTTGATTCATAGAACTCATTTTAGGGTGTTGATTGATAGAACTCCTCTTAGGGTGTTGATTGATAGAACTCATCTTAGGGTGTTGGTTGGTAGAACTAATCTTAGGGTGTTGATTGATAGAACTCATCTTAGGGTGTTGATTCATGGAACTCATTTTAGGGTGTTGATTCATAGAACTCATTTTAGGGTGTTGATTCATAGAACGCATTTTAGAGTGTTGATTGATAGAACTCATTTTAGGGTGTTGATTCATAGAACTCATTTTAGGGTGTTGATTCATAGAACTCATCTTAGGGTGTTGATTGATAGAACTCATCTTAGGGTGTTGATTGATAGAACTCATCTTAGGGTGTTGATTGATAGAACTCATCTTAGGGTGTTGATTCATGGAACTCATTTTAGGGTGTTCATTGATAGAACTCATCTTAGGGTGTTGATTCATGGAACTCATTTTAGGGTGTTCATTGATAGAACTCATCTTAGGGTGTTGATTCATAGAACTCATTTTAGGGTGTTCATTGATAGAACTCATTTTAAGGTGTTGATTGATAGAACTCATCTTAGGGTGTTGATTGATAGAACTCATCTTAGGGTGTTGATTCATGGAACTCATTTTAGGGTGTTCATTGATAGAACTCATCTTAGGGTTTTGATTCATGGAACTCATTTTAGGGTGTTCATTGATAGAACTCATCTTAGGGTGTTGATTCATAGAACTCATTTTAGGGTGTTCGTTGATAGAACTCATTTTAAGGTGTTGATTGATAGAACTCATCTTAGGGTGTTGATTCATGGAACTCATCTTAGGGTGTTGATTGATAGAACTCATTTTAGGGTGTTGATTCATAGAACTCATTTTAGGGTGTTGATTCATAGAACTCATCTTAGGGTGTTGATTAGTAGAACTCATCTTAGGGTGTTGATTCATAGAACTCATTTTAGGGTGTTGATTCATAGAACTCATTTTAGGGTGTTGATTGATAGAACTCCTCTTAGGGTGTTGATTGATAGAACTCATCTTAGGGTGTTGGTTGGTAGAACTAATCTTAGGGTGTTGATTGATAGAACTCATCTTAGGGTGTTGATTCATGGAACTCATTTTAGGGTGTTGATTCATAGAACTCATTTTAGGGTGTTGATTCATAGAACGCATTTTAGAGTGTTGATTGATAGAACTCATTTTAGGGTGTTGATTCATAGAACTCATTTTAGGGTGTTGATTCATAGAACTCATCTTAGGGTGTTGATTGATAGAACTCATCTTAGGGTGTTGATTGATAGAACTCATCTTAGGGTGTTGATTCATGGAACTCATTTTAGGGTGTTCATTGATAGAACTCATCTTAGGGTGTTGATTCATGGAACTCATTTTAGGGTGTTCATTGATAGAACTCATCTTAGGGTGTTGATTCATAGAACTCATTTTAGGGTGTTCATTGATAGAACTCATTTTAAGGTGTTGATTGATAGAACTCATCTTAGGGTGTTGATTGATAGAACTCATCTTAGGGTGTTGATTCATGGAACTCATTTTAGGGTGTTCATTGATAGAACTCATCTTAGGGTTTTGATTCATGGAACTCATTTTAGGGTGTTCATTGATAGAACTCATCTTAGGGTGTTGATTCATAGAACTCATTTTAGGGTGTTCGTTGATAGAACTCATTTTAAGGTGTTGATTGATAGAACTCATCTTAGGGTGTTGATTCATGGAACTCATTTTAGGGTGTTCATTGATAGAACTCATCTTAGGGTGTTGATTCATGGAACTCATTTTAGGGTGTTCATTGATAGAACTCATCTTAGGGTGTTGATTCAGAACTCATTTTAGGGTGTTCATTGATAGAACTCATTTTAAGGTGTTGATTGATAGAACTCATCTTAGGGTGTTGATTCATGGAACTCATTTTAGGGTGTTGATTCATAGAACTCATTTTAGGGTGTTGATTCATAGAACGCATTTTAGAGTGTTGATTGATAGAACTCGTTTTAGGGTGTTGATTCATAGAACTCATTTTAGGGTGTTGATTCATAGAACTCATCTTAGGGTGTTGATTGATAGAACTCATCTTAGGGTGTTGATTGATAGAACTCATCTTAGGGTGTTGATTCATGGAACTCATTTTAGGGTGTTCATTGATAGAACTCATCTTAGGGTGTTGATTCATGAACTCATTTTAGGGTGTTCATTGATAGAACTCATCTTAGGGTGTTGATTCATACAACTCATTTTAGGGTGTTCATTGATAGAACTCATCTTAGGGTGTTGATTCATGGAACTCATTTTAGGGTGTTCATTGATAGAACTCATCTTAGGGTGTTGATTCATGGAACTCATTTTAGGGTGTTCATTGATAGAACTCATTTTAAGGTGTTGATTGATAGAACTCATCTTAGGGTGTTGATTCATGGAACTCATCTTAGGGTGTTGATTGATAGAACTCATCTTAGGGTGTTGATTCATGGAACTCATTTTAGAGGGTTGAAGCCTCTAAAAAATATCCATCAGAACAAGCAGATCTTGTTCACACGTGTTTTCATGTGGGTGTCTTCTGGTTAGTCTGTTGGCACGTCAGAGTTGTTAATAATAATTATCTCATTTCATTCATAACACCCTCACATAGTCTTTATCTGTAGTTCTTGTTGCCCTTTTGCCTCTAGTCGTAATGAAATAACTCTCAACTGTAATTATTTTTAAATGATGAAGTCAGAAAGGGATGTACTTGTTCAGGACTGGGTTTTTACAAGCTGACAGGGAGTGAAGAGAGAGAGAGGTAGATAGACCTTTTCGACCTGTGGTTGAGCAGTGAGATGCAGCTTGCTGGAATGGGCTGCAGCATTGTGTTGGAGTTCATGTGATTCAAAAGAGCAACAGTATGAATATATGAATGTATTTGCATCTCATCTCAAACTGCTCCCACGGGGCAACTTGAAATACCAAACGCCTTCAAAGCCTTCATTCAAGTTTGACGCAACTATGATTTATTCACAAACCAGAGTTAGGCAATGTTATTGATATGGCTCACGCATTTCTAAAAGACCGGAAGGGATTCAAGATGCTTCAACACATGCTTTTGTCTACAAGGTCATGTCCTTTTGTAATACTTTGTATTATTTCGCTTCATTTTTTTAATGGATAAACAACGCTGACAGTGAGATCTCAATTATGAATGTGAATGCTCTCTCTGCTAAGGTTCACAGACCTGGGGGAAATTCAGCCCAGAGAAAGTCACTCAACTCTGGCTCTTTAGACAAAGCCTTGTTGCATCCCTTTGATAGATACACCAAAGTTAAAGTAATGTCTTACATTATGTATACATTAAGTACACAATTCTGAAACAATATATAAATCTATTAGTAGGGTTGGATACACTTCCTGGATTACAAGCTAGCTAGCTAGTTACCTCGGCGGTTTCTCTGACGATCTGACGTTGTAACGTGTCACTCTGAACTTTGAAGCGCGTCTCGGCTTCACCACTGCTAAATGAATATGGGACAAACACTGATGTGACGTTCTTGTCAATAGCTTTATTTGAGCACATATGTTAACACTTGACCATAGCAAAAAGGGTTTGACTAGCTGTAGGTAGACAAACTTCAAAATGACAAGTCAAATTGAGTCAATTTATTTTTACACACTACTGCAGTAGATGATAGCTACTTCTACAAGTGACCTCCTAAAATTAAGTTTTACATTTGGCATAAACCCACCTGCTTTAAATAAGTCAGCTTCTCTCAGGGTTAGCGGAGTCGCATCAGAGAGAGAGAATGGAGAAAGTGAGAGACAGGCAGTATTTTCTCTTCTTGGGAGAAGCTTAAACTCCTTCAGATTATCACATTCCCCTGCTGGGGGATTTGTCTCTGATCCCTTGTGCAGTGGTGGGTAGCCTAGCTATTTAGAGACGCTCCCTTGGGGACGGATGATACAGATGTAGGATCTTAATTTGATCACCCTGTTGCAGGAGAACTTAACTGCAATGCAGGAAATTAGGTTCATTTGAGGTTCATTAAAAGTTTGTAATTTCCACTTTCGATTTTCTCTCACGGAAAATGTATCAAACCCTACAAAAATGTCCAACACTTATAATCCACATCATTCACATTTCCTGTTGCTGCAGGATTATTTCCCTGCTGTAGCATGCTGGCTCAAATTAAGATCCTACATCTGTACAGTAGCAGACTGAGCAAGAGCTTTATTGCAGATTATAAACTGGGTGGTTCCAGCCCTGAATGCTGATTGGCTGACAGCCGTGGTATATCAGACCGTATACCACGGGTATGACAAAACATTTATTTTTACTGCTCTAATTACGTTGGTAACAAGTTTATAATAGCAATAAGGCACCTCTGGGGTTGTAAATCAAATCAAATTCTATTGGTCACATACACGTGGTTAGCAGATGTTATTGCGGGTGTAGTGAAATGCTTGTGCTTCTAGCTCCAACAGTGCAGTAATATCTAACAAGTAATATCTAACAGTTTCACAACATATACCCAAATACATCTAAGTAAGGAATGGATTGAGAATATATACAGCGGGTGAAATAAGTATTGAACACGTCACCATTTTTCTCAGTAAATATTTCCAAAGGTGCTATTGACATGAAATTTTCACAAAACAAATAAGTTCAGAAATTAAGTTATGTGTAATAATGTGAAATGACACAGGGAAAAAGTATTGAAGACATGAAGAAAGGGAGGTGTAAAAAGGCATGGAAAGCCAAGACAACAGCTGAAAACTATCAGTAATTAAAAAGCAATCCAGCCCCCTGTCAGTGCAAATTAATATCAGCTGGTTCAGTCCCAACTGATGGCCTACAAAAAGGTCTCATTGCCAAGGTATCACACAAGACACATCTCATGATGGGTAAAAGCAAAGAGCTGTGTCTCAAGACCTTCGCAACCTAATTGTTGCAAAACACAATGATGGCATTGGTTATAGGCGCATTTCTAAACTTCTGAATGTTCCAGTGAGCACTGTTGGGGCCATAATACGGAAGTGGAAAGACAATCATTTCACCATAAATTTGCCTCGACCAGGTGCTCCTCACAAGATTTCTGACAGAGGAGTGAAAAGAATAATCAGAAGTGTTGTCCAAGAGCCAAGGACCACTTGTGGAGAGCTTCAAAAAGACCTGCAATTAGCAGGTACTGTTGTCTCAAAGAAAACAGTAAGTAATGCACTCCACCGCCACGGCCTGTATGCACGCTCACCACGCAAGACTCCATTGCTGAAAAAAAAGCATGTTGAAGCTCGTTTAAAGTTTGCTGCACAACATTTGGAAAAGCCAGTGAAATACTGGGAGAATATAGTGTGGTCAGATGAGAGCAAAATTGAACTGTTTGGATGTCATAATACACACCATGTTTGGAGGAGAAATGGCACTGCACATCACCCTAAAAACACCATACCAACAGTGAAGTTTGGAGGTGGGAACATCATGGTGTGGGGCTGCTTTTCAGCAAATGGTACTGGCAAACTTCACATAATTGAAGGAAGGATGAATGGGCAAATTTACCGAGACATTCTTGACTAAAATCTGCTGCCATCTACCAGGATGATGAAGATGAAATGAGGGTGGACATTTCAGCAAGACAATGATCCCAAACACACAGCCAAGGAAACTCTCAATTGGTTTCAAAGAAAGAAAATAAAGCTGCTAGAATGGCCCAGCCAATCACCTGACTTAAATCCCATTGAACATCTATGGAAAGATCAAGATTCATAGAAGAGGCCCACGGAACCTTCAAGATTTGAAGACTGTTTGTGTGGAAGAATGGGCCAAAATCACACCAGAGCAATGCATGCAACTAGTTTCTCCATACAGGAGGCGTCTTGAAGCTGTCATTACCAACAAAGGCTTTTGTACAAAGTATTAAATAAATATCAGTAAGTGTGTTCAATACTTTTTCCCTGTGTCATTTCACATTATTACAAATAACTTAATTTCTGAACTTATTTGTTTTGGTTTCTTTGTATGTATGGATTACCTGGGTTGTTACCAACATCTGGTGAACATTTCATGTCAATAGCACCTTTGGAAATATATTTACTGAGAAAAATGGTGACGTGTTCAATACTTATTTCACCCGCTGTACATACATTTCAGGGCGGCATTGGACTAAGATATAGTGGCATAGTAAGCTTTATAGTATGCAATATTACACATAAGAGGTTGGTGATGCAGTATATAAACACGATTAAGTGACTAAGATACCGAAGAATAGTATAGCGTACAGTTTAAACATATCAGATGAGTAGTGCAAGATACGTAAACATTATTAAAGTGACTAGTGTTTCATTTCCTTAAAGTGGCCAATGATTTCAAAACTATGTCTATAGGCAGCAGTCTCTGATGTGCTAGATGGTTGTTTAGTAGTATATACAGTTACATACACTTACAGTGGGGAGAACAAGTATTTGATACACTGCCGATTTTGCAGGTTTTCCCACTTACAAAGCATGTAGAAGTCTGTAATTTTTATCATAGCTACTCTTCAACTGTGAGTGACAAAATCTAAAACAAAAATCCAGAAAATCACATTGTATGATTTTTAAGTAATTAATTTGCATTTTATTGCATGACATAAGTATTTGATACATCAGAAATCAGAACTTAATATTTGGTACAGAAACCTTTGCAATTACAGAGATCATACGTTTCCTGTAGTTCTTGACCAGGTTTCTGGTCTATTGCTTGCCTATTGTCCCATCCCAGCCTTGTGCAGGTCTACAATTTTATCCCTGATGTCCTTACACAGCTCTCTGGTCTTGGCCATTGTGGAGAGGTTGGAGTCAGTTTGATTGAGTGTGTGGACAGGTGTCTTTTATACAGGTTATGAGTTCAAACAGGTGCAGTTAATACAGGTAATGAGTGGAGAACAGGAGGGCTTCTTAAAGAAAAACTAACAGGTCTGTGAGAGCCGGAATTCGTACTGGTTGGTAGGTGATCAAATACTTATGTCATGCAATAAAATGCAAATTAATTATTTAAAAATCATACAATGTGATTTTCCTTCTCTCACAGTTGAAGTGTACCTATGATACAAATTACAGACCTCTACATGCTTTGTAAGTAGGAAAACCTGCAAACTCGGCAGTGTATCAAATACTTGTTCTCCCCACTGTAGGTCGAAGTCATTATAACTCATTTTTCAAACACTCCACAGATTTCATGTTAACAAACTATAGTTTTGGCAAGTCAGTTAGGACATCTACTTTGTGCGTGACACAAGTAATTCTTCCAACAATTGTTTACAGACAGATTATTTCACTTATAGATAGATAGATAGATAGATAGATAGATAGATAGATAGATAGATAGATAGATAGATAGATAGATAGATAGATAGATAGATAGATACTTTATTGATCCCTATAATTCACTATATCACAATTCCAGTGGGTCAGAAGTATACTTACACTACGTTGACTGTGCCTTTAAACAGCTTGGAAAATTCCAGAAAATGATGTCATGGCTTTAGAAGCTTCTGATAGGCTAATTGACATCATTTGAGTCAATTGGAGGTGTACCTGTGGATGCATTTCAAGGCCTACCTTCAAACGCAGTGCCTCTTTGCTCAACATCATGGGAAAATCAAAAGAAATCAGCCAAGACCTCAGGAAAAAAATTGTAGACCCCCACAAGTCTGGTTCATCCTTGGGAGCAATTTCCAAACGCCTGAAGGTACCACGTTCAACTGTACAAATAATAGTACGCAAGTATAAACACCATGGGACCACGCAGCCATCATACCGCTCAGGAAGGAGACTCATTCTGTCTCCTAGAGATGAATGTACTTTGGTGTGAAAAGTGCAAATCAATCCCAGAACAACAGCAAAGGACCTTGTGAACATGCTGGAGGAAACAGGTACAAAAGTATCTATATCCACAGTAAAACGAGTCCTATATCTACATTACCTGAAAGGCCACTCAGCAAGGAAGAAGCCATTGCTCAAAAACCGCCATAAAAAAGCCAGACTACGGTTTGCAACTGCACATGGGGACAAAGATTGTATTTTTTGGAGAAATGTCCTCTGATAGATAGATAGGTACCTTTACTGATCCCCGAGGGGAAATTTCTTTGTCAAGCAGCTACGAAAAAACAGGTCAGGTGAAAAATGCCAGAACGAATCTCCTGCAAAGACAGATACACGGTACATGATACATAGAGCGGCAGAATAAAAAAGTATAAAAATACAAGAAGTCTGGAGTGCAAAAAAGCTATAAAAAGACATTGCATAGTATGGGTGGATGGCTGAATATGTACACTATACATTGTTACAGAGTGTTAGGTGAAAAAAAAAAGATAAAAATATTGCAAGTTGATAGATAAATAAGGAGTATTTGCATGGTTAACTATACTATACAGGTCGATGGCAGAGAAATATAACAATATCAACATTGCTCTGAATTTTCCCTGTCAGTATGGCCGATGCTTGCACTCCATACCAAGCATATTTTATTGTCAGGAAATTGATCATTAGATACTTGAGTGTTGGAACGCATTTTGAATGAGACAATATATACAGAGGACTAACTGTTCTTTAGGGATTTGTATTGACACGCTATGATTGTTTCTCTCACTCTCTCGCTCTCTCTCCCCAGTCACCCTCTTATATCCAATCATAACGCCCAGTCACAGTTTAGTCCCAAAAGACCATTCAACTCTCCAAACAGAGATGTCACTATCACTTAATTTCTTTACAGACCTAGCAAGTCCTCCATCACAGCTGCCAATCAAACTTGTGAAAAACTGACAAGCTATTTTATCAGAGTAATTGTGTTTACCAATATGATAAGATCACAACACCTTTAAAACAATTTCCTATATCGGAATAATAAGACCGCATATAAAACCACCAGACCTAGTAATTAAATGTTATTGAAGCAAATCCCAATAATGGCATCTACAGGCATCGCAGATGCACAACCATGGGAGATTCTCTCCTCTTAGCCCAAACCCATCTTATGGGTCGTTGGCAGGTACAGGATGTGTCAGAATGACATCCTAAACCTAGCACTGTATCTGCCACCTGTATCTCCCACCTCTAATCTACAGGAAGAGACATAAAACACCTCCTGCTCTGACGCCTTCACACCGCCTGACGCACAACGTCTGCTTTCTGATTTATTCACCGCCTGACAGTTCCATTAAGATGCTGATCATTTAGGTGCAGGGTTTGAGAAAGCACACATTTCATGCCTGGCTGGTACACCATCTAACTTCCTGATGACTGCGTTGGAGCCTTAAAGGTCCATTGGCCTATTGTATGTAACATTCCACATTCCACATGGAGTGTGTGTAGCAGACAGTCTAAAAGGATGGAGTGTGTGTAGCTGACAGAGGTGCCTGGACCGGTGCTGAACTGAATGGGGAGGCAACGGAGAGAGAAATTAGTTAAAGAGGAGAGGGATAGAGGGGTGGAGACTGATCCGTGGAGTATGCTGTGGGAGACTGATCCGTGGAGTATGCTTTCAGCTGCTCCATTCACAACCTCCTGATGTCCCACCACACCACTTCTTCTGTCCTCTATAGCTCTGACTAATGGTGAGTGAGTGAGTGAGTGAGTGAGTGAGTGAGTGAGTGAGTGAGTGAGTGAGTGAGTGAGTGTAACTGGGACAGTTTGGTCATGTTACAGAATCCTCTCAGGCCACGCCAGCCAGTCCATCACGTTACCTCTGACAGGAAGGATAAGAGCTGGTTGATGTCATTAGCTATTGTCTTTAGTGGTACTATGACACACACAGCAACTGCCCACTGACAAAGTGCACAACCATTGTCAAGTTGTGTGTGGCGAGGGAGGTTAACTAAGCTCTCATTTACGGCAGGTCATATTCAGTTCAGAAAGACATCGGTGGTTGTCTGGGCCCGGCTTGATTTCCTAATGGCACGGCTTTCGTCCTCACCTCATCTCTTGATAGAACTTTTCAGCATCAATATTTTAACTTCTTCTCTCTGTTGTTTTTCTCCAACTCCTTCCTTTCCATGTCCTTTAATCTGCCTTCATCTTGTCCTCCTTTAGTTGGCATCTCTTATCCACCTCTCTCTCTCTTCCGGTTTGTCTGGGTGCGAGTTGACGGAGTGTGTGGGCGTGACTGGAGGGCTTGTGAGTGAAGCTGTTTTTCGATTATTTTTTTTCCCCTTGTTGTTTTTCTGTTTTTTTCTATTTATTTATTTATTATTATTATTTGTTCGTTGTTGGGCCGCGTGCTATCCACTTTATTGGGGAAGCATGTCGGCCTCACGCGTGCAGATTTTGAGTTCACTCACGCGGCGTAATGCGGTCAAAGTGGCAGCTGCGGTGAGTGTGGAGGAAGTTTGTCTTGCCATTGGTGAGGTAGTGGGGCATGAGAGCGTGCTGTCCGCCTCTAGAATGAATAACGCCATTGTGGTGTTTCTTAATAGCGTGGATAAAGTTAATGAAATAGTCGAACACGGGATAGACATTGGTGGTGATTTTGTCTCTGTTCTTCCTCTTTCATTGCCAGCTAAGAAAGTCACTTTGTCAAATGTTCCACCGTTCGTAAGTGATGAGATTTTGACACAAGCTTTATCCCGATATGGAAAATTGGTTTCTCCGATTAAAATGATCCAAATCAATAGCAGATCGCCTCTGTTGAAACATACTGTTTCGTTCAGGCGATTCGCTTATATGATTATTCAGGATGATGTCGAGCTAGACATTAAACTAAATTTTCGAATTGACAACTTTGACTACGTTATTTTTGTCACTACCGCGAAACCTAAGTGTTTTGGTTGCGGTAAATCTGGACATTTAATTAGGAATTGTCCTGACAAAGTTTCAGAAAGGGAAGCAAACGTAGTGAATGAGAGTACTGAAGGTGATGGTGGTGCGGATGGTGTTGCCGACATAGTGTGGGGACCTGACCTTTTAGTTAATAACCTATCCATGCTTTGTTAACATAATATCAGGGTGTTGCTGTAGGTGTACTTGGCTGCTCGAAACAACAACTTTGCCCGGCGACAGAGCGCCAAGGGGTAGGGACCAACCCGTGCGCCAACGGATAGGCTGAGTAAGTCTAAACCACACTCAGCCTCTACCCTGACCGGTCTGTTCGGAAACCGGAACTAACTCTGTCTGGGGTATTTAAAGAAGAACACGTGAAACTGTAGTCAGTTCTCTGTCTGCCCTGCGAGGTGTTACAGTGAGCCCGTATACGAACCTTCATACTTATCATCTATACATTTGCATTTAATAAACTTAGCTTAGTTTGAAACAGCTCCTGATGTCTTCTCTTATTCCAATACCAGATTTGAATTGACGTAACTCTATCAATAGTTGAGGAGGTATTGCCGGGGCCGAGCTCGGCTGTGGCGGTGACGGCTACAGGTGCTCCCGGTGAGAGTGTTGATGCGCCGACTTCACTGCACTGTGAACACTCGGGCACGATACGCACTAAAACATTTTCAGAGGCTAGTGTCAAAGAGTTACCGAGTGTGGCACAGGTTTCTGAGGATAAAGGAGATGAGCAATATGAAAGTGCTTTAGAGAATAATTCAGTGATATTGCAGAAAGCATGTGCAACGGATTGTGTGGAGGAAGAGCATTTTTTCAAAATGCCCCATAAAAGGAAGATGAGTAATAAAACAATTGATGCCAAAATAAGTAAAAAGAGTGAAGTGCAAGATGATATGGATCAGGACATAGAAAGTGATGGTGAGTCTTCTGACTCTAGTATGACACTTTCTCAGGGGGAGTTCATTGGTCGGGATTACGGACTTGATGATATTAAGTTATTCCTTAGATCAACAAAAAATAAAAGAGGTGTGCGCGTGCAGGAATATTTTCCTGATGTCAAACAGTTTGTTGAAGAAGCCTAATGGCAGAGAGATGCTTTACTAACAAAGAAAAGAAAAGAAAATTAAGAAAATTGTGAGGAATCTCAATACTGCTTTAAATAACGATGACAGTTAAAAGTAGAATGGCTGAGTTTTCTTTTGGCTGTTTGGGTGGTTTTTCATTTCTTTTTTTATGAGTGAAGTTCACGTAGCTACTTTGAATGTTAACGGTGCAAGAGATTCTAGAGAAAGAGCTACAATATATGAAGTAATTAAACAGAAAAATATTGATGTTTTTTTGTTACAAGAAACTCAGTGACTTGAAAAATGCGGCTGACTGGGCGAGGGAGTTTGATGTTATCCCTGTGTTAAGCCATAACACTTCATTAAGTGGGGGAGTTGCCATTTTATTCACAAATAATTTTAGTCCTATCTCTTATGATGTTGATGAAATAGTAAAAGGTAGGCTTTTAAAAGTTAGAGCTGTTGTCGAAAGTTGTGTTTATTTTTATTTGTGTATATGTTCCAACTGCACCAGTTGAAAGAATTTTTTTTTTTTTTAGGCATTCTGTGTTCAACTATACAAAATTGTTGCCCTGAAGACTTCTTGTTTCTAGGTGGTGATTTCAATTGTACTGAGCATAATCTAGATCGAAATCACATTGAGCCTCATTTGGCTTCGCGTAAACGTTTTATTCATATCATTAAAAAGTATGATTTATGTGATGTTTGGAGATCGTTAAATGGTAATGAGAGACAATACACTTGGGTTCACACGCGTGATAATGTTATGTCATTGGCTAGGCTGGACAGATTGTACAGCTTTAATCACCATCTTAGTAAGTTTTTCAGATCACAGTATGGTGCACTGTAAGCTTATTTTAAGCTCAATAAAACCAAAAAGCGCATATTGGCATTTTAATACTAATTTGTTAAATGATACATTTTTTAAGGAATCATTTAAATATTTCTGGGAAGCTCACAGAGCAAAGAAGTCTTCTTTTTATTCATTGCAACAGTGGTGGGATGTTGGTAAGATAAAAATAAGACAATTTACTCAACAGTATACTCACAACGTTACTAAGGAGTTGACTCGTTCTTTAGAGTTTTTGGAAAGAGAGATAATTGAATTTCAAAATCTGGCTCAATCTACTGGTGAGATTCATTATTTAGAAGCCTGCTCAAAGAAGAAAGCTCAGTTAGCTGATCTACTGGGGCATAACATACAGAGGGCTCTGGTCCGTTCACGCTTTCAAAGCATTGATCAGATGGATGCACCATCCCAATACTTTTTCAGTTTGGAAAAAAAGAATGGTCAGAAACGGTTTATTCATGGATTGCGCTCCGAAGATGGAGTGTTATTGTCAGATCCTGCTGGTATTCGGGGAAGAGCAGTTCTTTTTTATAAAACTCTGTATAGGAGTGAGCTCAAGTCAGAGTGTTGTGTGGACAACTTTTTCTTTGACAGCCTACCAAAGGTGTCAGAGGAGGCTAATAATGATCTTGAAGGAGTGCTGACCCTGGAAGAGCTCTATAAGGCCCTGCAAGGCATGGAGTCTGGGAGAGCACCAGGATTGGATGGCCTCCCGGTTGACTTTTATAAGGCTTTTTGGTTGGAGTTGGGTGTAGATCTGCTGGAGGTACTGAAGGACAGCTTGTCGAAGGGCGGGTTGCCGTTGAGTTGCCGAAGAGCGGTGATCACACTTATTCCAAAAAAAGGGGACCTTACAGATATCAAGAACTGGTGCCCTGTCTCGCTTCTCTGTAGTGACTATAAAATACTTTCTAAGGCATTGGGTAACAGATTGGCTGGAGTGTTGGGTCGGGTTATCCATCCGGACCAGACGTACTGTGTCCCTGGTAGATCTATATTCGACAATATTTCTGTAATTCGGGATATATTTTACGTCTCTAAATTGTTAAATTTGGACTGTGGTTTGATATCTTTGGATCAGGAGAAGGCTTTTGACCGAGTAGAGCACTCATATTTGTGGAGTGCTTTAACAGCTTTTGGTTTTAGCAAAAACTTTATAGACACGATTTGTTTGTCAGCCTATGCTGATGATATTGTGGTGATGATCAACAGACAAAGTGATGTGCAGATTTTACTTAATTTAATTGAAGAATTTAGACTGTTGTCTTCTGCAAAGGTTAATTGGAAAAAAAGTGATGCTTTATTGTTAGGACAATGGACTGATGGTAAACCTTGCCTTCCTGATGGGTTGTGTTGGGGGAATGGGGGTATAAAATATCTAGGAGTTTATCTAGGGGATGACAGTGTGTTACAAAAAAATTGGGAGGGGCAGTTGGAAAAAGTTAAAGGGCGCTTGGATAAGTGGAAATGGTTATTACCGAATATGTCCTATAGGGGGCGAACTCTCATTGTCAACAACTTAGTGGCATCTTCACTTTGGCATAGATTGGCATGTGTAGACACTTCACCACAGTTTTTGGCGGAAGTTCAAGCTGCTCTTGTGAACTTTTTTTGGGACAAACTGCACTGGGTCCCACAGAGTGTTTTATACCTCCCCAAAGATGAAGGTGGGCAAGGGTTGATTCACTTACAAAGTAGAATGGCTGCTTTTAGGTTACAGTTTTTAAAAAGATTACTTGATGGTTCTACAGATTTCAGTTGGCGTGCTGTGAGTTGCACCATTTTGCACACTGTTGGAGGTTTCGGACTGGATAAATCCCTCTTTTTAATGGATCCAACCAAATTGGATTTATCGGAACTGCCTGCTTTCTATCGAAATCTTTTCAAGGTGTGGAGTTTTTTTTGTGTTCACAAGACTGAGAACTCATATTCTCTCCACTGGCTTTTGCAGGAACCACTGATACTTGGGGCCCGCCTGGACATTGCTACTCACTGCTATCTGCCGGGGTTCAGCACTATATTTCTGAAATCCAAGGTTTTTACTTTGGGACTCTTGTTGACTTTAACTGGGCCTCAATTTGAGAATGTGGATGTCATATCAAAACATTTAGGAATCAGATCTGATCGTTTATTAACTCGGTTTTTTGTCAAACTCAAATCATGTTTTACAGTTGAAGAAGAACATTTGTTAAGAGATTTTTTTACAGGGGTTTGTACTCCTGATGTTGAGGATCCCTTTCCGTGTTTGATTATTCAACCAAATCTTGAAGAGGGTAAAGGTTTCTTGCTTAAATCAGGTGAATCTTTGTTTTTAGATTTCTTGTCAAGTGAAGGAAAAAAACTGTAAAGAGCCTGTGTTTTGGTTTTTAATAAAAAAATGTTAGAAAAAAGAACCGATACACCATGGCGTTCTGTTTTTAAACTGAGAAACGATGTAAAACCTGAATGGAGATCATTATATAAGCCACCATTGTCTAAAAAGTTTGGTGATATACAATGGAGAATTCTCCATGGTGCCATTGCTGTCAATTATTTTATTTCGGTGTTGAATCCAGAAGTTAATTCTGCTTTCCCTTTCTGCCTTCAAAGGGAGACCGTTTTTCATGCTTTCATGCATTGTTCTAGATTAGAACCTTTGTTTATGAGATTAAAATAATTGTTTTGTAAGTTTGATGAAACTTTTTGTATTGAGACTTTCATTTTGGGTTTTAAGCACCTTCAGAAAAAAACGTTTTACATGTCAATTGTTGAATTTCATTTTAGTGCAAGCAAAAATGGCTATTTATATCAGCAGGAAAAACAGAGTGGAACAAAAGTGTAGTGATGAGGTGACCGTGTGTTTTTTAACTTTGATCAAATCTAGAGTTTTGATTGATTTTCGGTTTTATAAAACTATGAGAGATCTTTCAACTTTTGAATTGATATGGTGCAGTCATGGTGCTTTGTGTGCAGTTTGTGAAGGTGATTTGGCTTTTTCTTTGTGATTTCATTAGGTATTAATATCCTCTGTGTAATGTGTTGAATGTACTATATGGTCAGTTTATTGTGAAGAGGTAATGTTAAAATTGTAAATAAAGTTTTCAAAATCTCTCTCTCTCTCTCTCTCTCTCTCTCTCTCTTATCCATCTCTCTCTCTTATCCATCTCTCTCTCTCTCTCTCTCTCTCTCTTATCCATCTCTCTCTCTCTCTCTTCACCACCTCTCTCTCTCTCTCTTCACCACCTCTCTCTCTCTCTCTCTCTCTCTTCACCACCTCTCTCTCTCTCTTCACCACCTCTCTCTCTCTCTCTCTCTTCACCACCATGTGATGTCTCTCACTTGCCTCCATTTTAAAGAAGTGTCAGAAATGCACAGCCACACTGTGAAAAGATCCCCAACAGCCACAGTACTGTATGAGTGCTTAACAGACTGTCTGTATTTAAATGCCAAATCATGCAATCTCATGTATAGGCACGAGTTGGCCCAATCCCCAGACAGAGGGATTGTGGCAGAGACCTATGCTAAATTAAAGACACACACACACACACACACACACACACACCTGAATAAATAAACAAACAAACAGAACTGCCTGTTAGCAGCAGAGGAGCTTTGTGCTGTTCTGTTCTGCACAGAAACCTCTGGATCAATAAACCACTAGCAACCAAATGGGCCTTTTAATGTCCGATGCTAATGCCAGCTTCCGTCTCAGGGGGCCCATTGGACCGGTACTGAGTGCAGCACACTGTGCAGGCCACTTACCCGTACGGGCAGCCTAGTGGTCCAAATAGAGCCAGGAAACAGGTTGTTGTAATGCCCCCCCCCCCTGGTTCCTTTGTTTGCTTGCGGAAGCCATTTCCAAACTGAGCAAGGAGCCCCTGCCCAATACATGAATGATAATTACCTTCCTGTGTGTTCAGCCATTTGCCTTGGTGAGGGTCAGAATTAGGGATGGCCAGCGGAGTTCTTGTTTCCATCCAGGATGGCGAGCCGAGCACCAATCTGCTACCTCATTAGAGCCAGGCAGGCAGGCATTGTCATGCTGCCAGAGCCGGCCCCTCCATAACATCCTCCACTAGAGTGGAGAAGCGTCTGGCATTTGGTGGAAGTTGTCACAGGATGAGTGTGGTTATCATCGACCGACCATGCAGTGTGGTTGTCATGGAGGGGGCTGTGAAGGAGTGGTCAAGGCGATACAAGGGGAGGGAGGATGTAGGTAGGTAGGGCGGATGGTCCAGCTGCTGTGGTTTGCAGGCAGCTACTGGGCTGAGTGCAGAGTGGGTATGTCTACCTGAGAACTGCTGTGTGCAATGGGCCAGTTAAGCACATTCTTCAAGTGTGGTATAGTAGTAAGGAGACAGAATTATTTAGGTATTGCTGCAGGGACAAGAACATGACAGTTGGTTTCATGTATATTTCCTTGAGAAAAAAAAAACCTGCACAGAAGCAGACATTTTGAGAGCACTGTTCTGGCATTTCTGTTTAAATGCCTGCAGGTGGATTGCTCTCATCAGACATTCAGCCTCTCCTCTGCTTTTAAGGAGAGGAGCCTCTTAGCTTAGTTACTCCTGGATAGAAGTCGGACTACACTGAGCCTAGAAGGATTTGACAATCACACCTGGGATCTGTGGCTACAATGAGAAAAGAAAAGAACACTATATTTCCATTTACTACTCCCAGGGAACGTTTTAATATCCAATTTCACCGTGACCTCAACATGATCTATCTGAGAGAATGAGAACGGAGAGGGTTCGATTGCGAGAGAGATTCAGTGAGTGAGCTGAATGAGGCAGCGGTTGCCTGAATGCTGACGATGCATGTCATTGCCGCAAGCAAAGTGCTGTGATGGATCAATAAAAAACAAGGAAGCAGTGAGCAGCCAACAGGCCCCGAGCACTCAGACCTCGCACTGTCATCGCCAGTGTTGACTCCTCACCACACAGCACTCCATAAAACCACGCTCTGGAGCCTTACAGCATAAAACATATTTTTCACCTGTATATTAGGAGAATCTTGGAGGTGAAAAGGCATTATAACTCGGCAGAGATCATCAAAAAAAAGTATCTTCATTTAAATGACGTAAATATGCGCCACACATTTAGTAAAGTGTGTTAGTCCGTTTGTGGATCACCTCCTGTATAGTCTGAACATGATCAGATCTGTAACTTATTATAAAGACCATATCCAGAGCATCTCAGAGTTGGCCTGCTGATCTAGGAACTGTCCATATAATCTTATTCGGTATGATCTAAAGTGCTAAACTGATCCTAGATCAGCACTCCTACTCTGAGATAATTTGTGGATATGGCCGCTCTGTTCCCTGTGAGACGGGGTAACCAACCAAGCGGGCACCACTGAGGGATGAGCAGTGACTTTCTTTCATGTGGAAAAACAAGGTGAAGATATATATAAAAACCCTGGCTGTGCTCATTAGATAGGGCTTCTGTTTTAATTCAGCCTGGGATGAGAATGCTGTGGAATCCCTGCTGGTGTTTATGTTAAGAATGAATTTACAACGAGGCTCCTGCAGCTAGATCAAGACTTTACAGACGGGTGGTGGTGTGGGTCTCAGACTAACATCTTGCCAGCAGCATTAACACCATCCATTATTGTTTCATTTGTGAGGGAGTGTCAGTGGTTTGTGTTACTTGGTTACAGAGATGAGTTGAAGGATCATTGCCTTTGATTGGTCACTGGTTGATTGTATGTACCTGCTTTAACGCCACAGTCTGGAGTCTGCGTGCATTCTGTGCCAGCTTAAATTCTGCAAAGTAACTTTCACTGTAATGCTTGTTTACAAGCTTGGGTCAATTCTGATGCACGAGAGAGCATTAAATGCAGACTACACCACGGGAGTGCGTCCGGGTGCCATTTTGATTTTGTCTATCTGCAAAAGACGCGATCAAAATCAGCTGTGCATCAATTATATAAATTTTAGGTGTGTCGAAACAGTAAATATTCATAGGTATTTAGCTGGAAGATTAACATTTGGTTGTTATTTTATCGAACATTCATATGGTCCTCTTTTAAGATGGTTCTTTGTAGAATTTTGACCTAGTCATACATAATTGTGTGTTTTTCTGCTCCAAGGATTAACCGACAGATAAAAAGGGAAACCAATTTAGGGTTTAGTTATCTTTAATTAATCTCCTATCGTGTGTCTTTCCAGCATCCGCGTGGGTTTTGTATCTTCCTGATATCCAATAAGTAAGGGACTTGCAGCGTGTGGAGCATCTCAAATAGAACCAAGTTTGCGCTCGACACACGCATGTTGTACATTTGTTTTTGCAAGGCTTGGCGTGGTTTGAGCTTGAGTGTCTGTCTGGTTTGAGTGTATCCCTTATTAGATGTTGTAAAGATAGTGTGACAGCGTATGGTGAGTTAAAACAAATAAACAAACAAGGCTGTAATCTGCAGGGAGCTTTTGCTCATTTGATAGAAATATATTTCCTTAACCCGTCAAAATTCATCATACAATTCTTATAAAACCGATGTCAAGTATGACACTATCAAGCTTCCTTAAAGCCTAATTTAAACAATAACAAAGGTAATCTCCACTCATGTTTTGAGAAATTTCTAAGGGATGGGGCTGCAGAAATGTAACCACTCTCAAATTCATAGACAGAGCGATAGATGCAAGGACTTAACCACCCATGATATCAAATGTATAGTTTTTACTCTATGTTTTTAGGCTATACGGTGTTTTTTTTTTTTTTTTTTACATTTACGTTGTTTACAAACATTGGAGTAAAACAAGATTATATTTTGGGTTCTGATGTTGCACGACAGTTGAACTAAACTCATGAGGCATTTATCAGGTATCTCTTTCAAGAATCAATGGGCAACCAATAATTTGCAAGTCCAAGAATGCATGTAACAGCTCAGGATTCTAGCTTTAACACATTGTTTATTCCCCCCTACCTGACTAATTGAACAGCTGGAATAAAGAGATGTATCTCTGGTTGTAGAACTGCTGAAGTTCTGAACATGCAGACGGGGGGGGGGGGGGGGGGGGGAACTTACCGGCAGCCAGCTGCATCCAGCCGCAGATCTTGTAGACCGTGCCTGTCCTGCAGAAGAAGAAGAGCGTGAAGCAGCCGATGCATCCAATGACCAGCGCCATGGACATCCCGATGAAGAAGGACGCGGCCTTGAAGGCGCCGGAGGGGATGGTGCTGAACTCCATGAAGCTACCCTGGCACTTCAGGTCCCGGGACAGCCCGTTTCCGATGCAGTAGTGGAAGAGACCGAAATAGCCGGCCTGCGGTGTGTCCATCCCGTCTCCGATCCAGTAGGGCTGGATGAAGCACACCACGTTGACTATAGCGAAGAGGATGGTTAAGATGGCCCACAGAACCCCGATAGCGCGGGAGTTCCTCACGTAGTTGGTCTGGTAGATTTTGGCAGCCTCGGAAGCGGGAAGCATCGTTGTAGGAGCCCCAGGCACCATAATTGAGTCTCTAAAGGTTTTAAATTTAGGAACTGTTCAAACGCAGAGCTTCAGTCATGCACAAAGCACATTCCGGCTGCGTCAATGTGCCATGATCTCCCCGACTAAACAGCTCCCTCCTGGGCGAGTGTTTAGCCTATAGCCTCGCTGCGTGCACTGTGCTTGGGTCCGCCACCGTTTCCCTTATCTTTATTGAATGGTAGGCTGGATATCCGAGAGCTATTACGAATAATATTGAGGAGGAATCTTCTGAATGAGTGATCACGGAGATAACGGCAAGTAATAATCACTGGGTGCTAATTCGAAACGGCCATGTATTTCGCAAACAATCTATAGCTATATAGTAGGCTAATCAAACATCCTAAAGTCAGAACTCCATCCGATTGAGGGCGCAGAGATTAATAATCCATGAAAAATGTTAAAATCCACAGAGAGGGGCTGCGATCCCCCTTCACAGATGTGGCCACAACCGTGGTTGGCAAGGCTACAACCTCATTTTCCGAATACCGATTTTCCCGAGGTGGAAGAGGTGCATGTAACTGAGATGATGAAGTCACGAGTGTTGACAATCTGCTCACTGTGCATCATGTGCTCCGCGTCCATATTTTACCAAAGAACACCTGTATTCCAGGCAAGCGCAGTCCTTCTGTCACAACCAATGGACCTATCAAAACCCGTATCTGATAAAGCACCATGCTTAATATATCCAATCCCCTAATCCCACTCTCTCGTGCCCCAGTGCAATGATCGAATGGGAGACATCTGAAATAATATCGTTACATCTAAAATCCAACATTCCTATTTGATTTAGTCTGGCTCTGACTCGTGCGACAGAATATTGAAGTCTCAGCTCTCGCTCTTCCTGTCGCCTCTCTCTCTCTCTCTCTCTCTCTCTCTCTCTCTCTCTCTCTCTTCCTGTCGCCTCTCTCTCTCTCTCTCTCACTCTTCCTGTCGCCTCTCTCTCTCTCTCTCTCTTCCTGTCGCCTCTCTCTCTCTCTCTCACTCTTCCTGTCGCCTCTCTCTCTCTCTCTCTCTCTCTGTCTCTCTCCGTGTTGTTCTGTGTCCACCGAAATAGAAGGCTTCTGTCGCACAACACCACGCGCTCGTATTTAACAAGGGCAGGCTATAAAACTCAGCCAAGTCATGTATTAGGTGGTGGTGTAAACTACTTAAGTAAAAACACTTTAAAGTACTACTTAAGTAGTTTTTTGAGGTATCTGTACTTTACTTTACTATTAATATTCTTGACAACTTTTACTTTTTCTTCACTACATTCCTAAAGAAAATATTTAACATTTTAATCCATATATTTTCCCTGACAACCCAAAGTACTCCTTACATTTGGAATGTGTAGCAGAACAAGACAATTCTGAAATGTATGCGCTTATCAAGAGAACACGTGGTCGACCCTACCGCCTCTGGCCTGGCAGACTCACTAAACACAAATGTATCTTTTGTAAATTATGTCTGGGTGTTGGAGTGTGCACCTGTCTATCCATACATTTTAAAAACAAGAAAATGGTGCCATCTGCTTTGCTTAATATAAGGAATTTTAAATGATTTATACTTTTACTTGTTTTACTTAAGTATATTTTAGCAAATACATTTACTTTTGATACTTAAGTATATTTAAAACCAAGTACTTTTACTTTTACTCAAGTACTATTTTACAGGCTGACTACTCACTTTTACTTGAGCTACTTTCTATTAAGTTATCTATACTTTTAGTATGACAATTAGGTACTTTTTCCATTACTGGATATATGCTAATTGGCTAAACTTAATCATGATTGAAATGGCTAGGTAATCACTACAAATGCATCACCTGTTTGATATGTGCGCAAAAGCATGCACAGTGTTGATGCTCTTGTTGATCACGTGATTATTCTGAAGCTACTGACTGCGCTGCCTGTGCCTTCTCTAAATGCAGTCTATTCTTATTCAGGATTAACCTAGGCCTACTCAAAGCTCCCCCCACCCCCGTTGTCACGGTAGAGGTAGCCAATAGTCATAGCATGAAAACAAACAACATGTAGCCTATGCGTAGTCATGAGAGCATTTGAAGTTAATTGTTTAGGAGAAGGCTGTAGTGGTTACACTGAGAAAATAACTTTTATATTTATAGTAGCATAACCTAGTAGTTTATGAATGGTGTAAGACAAATTAAAACGTCATAGCTGTACAAAAAGACGGGACCCATCCACACAGACTCTGAGCAAAGTGTGTGCGTTCAGGTTTTTTAGATGGGTGACCCCATCAACAATCTAGCTTTTGGTGTTAAAAGGAATAGGTATTGTTATTTTAAAATATATATATAATAACCATGTAAACAGCTTTTATATTTCTCCGAAAATCAGATGTATAGTACTGTTCCAATTCCAATGAATGGTGTTTGAATAGAGGTAATGGGACCTTTTTCATCTACAAAAATGCACAAAATAAACCTATAATCAATTTAAATGTAATTTCCTTAATTTGATATTCTAAAATACATTGAAATATGTTGTTTTAGTTGTTCATAGCATCTCCAAATAAATTTTAGAGGCTATACAGTGCCTTCGGAAAGTATTCAGACCCCTTGACTTTTTCCACATTTTGTTACATTACAGCCTTATTCTAAAATTGATTAAATTGTTGTTTTTTCCCTCATCAATCTACACACAATACCACATAATGACAAAGCAAAAACAGGTTTAGATATTTTTACAAACATATTCTCACATTTATATAAGTATTCAGACCCTTTACTCAGTATTTTGTTGAAACACCATCTTGGGTATGACGCTACAAGCTTGGCACGCCTGTATTTGGGGAGTTTCTCCCATTCTTCTCTGCAGATCCTCTCAAGCTCTGTCAGGTTGGATGGGGAGCGTCGCTGCACAGCTATTTTCAGGTTTCTCCAGAGATGTTGGATCGGGTTCAAGTCCGGGCTCTCGCTGGGCCACTCAAGGACATTCAGAGACTTGTCCTGAAGCCACTCTTGCATTGTCTTGGCTGTGTGCTTAGGGTTGTTGTCCTGTTGGTTGTTGTCCTTCGGCCCAGTCTGGAGCTCTGGAGCAGATTTTCATCAAGGATCTCTGTACTTTGCTCCATTCATCTTTCCCTCGATCCTGACTAGTCTCCCAGTCCCTGCCGCTGAAAAACATCCCCACAGCATGATGCTGCCACCACTATGCTTCACCGAAGGGATGGTGCCAGGTTTTCTCCAGACGTGACACTTGGCATTCAGGCCAAAGAGTTCAATCTTGGAACAGGACAGGAACAGCGTCAGAACCGAGTGAACACAATGACAAACGACAATTACAAACAATGCAGCTGCAGGACCAGAGCTGGGAAACAGACAGATATAGGGAAGGTAATGACAAGTGATTGAGTCCAGGTGAGTCCAGTTATCGCTGATGCGCGTGACAAGGGAAGCAGGTGTGCGTAATGATGGTGGCAGGAGTGCGTAGTGCAGGGCAGCCTGGCGCCCTCGAGCGCCAGGGAGGGAGAGCGGGAGCAGGCATGACAGCTGCAGAGATGGTTGTCCTTCTGGAAGGTTCTCCCATCTCCACAGAGGAACTCTGGAGCTCTGTCAGAGTGACTATCAGGTTCTTGGTCACCTCCCTGACCAAGGCCCTTCTCCCCTGATTGCTCAGTTTGGCCGGGCGGCCAACTCTAGGAAGAGTCTTGGTGGTTTCAAACTTCTTCCATTTAAGAATGATGGAGGCCACTGTGTTCTTGGGGACCTTCAATACTGCAGACATTTGTTGGTACCCTCCCCAGATCTGTGCCTCGACACAATCCTGTCTCGGACCTCATGGCTTGGTTTTTACTCTGACATGCACTGTCATCTGTGTGGCTTTATGTAGTCAGATGTGTGCCTTTCCAAATCATGTCCAATCAATTTAATTTACCACAGGTGGACTCCAATGAAGTTGTAGAAACATCTCAAAGATCATCATTGGAAACAAGATGCACCTGAGCTCAATTTCGAGGGTCTGAATACTTATGTAAATAAGGTATTTCTGTTTGCAAAAATGTCTAAAAACCTGTTTTCACTTTGTCATTATTGGGTATTGTGTGTAGATTTATGAGGAAAACAATTGATTTAATCAATTTTAGATTAAGGCTGTAACATAACAAAATGTGGAAAAAGTCTTGAATAACTTTTAAAAAATTATTCATATATAGTATTAATTTTTTATATATTTGTCCGTACTGTGGGGTTTCTAGTGGATAGACCATATGTTGAATAAATAATTGTCACGATGCGGAGTAATGGGACGGTAGACGGAGCGCTGATGGAGTGTCATTCCTCTTTTATTTAATGAGATGGTCTCACGAAGCATTAAATAAAACAAAAGGAGATGACTAAATATCTAACCATGAAAACTAAACAAACACAAAGCAAAGTAACTCACGTGCTGGTAACACAAGGCAGACACGAACAATGATCCACACACAGGTGGCTGTGTGTGGAGCCTATATACTATCCCCAATCAGAGACAACGCTATACAGCTGTCTCTGATTGGGGATGATCATCTCCCTAGATAGGGTGTGATGACTTGGTTGTGTGCCTCTCTCCTCCCCTAGGTGGGAGTAAGAGGCCTTACCACAACCAAGCCATCACAGTACCCCCCCCCAAGGTGCGGACTCCCGATCGCACACACAACAAAAAGTCCCCCCTCTCCTGAAAAAAAAATTGTCCAAAATTCTAGGGGGGACATGGCGGAGTACTGAGGTGGTTGCTGGTGGGGGCTCCGGTTCCGGTTCCGGGCGTGGCACAGGCTGTGAGAGTAGCTTCTCTCCTACCTTTCCGTTGCACGCCCGGTCCGGTCCGGACCCCGGCGCGGTGGTTCCCCCCTCAGTACTCCCGCCAGTCACCAAGTCCTGTCTGGACCCTGGTGCGGGAGCCCTCGACCCTGGAGAGGGGCTGACAACCGGCCCCGGACTGGGCACCGGTGGAGCGGACTGCTCCGGCACTGAAGCGACGCAGATGACCGGCCCCGGACTGGGCACCGGTGGAGCGGACTGCTCCGTCTCTGGAGCGACGTAGACGACCGGCCCCGGACTGGGCACCGGTGGAGCGGATTGCTCCGGCACTGGAGCGACGTAGACGACCGGCCCCGGACTGGGCACCGGTGGAGCGGACTGCTCCGGCACTGGAGCGACGTAGATGACCGGCCCCGGACTGGGCACCGGTGGAGCGGACTGCTCCGTCACTGGAGCGACGTAGATGACCGGCCCCGGACTGGGCACCGGTGGAGCGGACTGCTCCGGCACTGGAGCGACGTGGACGACCGGCCCCGGACTGGGCACCGGTGGAGCGGACTGCTCCGGCACTGGAGCGACGCAGACGACCGGCCCCGGACTGGGCACCGGTGGAGGTTCAGGTCTGCTCACCCTCCCCGGAGCTCTCGGGCTGCTGACCCTCCCTGGGGACCTCGGGCTGCTGACCTTCGCCGGGGACCTCGGGCTGCTGACCTTCGCCGGGGACCTCGGGCTGCTGACCTTCGCCGGGGACCTCGGGCTGCTGACCTTCGCCGGGGACCTCGGGCTGCTGACCTTCGCCGGGGACCTCGGGCTGCTGACCTTCGCCGGGGACCTCGGGCTGCTGACCGTCGCCGGGGACCTCGGGCTGCTGACCGTCGCCGGGGACCTCGGGCTGCTGACCGTCGCCGGGGACCTCGGGCTGCTGACCGTCGCCGGGGACCTCGGGCTGCTGACCTTCACCGGGGACCTCGGGCTGCTGACCTTCACCGGGGACCTCGGGCTGCTGACCGTCACCGGGGACCTCGGGCTGCTGACCGTCACCGGGGACCTCGGGCTGCTGACCGTCACCGGGGACCTCGGGCTGCTGACCGTCACCGGGGACCTCGGGCTGCTGACCGTCACCGGGGACCTCGGGCTGCTGACCGTCACCGGGGACCTCGGGCTGCTGACCGTCACCGGGGACCTCGGGCTGCTGACCGTCACCGGGGACCTCGGGCTGCTGACCGTCACCGGGGACCTCGGGCTGCTGACCTTCTCCGGAGGCCTCGGGCTGCTGACCTTCACAGGAGGCCTCAGGCTGCTGACCTTTACAGGAGACTTCAGGCTACTGACCGTCACAGGAGGCCTCGGGCTGCTGACCTTCTCCGGAGACCTCAGGCTGGATGCCGTGCCCACCCTGGGCACCGACGCAGAGGTGGTCTTCAGCCCTGCAGCTGGTCTGGCTGTCGGCCCCAGACTGGGCACCGACACGCTATGGAGCTCCTGCTCCACAGCGGGACTGAGCGTCGTGCCCACCCTGGGCACCGACGCAGAGATGGTCTTCAGCCCTGCAGCTGGTCTGGCTGTCGGCCCCAGACTGGGCACCGACACGCTATGGAGCTCCTGCTCCACAGCGGGACTGAACGTCGTGCCCACCCTGGGCACCGACGCAGAGATGGTTTCCAGCCCTCTGGTTGGGCTGACTGTCGGCCCCAGACTGGGCACCGACGCGCTATGGAGCTCCTGCTCCACAGCGGGACTGAACGTCGTGCCCACCCTGGGCACCGACGCGGAGAGGGTTTCCAGCCCTGTGGTTGGGCTGGCTGTCGGCCCCAGACTGGGCACCGACACACTATGGAGCTCCTGCTCCACAGCGGGGCTGAACGTCGTGCCCACCCTGGGCACCGACGCAAAGAGGGTTTCCAGCCCTGTGGTGGCGACCGTCGCGGTAGCCTCCGTGCGAGGGGTAGGCACGGGGCGTACTGGACTGGGGACACGCACCATAGGTCTGGTGCGAGGAGCTGGCACGGGTCGCACCGGGCTGGAGATACGCACCATAGGTTGGGTGCGAGGAGTAGGCACAGACCGTACCGGGCTGGGGGAACGCACCACTGGTCTGGTGCGAGTAGCTGGAACGGGCTGTACCTGGCTGGGGAAACGCACCGTTGGGTCGGTGCGTCTAGCTGGCACGGGTCGCTCCGGGCTGGAGACACGCACCATGGGGCTGGTGCGTGGAGCAGGCGCGGGCTGTACCTGGCTGGGGAAACGCACCGTTGGGTTGGTGCGTTTAGCTGGTACGGGACTCACCGGGCTAGCGTTGCGCACCGATGGTTTGGTGCGCTGAGTCGGTTTCCTCCTCCTCCGACTCTGGACCGGCGCTGGAGGCACCGGACTGGGAACTGGCGCTGGAGCACGACTGTCCCTGTCGTGCCTACTCCACCGCCAATCCCCATCCTGTGAGGGTTCCTCCGGGAACCCCCACGAGTGAGGGAACAGAAGCACATCGTCGTCGTCTTCCTCCGACTCCTCTATGTACTCCCGCTCCCATGGCTGTAGGGGCTCCTCCTGGAACCCCCACGAGTGCAGTGGTCGGGGCTCTTCTCCCTCGATCCCCGACCACCCCCATAGCCCCCCCCCAAAATCCGTTTGAGGGGTTTTCTGGGCTCCAGGCTGGTCCTCAAACCTAGCCCGGTGACGTGTCCTCCGTCTCCGGCGCCTCGGCTGCTCCGGACCCCAGCCTTCCTCCACCGAGCGATAATAGGAATGTTCCTCCTCGGTAATTTTCCCCATACCGAGGAGGATATCTCCTAAAGTTATCCCCCGTTGCGTCCCAGGGTGGTGGATCATTCTGTCACGATGCGGAGTAATGGGACGGTAGACGGAGCGCTGATGGAGTGTCATTCCTCTTTTATTTAATGAGATGGTCTCACGAAGCATTAAATAAAACAAAAGGAGATGACTAAATATCTAACCATGAAAACTAAACAAACACAAAGCAAAGTAACTCACGTGCTGGTAACACAAGGCAGACACGAACAATGATCCACACACAGGTGGCTGTGTGTGGAGCCTATATACTATCCCCAATCAGAGACAACGCTATACAGCTGTCTCTGATTGGGGATGATCATCTCCCTAGATAGGGTGTGATGACTTGGTTGTGTGCCTCTCTCCTCCCCTAGGTGGGAGTAAGAGGCCTTACCACAACCAAGCCATCACAATAATAGCCTAATGAGGCTACTGAAAAAAGCATCTAATCAACAATGGCATTATTTTCAATTAACTCTTCCAAGTGTTGACTTTTTTCACAACAGCTACCAGTTTGGCGCAAAAACATTTACAACAAAGACATACTGACATAGTCAAATAAATGTGTAAAAAAATATGAAGGATATTTCATGCTAAAACCCTCATATTAAATACCAAATCACATACACGTGTTTAGCAGATGTTATTGCGGGTGTAGCTAAACGCTTGTGCTTCTAGCTCCGACAGTGTAGTAATATCTAACAAGTAATATCTATAAAATTCACAACATATACCCAATTCACGCACATCTAAGTAAAGAATGGAATTAAGAGTGTGTTTTCCGATGTCAAAGCGGCTTGGACTAAGATACAGTAGAATAGTATAGAATACAGTATATACAGTACATCTGAGATGAGTAATGCAAGATATGTAAGTGATTTCTAGTCTATGTCTATAGGCAGCAGCCTCTAATGTGCTAGTGATGGCTGTTTAACAGTGTGATGGCCTTGAGATAGATGCTGTTTTTCAGTCTGTCCAAGCTTTGATGCATCTGTACTGAATTTGCCTTCTAATGGTATTCAGTAAGTTGGTGGTTTATTTTAAGGATAATGTTTTACAGCTTTGTCATTAAATTCTTTATGTTAAAATCATCTTATTTGATTATTTTATATATTTTACATGTGATAAGGCCACATAGAGGGCTGTCTGGCTCATAGTTACATTTATACCATTACAGGCATTATTATGGTCCTCAGTTTTTTGTATTAATCTTGCTGGTGATTTACATTGTTGTATGTAGTTCTGAATTATGCACTATGTTGTGCTGTTGAGTTTGAGATGCAAGACACATTTTCCGAAAGCTACACAATGAATAAATAATGATATGACTAGCCTACTGGGCAGATGGGAAAAATGATGCTTTTTGAACGTTCATTTTGATCCGTTTCCAAGGCTGTAGGCCTATCTAGGCCTGTATCTAGGGCAACAGTTTTGCAATGAAACAAAATGTCCTCAATTAATTCACTCGCTTTCATACGTCCAAAACATTGCATATAGGGGTGATTTCTACAACTAAACATTACCCTTGAGTTTCCACGAGAGCTACACTGTTGTCAGTTGAGTTAGCTTGCTAGTTAGCCAGCTAGATAGCACAGCTGCAGAGTAAGACTGACAGGCCAAACTACTTTGTAAGTCATACACTTGTGTGTCTAAAAGTAGCCTAAACAATGCCAGCACAACTTCAGCACCCAGGGTATGAAAAGTTGTAGCGCATGACGGAGAGGTTGCCTTGCAGAGATGTCCAGGCGAGCAGGCTGAGCATTTACAAAGTTTTGTAGCCCAGGTTTGAGACTTTAAAAAATGGTATACATTTTGTGCCTACAGCGATAGATAGATAGATAGATAGATAGATAGATAGATAGATAGATAGATAGATAGATAGATAGATAGATAGATAGATAGATAGATAGATAGATAGATAGATAGATAGATAGATAGATAGATAGATAGATAGATAGATAGATAGATAGATAGGTGCAGCTACCCTTCTATTTCATCTATGGTCATCGTGCCACAGGAAAAAGCCATGTGATAAACACCTTGCTGAAGGAACTGGAGCTTCCCTATGCCACAGTGAGCTGTGTGGAATGTGTCTCTGTTGAACTGCTGTTTGAACAGGTTCTGCTCTCCCTCTTTGGCTCCGCCTCTGCCTCCCTACTGTCCCGCAGTCCCTCCCTGTCAGACTTTGTACGAGTATACAAACAACTGTGTGTCCAGGCCTCAGCCAACCAGACACGATACATTGTGAGTAAAAATCATCCTCACCTGTGATATTCCTGCATCGCCAGTTACAATGCAGATTCTCTTTCCAATGAAGTATAACATGACACCGCACAGCCCTTAGCCGTGGTATATTGGCCATATATCACAAACCCCTGATGTGCATTATTGCTATTATAAACTGGTTATCAAAGTATTGTTTGTCGTACCTGTGGTATACGGTCTGCTATATCACAGCTTACAGCATTCAGGGCTCGAACCACCCAGTTTATAATATGTATTATGAAACAGTTACAGTAACCTCTGCTGTGTGTATCTGGGTAGGTGCTGGACCGGGCTGAGCTCCTTTAGAGATATGGAAGCCAATCTCCTCCCTGCCTTCTTGCGCCTTCAGGAACTGGTAAGAGTCATGTCACCTGTTGAGCATAGTACTTCATTACGTTGCAGACAGACCGTGAGTGATGGATGGTGAACTAGTGCAGAAGGGTCCCTTTTTCATAGATAACCTTGAATCGATTGTTTCAAGGAGGCACTCGTATAAGTGCTTTGAAAGGCAGAGATGAGGAAGAATTACATTCTTGATAATAATTCTTTGCATATTAATTCTGAACCTCAAAAGTGCAGATAGGCGACCAGAATGTTTAGTTGAGTTTTTAAAGCTGAATGCCTCCTGTCTTTGTCTTGGTAGAAGTGTTTTAAACAGCCGTGTGAGTGGCACGCAGCTAGTGCGGTCACGGTGACAGATGTGTTGAAAAGCTGTCTACATAACTGTCTAACGGAGGAAAACACTTCCCCTCGCGTTGGTATTGTAGTGGTACTGTAACGGTGTAGTTTACTACCAGATGTTGAATACCAACATAGTTGTATTCTTTGTCATATAACTGATCTGTGATCTGATCCTGTACCTCTACGTCGCTGACATCACTGTTTCTCTGGCAGGTCGAGGACAATGTGACGGTGATCCTGCTCAGTGAGGTAGTGTGGGATAAGTTCCGACCCAACACTGGCTGCTTTGAACCACTGCTGCTCCACTTCCCTGACTACACTAAAGGCACAGCTGTCAACAGACGAGTGTCTATGGCCTTCAGCACTGAAATAGGTACAGATGGATTAGTGTCAGTGGAGGCTGCTGAGGGGAGGACAGCTCATAATAATGTCCGGAATGGAGCTAATGGAATGGCATCAAACACCTGGAAACCATGTTTGATGTATTTGATACCATTCCACTGATTCCGCTCCAGTCATTACCACAAGCCTGTCCTCCCCAATTAAGGTGGCACCAACCTCCTGTGATTAGTGTGAGAACTCGTTGTACCTGTGGTTTTGCTCCAACACTTGAGCAGTGACTCTGGCAGAACACAGCAAATGAAGGCATCCGCGAGAGAACGTTGAGAAAATGAACACTTAGGGATGCAGCGGGATCGTGATTGAATCAATATTTGAAAGAATGTCTTGAGTTCCTGTCATGTGTGAGGGAATCTTTGTGTATGACTTAATTTGAGGCAAGCTTTGACTGTGTGTGCGTTGTCCCTGTGCAGGTGAGCTGCAGCAGATCCTGTCTGAGGACAGCCACCCATTCTACTTTCATCAACATCCTACTGGGAGTCTTCTACTCTGTCTGCAGGGACCTCCGAGAGCTCAGACACCTGGTCAGTTACACACACTCATAAGTAGTCAGACACACACACACACACACACACACACACACACACACACACACACACACACACACACACACTGTCATTTCTTTTTTTAACCCTTTATTTAACTAGGCAAGTCAGTTAAGAACAAATTCTTATTTACAATGACGGCCTACAACAGCCAAACTTGGACAATCTCTTTTCAAATAGGCTGCCCTCAATTTCTCTAAATTCGTTGAGCCTTTGGAGCAAGACAAAGGTGGTATTCATATCTAGAACAGTAACTACATAAATATTTCAATTACTTTGCTGTCTTCTCTCCCTTAGTTTCTCTCTCTCTGTACTTTCATTTGATGATGAATTCCTTTCATGTCATCCTCTCTTTAGTCTCAGATGATCAATGTTTAAATGCCACTCCTTCAATTCCTCTGTCCTCAGTGAAAGAGGCTGACACTCACAAGCTGTGGAGGAACATCGAGCCTCACCTGAGGAAGGCCAGTGCAGACGGTGTACCTGAGAGAGGTGTCCAGGTCTGTCTGTGTACATCTGCCTCAGCCAGAGATGATCGAGTCCCATTGATTTAGCTTCCGCGACCGACCTCGTCCTCTCATGGACTTTGACGACAGACAGCCTTAATGACGTTTGTCTGTCTTTACTACACAACACTGGCTCAGTGCTGCTGGCTCTGTGATAGTGGTGTGATCCCTGACTGTTCGGCTCGGTGTGCAGAGGTAGCAACAGCTGCAGGTGGAGGAGGAGGAGGCAGGAGGCGCGTGGACACGCACACGGGATACAAAAAACACGCAGGTACATATGCACGCATGCACTGGGAACAAGATGGGTGGAAATCACCTAGTTAGAATCTAGGGCCAGTTGTTCAAAGGTAAGCTGATCGGATTTTGGTTATCAGATTGGATCAAATCTTGAAAATGGGTTGTTCAAAAGGGAAAGAAGGAATCTGAAATCAGATTAGATCACGGAATCCAATCCTAGTTTTAATCTGGATCAAACCTTTAGTTTGTGTTGTTCAAAACTTGTCAGTAGGATTTGGATAACTTTGATTAAAAAAAACAGGATTATCCTGATCCCAACAGGGGGGAGGAGTTCAAGGTGGATTCTAGTAAAACTTTAAAATTGGTCAAATAATACATTTGTATCATTTAGTGTATATACTTTTATTTATATTTTGCACTTGACTTGTGTAACCGTTGTAACAGTGATAAAGTAGATAAAGTAGACATAGGCTACCAATTAAGCTATTCAGTATAGTAAAGTAAAAATAACATAAAAATAAAAATGATCTTGTCCCCGTGAAATAATCCCCCAAACGGATTTCAATAACAAACTAAAATAATATATTCAATTTTTCTGTCATTCATCACTGTATATTAATTTCAAAGAAACAATCATCAGAGATGAGCCTGTCAAAAATAATGCCTAACAATTGCATCCCTTACTATACGTCCATCAGTCCCTCATTCTGACAGAACGCCAGAGGATGGTCTGGTTCTTCAACAGGCTCACGTGCATCATTAACATCATCACAGAGAGGGACATTGCGCCTGGTAGCGATGTTGTGCAGGACGATACACGCAAGTATTATGTTGCACGCTCCCTGTGGTTCCACTCGCAAGTAGTTAAGGCATGCAAAGCGTCTCTTCAGAACTCCATTTAAACGCTCAATTGCACATCTTGTTTTGCAATGAGCAGTGTTGAAGCGTGCCTGCTCAGGTGTGGTTGCTGCAAGAAAAGGAGTCATCAGCCATGGTAGGAGTGGATAGGCACTGTCTCCTAATATTATGCCATCCGGTCGGCTGGTTTGGAGCTCTCTGTATAAAACACTCTCTCTCAGGATACGTGCATCATGAACAGACCCAGGCCACTTCACGACACAGTTTGTGATGATGAGGTCAGCATCGCCCACAAGTTGGATGTTGATGCTGCGCCTCCCCTTTCGGTTGATGTACCCCAATCCCTCTCATGAGGTGCTTGGATATGCACATGAGTGCAGTCAATAACCCCAATAGTATTGGGCATGTTCCCCAAAAGAAAAAACTTGTGCTTGGTCTGGGCAATCTGGACATCCTTTGGAAGTGAAACAAACTGATTGGCCAGGCTGGCCAATGCAATTGACACAGCTTTCACTACGTCACTCACAGTTGATTTGTCCACTCCTATATTGTCACCAACAACTTGGTAGAAAGTCCCAGATGCATAGAAGCGCAGACCAATGAGGACCTGTTCTTCCACAGACAGACTGTGACTCCTTCGGTTCTCCGTTGAAGTTTTGGCCTGACAAGGTCTGCAATGTACTTAATATCAGCATTCCCAAAGCGAAAGCGAGCATACAGTTCTTCAGTGGTGTATTGCTCCAGTGGTTGTGCACGCTCAACATACACCCTTTGACGGTATCCTCTTCCACCAAAACGGTGGTAACGATGGACAATCCCTGCCATGTCAGTGCCTCTCTCTAAGTCCTCTGAGAAATGCTGAATATAAGATGGCTGTCAAATACCCACACACCAATTGGCTGACGTGCTGTGGCTTGTGTTCAATTAAATCAATCATGCCAAGGCCTATAAATACTATGTTCACTACAACAGATGAGGTGGAACCACGGACTCAAAAGGACATAATTTCACTGTTGCAGAAACCCATGCACTGCTGGAGGGTGTTAAGTGCCATTATGCCTCAATAGTAGGAAGCTCTGTTGCGGGTGGAATGGTGACTAACAAAAGGAAGAAAGACATTTGGGTTGAAATCACCCAGAATGTGAATGCAATGGGGTCTGGCCAGAAGAGGACCTTGGAGCAAGTGACATTTAGATGGAAGAATCTGAGGGCCAGAGCAACAAAGGACCTTGCTGAAGCAAAACTTTACCAACTCTATTAGCCTGCTACTTTACCAACTCTATTAGCCTGCTACTTTACCAACTCTATTAGCCTGCTACTTTACCAACTCTATTAGCCTGCTACTTTACCAACTATATTAGCCTGCTGGGGTGTCAGATCAGGTTGTTGGATTGTAGGTTCTATCACTGTAATTGTTTACTTCATATCTAATCTGCCTCCTGTTCTGTGTGTTTTAGTTGTTGATGATATGATTCTCTTTCTTTCTAATGGCAAAATAAAAAGAAGACAAACGTTTTGAAGAAACATGAAAAGGTGATTATCTTTAGCTAAAGCTGTTGTACTATTCTGTAGATTTAGCCAATCAGATGTACTACCTCCCTCCCATTCAGATCAGTCATCACCTGCTGGGGCCCAAGCCGTTCCCCTGGACCGTCTCCTGGCCATCTTCTACAGTGTGGTGGACAGCAGAGTGACAGTGTTTTCTGTCAGGTCAGCTGAGACACTCAGGCTTTTTTTATTTAACCTTTATTTTGACAGGGAGTCATGCTGAGACCAAGGTCTCTTACAGATTAGGGTGGCAGGTAGCCAAGCGGTTAGAGCGCTGGGCCAGTAAACTAAAGGTTGCTGGTTCTAATACCCGGGACGACAAAGTGACAAAACCTGTCTGTGTCCTTGAGCAAGGCACTTAACACTGATTTGCTCCAGGGGTGCCGTACTGACCCTGTAGGTCATTGTAAATAAGAATGTGTTCTTAACTGACTTGCCTAGTTAAATAAAAATGCATAAATCAAACATGCACATGAATATACATGAAAAGTAAAACACAATCATATTTACTGAACAAAAATATAAATGCTGAGTTACAGTTCATTTAAGGAAATCAATCAATTTAAATATATTAATGTGGCCCTAATCTATGACTAGGAAGGGGCGCAGCCATGGGTTGGCCCGGGAGGGCGTAGGCCCACCCGCTTGTGAGCCAGGCCCGGCCAATCAAAATTAGTCTTTCCCACAAAAGGTTTTTATTACAGACAGAAATACTCCTCAACCCTGAACTGATGTCCCCTCCCTCTAAGATCTCCTCACTGGTGACCCTTCAGCTGTTGAATCAGGTGGGCCACGATGACCAGCTGGATACGCCCAAGTACAAATGTTCCGTCTTTATGGACTTCATCCTCACCATCTCCAGGTGTGTATGTTACTTTTGTCTTTAGCGCAGGGCTCTCCATCCCTGTTCCTGGAGAGATACCCTCCTGTAGGTGTTCGCTCCAAATCCAGTTGTAACTAACCTTAAAAGTTAATCAACCAGCTAATTATTAGAATCAGGTGTGCTAGAATAGGGTTGGAGTGAACCTACAGGAGGGAAGCTCTCTGGGAACAGGGTCGGAGAGCCCTGCTTTAGTGTGTTCACCACAGACCTGTTTTACTGCAAGACATTTCTAATTTGGAACATCAGCTCCAGTGTCTTTTTTTTTTTTCTTTTAGTGACCCCCTTCTCTTATTTTCCGGGACTGTGAGCTTTGACATGGTAAAGTACCTGTATGACTTCCTGTGAGCACGGTGGTATAAGGGAGATGAATTCAGCTGGACTCTGATGGAATGGAATGTAGTTGTGGACAAACATGAGTGAAAAGGTGGGAGATGCCTCTGTGTGTCCATCGTGCAGGACCAGAGGACTATGGAATCATTTGGCCTATGCTTTATTGCCCCCTGGTGGCTGACTGGAACCACTGTCAGACATCAGCACCTGTTGGTGGTGTACAAACAATAGAGAAGATCCATACTTTACTGGATTCACAGGAGCCCTCTAGATACCTTGGGGTTATGGTGGACTTCAATGTTATTTTTTCAATACTTCAAAATAAAACGTCCCTGTTAACAAAGGTTTCATAGTTGTGACAGGATTGTGTTTTCTCCATTGTCTGACGCACATGAAGAACCTGGTAGAATTAAGGACTTAAAGACATCTTTTAAGGTACAACGTGTAATATTTCTTCCTTCTCTTTGGTTCTAGATGTTGCGTTCCCATGAAGTCAAATTGTCCCATTAATTGCTCTTTTGGTGTAAATGGCTGTTCTGAAATAAGGTTGGCACAATAATTGTTTAACTGACAAATATGGACAATAACCGTGAACCCAAAATAGTAATTGTCTTTAAACTAATTTACCCAATATCAGTTTTTAAATTTTTACATGAGGGTAAAGTTGGTAATCGTTTTACGAGCAGAACAGCATGGTCGAGAGGGGAAACCTCCTTTCCAAGAGTTCAAACCCATTTATTTTTGAGACGCGGTTCGGTTGTCACCGAAGCTGTGTTGTATGTATTTATTTATTATGTCAAAGAGGCGTTATTAATCCATTACAAGCGCAAAACATCTTTCAACAAAAATGACTATGACAAAAAAACGTGGCCGTTTCCATGACAGTTAATCGTTACCCAAAATTCCATAATGGTTAAAGCCCTATGTACTACTCAGTCTCTCAGATTCCCATTAAGCTATATGTGGGAGAGATCTGAGCTAAGACACTATGTAGTAGCAGTCCACTAGTGGCTCATTGAACACCTGCCCTCGACGGTTGACTTCCTCCCTGATAACAGGGATGCATTGATTTGGTATATGTGGTGTGTTATGGGCTGCAGTGTTAGATTATTAATGCTTTCTGTGTTAACAGGTGCCATATTCCTGTGTACTTGTTTATTTGTCAGTAGCCATTCCTGCCCCAGTGAATCCCCTAACTGATGTCAATGGTCTCCTCTTGAACCAGCTTTGGGATGTGTCTGCAGGCTGCGGCTATGTTTTAGAGATGATTAAAGGCCTTTATCCAGATTGAAACACTCATCCTTAACAAACACGATCCCATAAAGAAAATGAGAATTAAAAACAGGTTCCGCCCCTGGTTCTACCGTGATCTTGCAGAGTTACTCCACCTCAAGAATTGCATTTGGCGAAAGGCCCGGCACACGCTTAATCAGGCTGACTGGCTCTCGTTCAGGCAAATGAGAAATAAGTACACTCAAGCTATCCAGAAGGCCAAAGTTAGTTACTTTAAGGAAACGTTCTCTCTCTGTGGGTCTAACCCCAGGAAATTCTAGAAAACGGTTAAAGACCTTGAGAATAAACCCTCCTCCTCACAGCTGCCCATGTCCCTTAAATTTCTATTTTGCCATGTTTATCAAAAGTGTTGTCAATAACCAACTGACTGGCTTTCTCTCTGGTATGCAATCTGGTTTCCGCTCAGGTTATGGATGTGCCACTGCAACCTTAAAGGTCCTCAATGATGTCACCACTGCCCTTGATTCTAAGCAATGTTGTGCTGCTATTTTTATTGACTTGGCCAAAGCTTTTGATACGGTAGATCATTCCATTCTTGTGGAGTGTTGGTGTCTCTGAGGGTTCTTTGGTCTGGTTTGCTAACTACCTCTCTCAAAGAGTTCAGTGTATAAAGTCTCAGCCACTGCCTGTCACCAAGGGAGTACCCCAAGGCTCAATCCTAGGCCCCACACACTTCTCAATTTACATCAACAACATAGCTCAGGCAGCAGGAAGCTCTCTCATCCATTTATATGCAGATGATACAGTCTTATACTCAGCTGGCCCATCCCCGGATTTTGTGTTAAATGCTCTACAACAAAGCTTTCTTAGTGTCCAACAAGCTTTCTCTACCCTTAACCTTGTTCCAAAACCAAGGTCATGTGGTTTGGTAAGAAGAATGACCCTCTCCCCACAGGTGTGATTACTACCTCCTGAGGGTTTAGAGCTTGAGGTAGTCACCTCATACAAGTACTTGGGAGTATGGCTAGACGGTACACTGTCCTTCTCTCAGCACATATCAAAGCTGCAGGCTAAAGTTAAATCTAGACTTGGTTTCCTCTATCGTAATCGCTCCTCTTTCACCTCAGCTGCCAACTCTGATTCAGATGACCACATACAACACCCGTTCTGCCAGTCACATTCTGTTAAATGTCCCCAAAGCACACACATCCCTGGGTCGCTCGTCTTTTCAGTTCGCTGCAGCTAGCGACTGGAACGAGCTGGAACAAACACTCAAACTAAACAGTTTTATCTCAATCTCTTCATTCAAAGACTCAATCATGGACACTTTTACTGACAGCTGTGGCTGCTTTGCGTGATGTATTGTCGTCTCTACCTTCTTGCCCTTTGTGCTGTTGTCTGTGCCCAATAATGTTTGTACCATGTTGTGTTGCTACCATGTTGTGTTGCTACCATGTTGTTGTCATGTTACGTTGCTACCATGCTGTGTTGTCATGTGTTGCTGCCTTGCTGTGTTGTTGTCTTAGGTCTCTCTTTATGTGTGTTGTTTTGTCTCTCTTGTCGTGTTGTGTGTTTGGTCCTTTGTTTATATTTTATTTATTTTATTTTTAATCCCAGCCCCCGTCCCCGCAGGAGGTATTTTGTCTTTTGGTAGACTGTCATTGTAAATAAGAATTTGTTCTTAACTGACTTGCCTAGTTAAATAATCAAGTGGATCAACCAGTACAATGCAGTCTGTCCTTTCTGTCTGCAGAGGTAAAGCTGGTACAGTCAGATCCACAAGGGGATTTTTGGTGGTTTTAGGTCCTCACCCTGACTGTGACCTCTTTGTATTTGGTTTGGGTATCATCTCTGTATCAGCTCAGTATTACATCTTGTTACGTCATGTGGTTTTCAAACATGCTGCTGACTTTCATGGTCTGTGTCCCTCCTTCCGGATTCATTCAGATCCATGTAAGTGCTGCGTAACCTTTTTTTCCGTAGTGCTTCATGGATGTGTATTACCATGGAAATGGAGCACGGTTGTCCTGGCAACCGCATTGGCACAGGCTGGCTTGTGACTCACCTCTCTGTCTCCCCCATTGTGCCACAGAGACTGTAAATGTCTGTTAGGCATTTGGGTTTCTAGAACAATAGCGAGCAAGTGAAGATGTGATGAAAATACATCACAGATTACAATTTATTGGGATAAAATGTTTCTTTCTACAGAAGGGGCAAAGGTTATTGGGCTACTGATCTATATAAAGGTCATTCTAAAGGTCACTAGGCGAGAGCATTGGTCATTCATGCATTTACTGTCTTAAGATGTTAAGATATTCCTTCAAATTGATGAAGTCCTGAAAATGCTAACTCTAATCTCTTAACAACTGGGGCCAGTGCAATGTAAAAACAAGCTGGTCTTGTATTTTTTTACTAAGTGCATTTTGTGACAAAAGTATAAGTTATTGAGATCCCTAACTTGTGGAAGTACCTGTTTCCTGAGGAACTGGACCGTTTAGTCATGGCACAGAATAATCATGGGTTCTAGTCATATTTGAGCTGACAACTGACTGTACTGGGAGGAAAGCAGTTGAATTATAACTTCCTTCAATAGAACCCGGGAACACAATCGTAGAGAGGAACCACTCAACTGAAGAACTGAGTTTGGTCCAAAAGATAGATTGAGACATTTCGTTATTGATGTGGTTTGAAAAGGATACATTTCCTACAGGAATCTGTCTCTGAGGTGCATGAGGAATTAAAATATATATATATTTATTTTTTTGTCAGGAATGCATGGGTTATAATGGGTATAACCCATACATTTTTTGTCAGGAATGCATGGGTTATAATGGGGAGTCACCACCCTGGGTAGTCCCCAACCCCCTCCACCCTCTTTATCCTCCAGCCTCTTTATGTTATGACCTAGTTGGGTCTCAGCTTCTGCTGACTGTGTCATCATGTAGACCTCAGAGATTTAGATCCTGCACAAGGCTAATAACCAGCCAGCGATGGTTGACAGTCGTTTGTATGTAGGCAAAGGGCATTTTTCTAAGATAAAGATTGTCTTTGTAAAAATGCGGGCTAGATCTTTTGAGAGGGCTCATGGTTCAGTTCCTATGTCACCCTTCGGCAGTGTATTACAATCGAGAGTGGGGATGGAGGCGTCTGAGGGCAGATTCTAAACACTGTGCCTCCGATTGTGGATCATGGCGACTATGTGGGTGAGATCCAAGGTCTTCATCATCACTTCCATGAAGTCTTCGTCAGTGTGAGCCCCCGCCACAAACTCCTCCAAAGACAGCTCCCCTGATGGTTGGAAGACAGAAGACAAGGTCAAGATGTTGTTTACCTGAAAAAGAAAGGGACAGAACTTGCAACCCTACAAGTCTGCGACAAAAGAAAATGGACACTCACCATCTCCGTTGACGTCTATCTTGTCAAACACCCGGTTGGTGAACTCCTCCGCGTCAACTTCCTGGTTTTCATTCCCATTGATTGCACGGATAGCCTGAAAAAGACAAAAAGGACCGAGTTAGCCTGCATGCCTTTGTGTGATACAGATTCCATTGCACTGCCTATCCGGACTGGTCTCTGTACCTTTATGATGTTTAACAGCTCACTTCGATCAATGCACCCGTTGCCGTCCACATCATACAGCTTAAAGTACCAGCGGAGCTTATGTTCCATTTTTCCCCGCATCACCAGACTCAGAGCAGCCACATACTCCAAGAAGTCTATGTAGCCATCCTGTCGAAAGGAAAGTGTTAGTTGGAATGTCTCTCTTTTTTTTTTTTTTACGTCTCAGATTATCTAAGTCATCTCCTCAAGATGTAGGTGATCATGTTCTGCTTAGAAGATCCATTATCAGGGATGATAACTATGTATAATCGGTGTGGGATTATCTCCCCACTGATCTGTGCCAAGACAGGATCTTAATTTGATCACCCTGTTGCAGGTTAACTTACCTGCATTGTAGGACCTTTTAAAACCTGCAGTGTATTTGAGGTTTAAAAAGGCTTGGGAGGTTTGTAAATTCCACTTTGAAATTTCAAACTTGATTTTCCCTTATGAAACATGTATCAACCCCTACAAAAATGGCCATGAATTGTAATCTGCATAATAATTCACATTTCCTGGTCTCAAATTAAGATCCTACATCTGTAAATTACAAAATTACTTGGCAGCATTAGTGACATCTGGGTCAAATGAGTCACACTTCCCTCAGCTTTACACTGACACCCTCCCTCACTTCACTATGGATCTTGTTTTTCCCTCCACTAGTTGGTCTTTGTCCAATCACATCGGCTCTGAAAAAGATCTGTGATTGGTCAAAAAATACCAATTAGTGGGAAAAAAATATCTGAATTGGGCTTCCTGTCTAAGATTGTCATACTGCACTTCTTAATCAGCATCCAGGATTCAACCATCCAGTTTTATAATAACATAATTACCAGCCTTGTTCACTGGGCCGTCCTCAAAATCAGAAAATAGCAGTCACTTATTTCTGTCCCCAGGGAATAGTACCATGGTTTCCAACCTCCCCAGGTACAACCATAAAACTACTCGGTACTGACAAAAATGCAAAACTCAAAATACATACAGTTGAAGTCGGAAGTTTACATACACTTAGGTTGAAGTCATCAAAACTCATTTTTCAAACACTCCACAGATTTCATGTTAACAAACTATAGTTTTGGCAAGTCGGTTAGGACATCTACTTTGTGCAAGACACAAGTAACTCTTCCAACAATTTGATCTATAGCATTTACTTTTAGTTTACATACACTATGTTGACTGTGCCTTTAAACAGCTTGGAAAATTCCAGAAAATGATGTCATGGCTTTAGAAGCTTCTGATAGGCTAATTGACATCATTTGAGTCAATTGGAGGTGTACCTGTGGATGTATTTCAAGGCCTACCTTCAAACTCAGTGCCTCTTTGCTCGACATCATGGGAAAATCAAAAGAAATCAGCCAAGACCTCAGAAAAAATTGTGGACCTCCACAAGTCTGGTTCACGCATGAAGGTACCACGTTCATCTGTACAAACAATAGTACGCAAGTATAAACACCATGGGACCACGCAGCCGTCATACCGCTCAGGAAGGAGACGCGTTCTGTCTCCTAGAGATGAACGTACTTTGGTGTGAAAAGTGCAAATCAATCCCAGAACAACAGCAAAAGACATTGTGAAGAACAGGTACAAAAGTATCTATATCCACAGTAAAACGAGTCCTATATCGACATAACCTGAAAGGCCGCTCAGCAAGGAAGAAGCCACTGCTCCAAAACTGCCATAAAAAAGCCAGACTACGGTTTGCAACTGCACATGGGGACAAAGATCGTACTTTTGGAGAAATGTCCTCTGGACTGATGAAACAAAAATAGAACTGTTTGGCCGTAATGACCATCGTTATGTTTGGAGGAAAAAGGGGGAGGCTTGCAAGCCAAAGAACACCATCCCAACTGTGAAGCACGGGGGTGGCAGCATCATGTTGTGGGGGTGCTTTGCTGCAGGAGGGACTGGTGCACTTCACAAAATAGATGGCTTCATGAGGAAGGAAAATTATGTGGATATATTGAAGCAACATCTCAAGACATCAGTCAGGAAGTTGAAGCTTGGTTGCAAATGGGTCTTCCAAATGGACAATGACCCCAAGCATACTTCCAAAGTTGTGGCAAAATGGCTTAAGGACAACAAAGTCAAGGTATTGGAGTGACCATCACAAAGCCCTGACCTCAATCCTATAGAAAATGTGTGTGCGAGCAAGGATGCCTACAAACCTGACTCAGTTACACCAGTTCTGTCAGGAGGAATGGGCCAATATTCACCCAACATATTGTGGGAAGCTTGTGGAAGGCTACCTGAAACGTTTGACCCAAGTTAATCAATTTAAAGGCAATGCTTCCAAATACTAATTGAGTGTATGTAAACTTCTGACCCATTGGGAATGTGATGAAAGAAATAAAAGCTTAAATAAATAATTCTCTCTACTATTATTCTGACATTTCACATTCTTAAAATAAAGTGGTGATCCTAACTGACCTAAGACAGGGAAGTTTTACTAGGATTAAATGTCAGGAATTGTGAAAAACTGAGTTTAAATGTATTTGGCTAAGGTGTATGCAAATTTCAATTGTAAAGGTGTATTCTGGCAGACAGCTCTTGAGATCTGGACATTCCTTTGGCTTAAATGTGATAAATGGGAGATTCAAGTAATTTATTTTAAAGTGAACCATTCTGATCAGAGTAATTAACTGTTCACATGCATCATGTTCTGTCATTAAACTTTCCAACTAATTAAAATTAGCGGTCTCTGATGCTGAAATAATTTAATTGATTCTGAAATGGACTAGAATGTACTGGAGAATACCAGAACCTGGTGCTGTCTTTCTACAGAGAAAAATAATAGGCAAGCTCAGACCGTACTCCTACCACAGAGATATTGACAACTTGTCTCTCGAAGTAATCCTTATATTAAATCGCATATGAATCCAATCCCAGCCTATTATAATCGAAGGTGACAGGGTTACTAAATATAGTTGTGCAAATCGAGCCTTAGTACGATTAACTTCTTCAAACACTCATCTGGAACACCAGTCAAAACAAAACCCTTGGATTCAAGAGATTCCCTGTAGTTTCTTGCTGGTGTAAGACTTTCTCAAAATGTACTTTATCTCTTGGAAAATGGAGAACTAGAGGTCTTATTCGAGTAGTGGCCTTATGACATTTACTATATACTGTATATGTTTAGGTGTACTCGTAATTAGTGCATACATTTACAGTACAGCTAATCATATCCTTGTACTTACTTCTGTTGGCAAGGTGTCCCCTTCCATTTTGAGTGTGCCTGAGGCATTCCTACTTTCATGTATAAATGTACAGCCCATAGCATCCCCTTTTGCAAGGAGCCTCGGTTTCAGTGAATGCAGCATAGTTTTACCTTGTTCATATCGAACGTGCGGAACATCTGCTCGATGTATGCATTGGCCTCAGCATCCAGTCCCCGCAGCCCAAAGAACTGCTTGAACTCGTGCAGGGTGAGCTGACCCGATGGACACTCCGTCATGAACTTCTTATACCAGAGGTGCTTCTCCACAGCCTGGAGATCTTCCACGGTGGATCCTGTAGAGTTACCCATGTCTGTAGAGTCGACTGACTGTGTTGTGACGGCTGGAGCCTATAGTAGAACGTCGAAAGAGGGGGTTGGCGGTCGTCTTATGAGTCCTATTGGTCTACGGTGAAGCGGAGGATATCGCTCTTCACAGTCACACAACGATGGGACCTGGTGAGGAGGTGGGCACCGACTGGGGGCTTTTGTATCAAGTTGGGACGGGTCACGCCCTGTTGTGTTCTCCTTGTCTCTAATTGGCTGTAACCCAGGTGCAGCAGCTGATAAAGGGCTTAAGGTCCCATTGGAGGAAAGGAAGACTGTACACCGTCCACCAACCATGGGACAGGGACACTAACACCTTGGTATTCTCCTCCCAAACTGATGAATATTATTTAAAGGCCCAGTGCAGTCCAAAACTTTTTCCTGTGTTTTATATACATTTCCACACTGAGATTGAAATAATACTGTGAAATTGTGAAAATGTAGAATGCCTTTTTAGTTTAAGAGCTGTTTGAAAAGACATTTCAGCCTGTTTTGGTGGGATGGAGTTTTGGCTTGCCTGATGACATCAGAAAAAGAAAGAGTTCCAAACCTCCGCCAATCACTGCTCATTTTCAGTTTTCCCCTCCCCACTCAGACAACTCCCAGACAGTCCTAGCTGAATTCTTGCTTGAGAAATTGCTCTTAGCTAAAAAGCTATTTTTGTTTTCAATTAAAATTGTCAAAAAGAAACAATCACTGTAAGGTACTTAATTGTTACCCAGAAATTATTAGATTTTGAGATACAAATTGCTGCATTGGACCTTCAAGTATTTTTTGGGGGGTGTCTGTACTGTACTATTTATATTTTTGATAACTTTTACATTTCGAATGCGAAGGCAGGACAGCAATATGGTCCAATTAACGTACCTGTCAGTATAAAGTGTTGTCATCCCTGCTGCCTCTGATCTGGCGGACTCACTAAACAAATACTGTTTCTAAATGCTGTCTGAGTGTTGGAGTGTGTCTGGTTTGCCACTTAATATAAGACATTTGATGTATAGCATTTACTTTCACTTATAATTCACTATATCACAATTCCAGTGGGTCAGACGTTTACATACACTTAGTTGACTGTGCCTTTAAACACCTTGGAAAATTCCAGAAAATGATGTCATGGCTTTAGAAGCTTCTGATAGGCTAATTGACATAATTTGAGTCAATTGGAGGTGTACCTGTGGATGTATTTCAAGGCCTACCTTCTAACTCAGTGCCTCTTTGCTCGACATCATGGGAAAATCTAAAGAAATCAGCCAAAATTGTAGACCTTCACAAATCTGGTTCATCCTTAGGAGCAATTTCCAAACGCCTGAAGGTACCACGTTCATCTGTACAAACAATAGTACGCAAGTAAAAACACCATGGGACCACGTAGCCTATCAGAAGCTTCTAAAGCCATGACATCATACCGCTCAGGAAGGAGACGCGTTCTGTCTCCTAGAGATTAACGTACTTTGGTGCGACAAGTGCAAATCAATCCCAGAACAGCAAAGGACCTTGTGAAGATGCTGGAAGAAACAGGTACAAAAGTATCTACATCCACAGTAAAACGAGTCCTATATCGACATGACCTGAAAGGCCACTCAGCAAGGAAGAAGCCACTGCTCCAAAACTGCCATAAAAAATCCAGACTACGGTTTGCAACTGCACATGGGGACAAAGATCGTACTTTTTGGAGAAATGTCCTCTGGTCTGATGAAACAAAAATAGAACTGTTTGGCCATAATGACCATCGATATGTTTGGATGAAAAAGGGGGAGGCTTGCAAGCCGAAGAACACAATCCCAACCGTGAAGCACGGGGGTGGCAGCATCATGTTGTGGGGGTGCTTTGCTGCAGGAAGGCTGGTGCACTTCACAAAATAGATGGCATCATGAGGAAGGAAAATGATGTGGATATATTGAATCTCAAAACATCAGTCAGAAAGTTAAAGCTTGGTCGCAAATGGGTCTTCCAAATGGACAATGACCCCAAGCATACTTCCAAAGTTGTGGCAAAATGGCTTAAGGACAACAAAGTCAAGGTATTGTAGTGACAATCACAAAGCCCTGACCTCAATCCTATAGAACATTTGTGGGCAGAACTGAAAAAGCGTGTGCAAGCAAGGAGGCCTACAAACCTGACTCAGTTACACAAGTTCTGTCAGGAGGAATGGGCCAAAATTCACCCAACTTATTGTGGAAGGCTACCCGAAACGTTTGACCCAAGTTAAACAATTTAAAGGCAATGCTACCAAATACTAATTGAGTGTATGTAAACTTCTGACCCACTGGGAATGTGATGAAAGAAATAAAAGCTAAAATAAATAATTATCTCTATTATTCTGACATTTCACTTTCTTAAAATAAAGTGGTGATCCTAACTGACCTAAGACAGGTAATTTTTACTAGGATTAAATGTCAGGAATTGTGAAAAACAGAGTTTTTAAATGTATTTGGCTAAGGTGTATGTAAACTTCCGACTTCAACTGCACATATGAACAGATGCATTGCTTCTCAGGATCAGAAATTGTAAAGTAAATGCTACGGTTTCTGTAAACGACCAGGATGTTCTCGTTGAAGACTGAGCTCTTTTTAAAACAGTGCACTGTTGTTCCCATGAGACTGTAGCTCTTAGGGTGACAAACAGTTACCTAACAATCTATAATATGTGTATGTTATCTCGCCTATTTTCAAGCCTACATCAATAATGACAATGTGTCTGTGTGGCATTTGACTGGAAAGGGGAGAGATTAGTAAAGAATGCCACACGTTCATAGACCAAGTAGTAATAAATTCATCATGACAAGAAGGCAATACTTCCTCCAAGCACAAACTGAGGACAGAAATCCTATCCTCAAGCAGTTTCCTTTGGTGGAATCCTTAACGGTGAAACTTTCAGGTCCGTTTGGGATATTACTATACTGAACAAAAATATAAACGCAACATGTAAAGTGTTGGTCTCATGTTTCCTCAGCTGAAATACAAGATCACAGAATTTTTCCATCCGCACAAAAAGCTTATTTCTCTCAAACGATGTGCACAAACTAGTTTATATTCCTGTTAGTCAACATTTCTCTCTTGCCAAGATAACCTATTCACCTGACAGGTGTGGCATATCAAGAGGCTGATTAAACAGCATGATCATTACACAGGTGCACATTGTGCTGGAGACATGCGCTGCCAAATTGTAGAGAATTTGGCAGTACGTCCAACCGGCCTCACAACTGCAGACCACGTGTAACCACGTCAGCACAGGATATCCACATCCGGCTTCTTCACCTGCGAGATCGTCTGAGACCAGTCACCAGGGCAGCTGATGAAACTGAGGAGTATTTCTGTCTGTAATAAAACCCTTTTGTGGGGAAAAACTAATTCTGATTGGCTGGGCCCCAGCCCAGTCATGTGAAATACATAGATTAGGGTCTAAATAATTTATTTAAATTGCCTGATTTCCTTATATGAACTGTAACTCAGTAAAAATGTTAATTGTTGCATATTGCGTTTACATTTTTGTTCAGTATACAACAACAAAGAAGTTACTGCAAACAGTTTGACACCTGTGATATACACTGAGTATACAAAACATTAAGAACTCTTTCCATGACATAGACTGACCAGGTGAATCCAGGTGAAAGCTATGATCCTTTTATTGATGTCACTTGTTAAATCCACTTGAATCAGTGTAGTTGAAGGGGAGGAGACAGGTTAAAGAAGTATTTTTAAGCCTTGAGACAATTGAGATATGGATTGTGTATGTGTGCCATTCAGAGGGTGGGTAGGGTGAATGGGCAAGACAAAAGATGTAAGTGCCTTTGAACAGGTTATGGCACTAGGTGCCAGGCACACCGGTTTGTCAAGAAATGCAACGCTGCTGGGTTATTACGATCAACAACGGTTTCCTGTGTGTAACAAGAATGGTTCACCAAAAGGACATCCAGCCAACTTGACACAACTGTGGGAAGCATTGGAGTCAACATGGGCCAGCATGGGGAGAGGGGGGGGTGCAACTCAATATTAGGAAGGCTCTCCCTCCCTCTCTCTCCCTGTCCCTCTCTCTCCCTGTCTCTCTCTCTCCCTTCACTTCTCTCCCTCTCTCTCCCTGTCTCTCTCCTGCTCCCTCTCTCACTCCGTCTTTCTGTCTCTCCCTGTCTCCCAACACAACGCATTTCCAACTGTAGAAATTATTGGCACGATTTTTAACATAATGCTGCCATTAATAGTTTGTACAAATAAAATGTAACAAAAAATAATACATTTTACATTTTTAAAAGGATATACATTTTAAATAAAATTCGGAATTAATTCAACACAATAGTGGTTAGAGTTACTGATAGACACAGTATAATGCAGGAATGGGAATAGACTTGTGACAGACTGAACATTAATGTAATTGAGTATATTTGGTTCAAGGTGCCGAGATTAAAATACCTATTTCCTGTCTGGTGGCCCTAGAAACATACTTCTCAGTTATTTACAGTCACATAAATAGCTGGCTGTGGGACAAAATAGCTGCTTCGAGTTAACACCCTATACATTTTACAAAGGACAGTTTGTAGTTGAATTGATGTTATACCCGTTAGAAAAGTGTTACAATGCCAGTGTGTTTAATGCCTGATTCTTCTCCTGTTAGTGGTTTTGGAGACGCTTTCCTGGAACATCATTATAGCAGCTTATGTTATGAATATTCAAACAAGTACATTTCATATTTGCTTTACAGTACAAGGATTACACATGCAACTGATACATGCATATACAACACTAGACTGTCAGTAATAGTGTAAGTAATTCAAAAACTGAAATGCTAAAACTGAACGACTTCAGTAAGGTGCTCCTCCCATTCCCATTTTAACTCTCTCCCAACTCTCTCTCCTTTGTTGCACTTTATTTTACCAAAAGATCAGTGAGATCTTCTGATTTGATGTTTTGAGCAGGATGTTTTGAGCAGGCTGTTTTGACCAGGCTGTTTTGAGCAGGCTGTCCGGTTAGTGCTTAGGTTCAAACACTCAAAAATAATTTAAGACTTCAGGTTTAAAGAGACTTGACATGTTTACTCTGGTCACCCGGATTTTGTGTCAGGGCTGGGGCAGATCTGCTTGGCAAGCCCTCCACCGCCTCTTCTACGCCACCAATGCAGGTGTCTGTAGACCGAGTCAAAGACGGACGTGGTGTACCGTGCAAACAGTGTTATCCACTTCAGCACCTGCACGAACCAGTTCACAGAGCGACTTACAAAGGCCACAAACACGGTGGTGTAGTGTGCAAGCAGGAGGAGGCTTCGTCCAAGTTGTCTCCCATTGTTGATGATCAGATTGATCCGTGGGTCATGACCCGGCCCCATCCTAATACGTTTTGTGGTTCCAAATGAAAAAGGATAAGAAGGTTAATTGTGGTATAAAAATACAAAAACATTACCTGGCAAAAAAAATAAAAATATTGTATTTGTTTCGTTTTTTTAAATGTCCATGTCCCTTAAATGGTCTCTAGAAGAAAATAAAAAAAGGTAAACAGTTGTAATTTACAGACGCCCCCTTACTGCTGTGCAGACGACAATCCAACACGGGCCAATCGCTTCTCTGCAAGTTTTGTTTCCGGGATGTTTGTTGATGTGGCTATGCACAGCAATCCAGCAGAGGAGATTTACCAAATAAAAAGCAGACACCGGTATCTGAGAAGCACTCATACAGGTTAGTCTCTCGTTATTTCAACTATGCTTGTTTACGAAAACGCTACGTGCACTGAAGAGCTAACTCGTCCGCCTTCTCTCTGAGATTGTCTACTGTGCTGTTTTTACACAAGCGCAACCAATAGAGCATCATAACTCCGATTTATGTATATACATCAAATACTCTTACTATGGTTGCAGACAACGCTGTCAAATTGTTCCGAAAGTAAGCCATCCATTTCTCCCCATAATCTTTGCTGTTCAGGAGTAGTAGTGGGCAAAACGAAGTGACGCAGCCGCAGTCGAATGGCCCTGTTGTTCGGCAGTGTCCGGTTCTGTCCGGTGACACTCGAACCTCGAGGCTCTCTGCACGAACTGTCTGGGTCTCAAAACAATAACACTGCACCGATTGTGATAATGCCCTTAGATTCATGCTATCACAGGTATATTATTGGCACAAAGGACGATTGACTGTCCAGGAACCCTCATTCTATGATTGTTTTGGTCTAAATTGTTCTCTTCCACTGCATTTATTTCCATTGATTATTTAAGTCAATCTATGCTTTTGTCTTAAAATAAATTATATATACTGAAATGTGAGTCATAACATAACAGGGGAGCTAACATATCTGCCATAGCATTATGGGATGTCATGTAAATGCATCATAATGCAAATCCTTAGAGATTTTTAGGCTTGGTTTCTGAATAATCACTCTGTGACAACTGTTGATGTACAAAAGGGCTTTCTAAATAAATGTGACAGATTGATTGATTGAGATAGAACCCTCAATGTCTAAACTCTAGAATCTTGGGCACCTCTCATATCTAACATGTCAAACCAAGGTGAAACTAACGTTACCATGTTAGGACATGGGTTTACTTTGATTATGGGTCTTCCATGGGAAGAAACACTGCATGGAATATTCACAATTTAAAAAAGTTTGATAAGTTTATCTTGATAAGGCATCTATGCACTCAGAAGATATGAAAACCCACAAATATATTGGGGAAAGTTTAGGTAGGACCTTTTGGGTAGGATCTTTTGGAGCCTACTGACCGTGGCCCAGGTCCCACCTGTCCAGATAAAGGCCTAATGTCTCTGTCTTGTACCACCAGTTTTGGCTACATGTTCAACCGGCTGTCCCAGGGATTTACCAACGTCCTGCAGGAGCTCTCTGGGGACGAGCCCCCCGATGGAGCCCCTCAGGTAAAAGAGCAGCCCTCAACCCCTCACATGCTTACATAACATGGCCCATGTTTTGTGTCCTGGGCCTGTATTTATCAATCGTCTCAGAGTAGTAGTGCTGATCAAGGATCAGGTCCTCTCTGTCCATAAGAATCAATCCATTGTGATTAGGCATCAAACTCGGTCCTGGGGCTCCCACTGGGTGCACGTTTTGGGTTTTGCTCTAGCACTACACAGCTGATTCAAATAATCAACTCATCATCAAGCTTTGATTATTTGAAACAGCTGTGTAGTGCTGGGGTAAAAAACTCAATGGGCGGCACCAGGACCGAGTTTGGGAGTTCTGCAAGTCCCCAAATTCTGTTCCACTCCTCTTCTCTGTGGCTCTGGTGCAGGATATGTTGGTCCCTCAGCTACCCCCTGAAGATACCCCCGGAGCCCCTGAGGAGTCTGGGCCTGGGGTGGAAGAGGAACCCCTGGAGAGGTTGGCCCATCTGGAGCAGCTCATGGTGCATCTCAAGGAGGTGGTCAGAGATAAGGACAGCCAGCTGGCCACCTTCGAAACGCAGCTCAAGGTGAGGCCTGGGTACGGGTGGGTGTGTGCGCCTTTGGTTTTGGGGGCCTGCATATGTTGTTTTGATTTTTACTTTGTATGTGTGTGTGAGACATTAGTGCAGTGGTTTTATATGGATGTGCCCTCAATGCATAGCTTAAAAAAAAAATGTGTGGGTTGGGTTCATGAATTATTCATAGTTGATGCACTTCTTGTCAAATAAAGATTGTGGTCAGAAATATACTGAGATTATGCTGTTGTTGCTCTGTGTGTGTTTACAGAGCGAAAGGGAGACAGCGGAAGCCCGCTTCACTAAACTGAAGCTGCAGGCCAAAGCCAAGATGGCTTCGCTGACCAAACAAATTGCTGACCTCAAGGGGCAGGAGGTAGCAACAGTAAGTCCTTTAGCTGAGTTCAAATAACTCCACATTCAATAAGCATGGTTCTGATGTGTATTTTATCTCTTATGTACAGTATAGAGTGAAAATGATGTAGATTCTTTACAGCCAGTGTGGTCTACCCTAGGCAATTCTGTCTCATCAATAACATTTAGAAATCCTTGTGTCTTTTTCCTGAAGAGCTCTCCAGACAGCTCCTTCACCAGCTCAGCTCCTGCTGTGGAGGAGGAACTCCAGGATCTGAGGAGGAAGCTCAGTGAGGTCGAGACCTCGACTAACATCCTCGAGGAGCGCCTCCAGATGTCCGAACAGGCCCTGTGTGAAAAGGAAGCCGCACACATGGAGCAGGTGCCAATTTTGTTGTGGCTCTGACCATTTTCAATGAAAATGTTATGGATTACATTGTATAAAAAAAAAAAGTCTCTTTAACTGACTGCAGAGATGTCATGCTTTTAGGTTCGTGTGCTCCAGGCAGTTGTCTGTGAAAAGGATGTGCGTTTCCAGGAGCAGATCCAGAAGCATGTGGATGAGCTGCTGAGGGTCACGGTGCAGAGTCAGAACGACACTGACCTACAGCAGGTACAAACTTCATTCTCTGACTCACTTTAATACAATCACTCATACAGCCCAGGCCCTGTACACTGTTAGCCTGCACCCAAGCCCTTAGTGTGTGTCTTGCTAGGCTCTACGTGCAGCCCAGCAGCGCTGTGAGGAGCAGGAGGAAGCCATGCGGTCACGCTCCCAGGTGCTGGAGATGCTGCAGGCGGAGCTGAACATTGCTGAAGAGCAGAAACAGGTACAGACAGTGTAGAGCCATAGTGGGAATGGTGTTCTCACAATAGAAACAAAATAACAAGTCAGCCTGACTGACACTGAGTACCGTGTTACGTTATCCATCTGAAGAGACTGACACTGAGTACCGTGTTACGTTATCCATCTGAAGAGACTGACACTGAGTACCGTGTTACGTTATCCATCTGAAGAGACTGACACTGAGTACCGTGTTACGTTATCCATCTGAAGAGACTGACACTGAGTACCGTGTTACGTTATCCATCTGAAGAGACTGACACTGAGTACCGTGTTACGTTATCCATCTGAAGAGACTGACACTGAGTACCGTGTTACGTTATCCATCTGAAGAGACTGACACTGAGTACCGTGTTACGTTATCCATCTGAAGAGACTGACACGGAGTACCGTGTTACGTTATCCATCTGAAGAGACTGACACGGAGTACCGTGTTACGTTATCCATCTGAAGAGATGACACTGAGTACCGTGTTACGTTATCCATCTGAAGAGACTGACACTGAGTACCGTGTTACGTTATCCATCTGAAGAGACTGACACTGAGTACCGTGTTACGTTATCCATCTGAAGAGACTGACACTGAGTACCGTGTTACGTTATCCATCTGAAGAGACTGACACTGAGTACCGTGTTACGTTATCCATCTGAAGAGACTGACACTGAGTACCGTGTTACGTTATCCATCTGAAGAGACTGACACTGAGTACCGTGTTACGTTATCCATCTGAAGAGACTGACACTGAGTACCGTGTTACGTTATCCATCTGAAGAGACTGACACTGAGTACCGTGTTACGTTATCCATCTGAAGAGACTGACACTGAGTACCGTGTTACGTTATCCATCTGAAGAGACTGACACTGAGTACCGTGTTACGTTATCCATCTGAAGAGACTGACACTGAGTACCGTGTTACGTTATCCATCTGAAGAGACTGACACTGAGTACCGTGTTACGTTATCCATCTGAAGAGACTGACACTGAGTACCGTGTTACGTTATCCATCTGAAGAGACTGACACTGAGTACCGTGTTACGTTATCCATCTGAAGAGACTGACACTGAGTACCGTGTTACGTTATCCATCTGAAGAGACTGACACTGAGTACCGTGTTACGTTATCCATCTGAAGAGACTGACACTGAGTACCGTGTTACGTTATCCATCTGAAGAGACTGACACTGAGTACCGTGTTACGTTATCCATCTGAAGAGACTGACACTGAGTACCGTGTTACGTTATCCATCTGAAGAGACTGACACTGAGTACCGTGTTACGTTATCCATCTGAAGAGACTGACACTGAGTACCGTGTTACGTTATCCATCTGAAGAGACTGACACTGAGTACCGTGTTACGTTATCCATCTGAAGAGACTGACACTGAGTACCGTGTTACGTTATCCATCTGAAGAGACTGACACTGAGTACCGCGTTACGTTATCCATCTGAAGAGACTGACACTGAGTACCGCGTTACGTTATCCATCTGAAGAGACTGACACTGAGTACCGCGTTACGTTATCCATCTGAAGAGACTGACACTGAGTACCGCGTTACGTTATCCATCTGAAGAGACTGACACTGAGTACCGCGTTACGTTATCCATCTGAAGAGACTGACACTGAGTACCGCGTTACGTTATCCATCTGAAGAGACTGACACTGAGTACCGCGTTACGTTATCCATCTGAAGAGACTGACACTGAGTACCGCGTTACGTTATCCATCTGAAGAGACTGACACTGAGTACCGCGTTACGTTATCCATCTGAAGAGACTGACACTGAGTACCGCGTTACGTTATCCATCTGAAGAGACTGACACTGAGTACCGCGTTACGTTATCCATCTGAAGAGACTGACACTGAGTACCGCGTTACGTTATCCATCTGAAGAGACTGACACTGAGTACCGCGTTACGTTATCCATCTGAAGAGACTGACACTGAGTACCGCGTTACGTTATCCATCTGAAGAGACTGACACTGAGTACCGCGTTACGTTATCCATCTGAAGAGACTGACACTGAGTACCGCGTTACGTTATCCATCTGAAGAGACTGACACTGAGTACCGCGTTACGTTATCCATCTGAAGAGACTGACACTGAGTACCGCGTTACGTTATCCATCTGAAGAGACTGACACTGAGTACCGCGTTACGTTATCCATCTGAAGAGACTGACACTGAGTACCGCGTTACGTTATCCATCTGAAGAGACTGACACTGAGTACCGCGTTACGTTATCCATCTGAAGAGACTGACACTGAGTACCGCGTTACGTTATCCATCTGAAGAGACTGACACTGAGTACCGCGTTACGTTATCCATCTGAAGAGACTGACACTGAGTACCGCGTTACGTTATCCATCTGAAGAGACTGACACTGAGTACCGCGTTACGTTATCCATCTGAAGAGACTGACACTGAGTACCGCGTTACGTTATCCATCTGAAGAGACTGACACTGAGTACCGCGTTACGTTATCCATCTGAAGAGACTGACACTGAGTACCGCGTTACGTTATCCATCTGAAGAGACTGACACTGAGTACCGCGTTACGTTATCCATCTGAAGAGACTGACACTGAGTACCGCGTTACGTTATCCATCTGAAGAGACTGACACTGAGTACCGCGTTACGTTATCCATCTGAAGAGACTGACACTGAGTACCGCGTTACGTTATCCATCTGAAGAGACTGACACTGAGTACCGCGTTACGTTATCCATCTGAAGAGACTGACACTGAGTACCGCGTTACGTTATCCATCTGAAGAGACTGACACTGAGTACCGCGTTACGTTATCCATCTGAAGAGACTGACACTGAGTACCGCGTTACGTTATCCATCTGAAGAGACTGACACTGAGTACCGCGTTACGTTATCCATCTGAAGAGACTGACACTGAGTACCGCGTTACGTTATCCATCTGAAGAGACTGACACTGAGTACCGCGTTACGTTATCCATCTGAAGAGACTGACACTGAGTACCGCGTTACGTTATCCATCTGAAGAGACTGACACTGAGTACCGCGTTACGTTATCCATCTGAAGAGACTGACACTGAGTACCGCGTTACGTTATCCATCTGAAGAGACTGACACTGAGTACCGCGTTACGTTATCCATCTGAAGAGACTGACACTGAGTACCGCGTTACGTTATCCATCTGAAGAGACTGACACTGAGTACCGCGTTACGTTATCCATCTGAAGAGACTGACACTGAGTACCGCGTTACGTTATCCATCTGAAGAGACTGACACTGAGTACCGCGTTACGTTATCCATCTGAAGAGACTGACACTGAGTACCGCGTTACGTTATCCATCTGAAGAGACTGACACTGAGTACCGCGTTACGTTATCCATCTGAAGAGACTGACACTGAGTACCGCGTTACGTTATCCATCTGAAGAGACTGACACGGAGTACCGCGTTACGTTATCCATCTGAAGAGACTGACACTGAGTACCGTGTTACGTTATCCATCTGAAGAGACTGACACGGAGTACCGTGTTACGTTATCCATCTGAAGAGACTGACACTGAGTTTTGCGTTACGTTATCCATCTGAAGAGACTGATACTGAGTACCGTGTTACGTTATCCATCTGAAGAGACTGACACTGAGTACTGTGTTACATTATGGGCTGAGGGGCAGACACATTTTTATTCTAAATGTAAAATCACTGCTTGACTGGCACATCCGAACAGTTCTTGTTGTAGACCCTACCGCATCCATCTCTCTCTCTCTCTCTCTCTCTCTCTCTCTCTCTGTCTCTCTGTCTCTCTGTCTCTCTCTCTCTCTCTCTCCTTCCCTCTGCAGATACTCATGGCTCAGTTCCGCCAGATGGAGCATGAGCTGGCTGAGGTTGGCAGGCAGAGGGAGGAGGAGAGGCAGCAGTGGGCTGGGTGGTCCAGCCAGGCTGAGGCAGAGCTGGTGGCCCTCCGAGCTAACCTGGAGGCCTCTGAGCGGGACAGAGCAGCCCAGCTAGCCAACCAGGAGGCCTCAGAGCGGGACAGAGCTGCTCAGCTAGCCAGTCTGGAGGCTTCAGAGAGAGACAGAGCAGCCCAGTTGGAGGGGCTGACAGTGAAACTGGAGTGGGCCACTAGAGAGCGGGAGGAAGTGACCAACAGAGAAATAGCCAGGTTGGAGAAGGAGCTTGCTGCCTTAAGAGAGGAGCATGGAGAGGGGCAAAGGGCAGGAGAGGCCCTGGCTGAGCTGTTGACAGGCCTGCGCTCTCTGGCTGGAGAGGGGGCCGAGGAGGAGAGCCCCGTTCCCACCGACCCGGCCCTGTTTCTGAGTACACTGCAGGCCCTGGAGGCCCGGCTGGAGAGGCTGAGGGTGGAGCAGAGGGAGAGCGAGGAACGCTGCGCCCAGGTCACCCACACCATGGAGACTCTGCAAGGTAAGGGCACCGAATACACTATCAAGCAAGTTTTTATTTTATTTTATTTGTATAAAGCATTCACGATACCCTAACATGTGGCTTGCTTGCAGCGTATTTTAATAATTGTGTTTTTTCTTTCAGAACAGCTGGATAAGAGCACCAGAGAAGGCGAAGAGGCAGTTGCCAGGATACAACAGCTGGAGCAGCAGATTAGAATGGTGAGCAGTCAGTCAGTCGCACTAAATGAAGTTAGAGGATTGTTACGACTACTAAATGAATTAAGGTAGCGTATGTTGCAAGCTTGTTTTGAATCGTGTAATAACCTGAAAATAAACATCCAAATGTACTCTGGGAGAAATAGTTTATGGTTTATTATCCGTGAATCCCAAATTACCAGACTTTTCAGTCTGTTGTACCCATTGCTAGAGTCTCTAATGTTGTTTGTCTATTTCTGCCATTTTACCAAATGATGGACTTATTCACACTGACAGGACATTAAGTCAGCAGAATATGCTACAGTGCTCAGTTTAATCTGTGTAGAAGACAGCTATGGCTGTTTTACAAGGCTCGTTATTTGAGAAGTTAAGCAATGCCAAATCAACAATGAACCAAGACTTATACTAGTATATGGCATCTACAGTGGGGAGAACAAGTATTTGATACACTGCCGATTTCACAGGTTTTCATACTTACAAAGCATGTAGAGGTCTGCAATTTGTATCATAGGTACACTTCAACTGTGAGAGACGGAATCTAAAACAAATATCCAGAAAATCACATTGTATGATTTTTAAATAATTAATTTGCATTTTATTGCATGACATAAGTATTTGATCACCTACCAACCAGTAAGAATTCCGGCTCTCACAGACCTGTTTTTCTTTAAGAAGCCCTCCTGTTCTCCACTCATTACCTGTTAATACAGGTGTAATACTGCACCTGTTTGAACTCGTTACCTGTATAAAAGACACCTGTCCACACACTCAATCAAACAGACTCCAACCTCTCCACAATGGCCAAGACCAGAGAGTTGTGTAAGGACATCAGGGATAAAATTGTAGACCTGCACAAGGCTGGGATGGGCTACAGGACAATAGGCAAGCAGCTTGGTGAGAAGGCAACAACTGTTGGCGCAATTATTAGAAAATGGAAGAAGTTCAAGATGACGGTCAATCTCCCTCGGTCTGGGGCACCATGCAAGATCTCACCTCGTGGGTTATCAATGATCATGAGGAAGGTGAGGGATCAGCCCAAAACTACACGGCAGGACCTGGTCAATGACCTGAAGAGAGATGGGACCACAGTCTCAAAGAAAACCATTAGTAACACACTACGCCGTCATGGATTAAAATCCTGCAGAGCACGCAAGGTCCCCCTGCTCAAGCCAGCGCATGTCCAGGCCCGTCTGAAGTTTGCCAATGACCATCTGGATGATCCAGAGGAGGAATGGGAGAAGGTCATGTGGTCTGATGAGACAAAAATAGAGCTTTTTGTTCTAAACTACACTCGCCGTGTTTGGAGGAAGAACAAGGATGAGTACAACCCCAAGAACACCATCCCAACCGTGAAGCATGGAGGTGGAAACATCATTCTTTGGGGATGCTTTTCTGCAAAGGGGACAGGACGACTGCACCGTATTGAGGGGAGGATGGATGGGGCCATGTATCGCGAGATCTTGGCCAACAACCTCCTTCCCTCAGTAAGAGCATTGAAGATGGGTCGTGGCTGGGTCTTCGACCCGAAACACACAGCCAGGGCAACTAAGGAGTCGCTCCGTAAGAAGCATCTCCAGGTCCTGGAGTGGCCTAGCCAGTCTCCAGACCTGAACCCAATAGAAAATCTTTGGAGGGAGCTGAAAGTCTGTATTGCCCAGCGACAGCCCCGAAACCTGAAGGATCTGGAGAAGGTCTGTATGGAGGAGTGGGCCAAAATCCCTGCTGCAGTGTGTGCAAACCTGGTCAAGAACTACAGGAAACGTATGATCTCTGTAATTGCAAACAAAGGTTTCTGTACCAAATATTAAGTTCTGCTTTTCTGATGTATCAAATACTTATGTCATGCAATAAAATGCAAATTAATTACTTAAAAATCATACAATGTGATTTTCTGGATTTTTGTTTTAGATTCCTTCACTCACAGTTGAAGAGTACCTATGATAAAAATTACAGACTTATACATGCTTTGTAAGTGGGAAAACCTGCAAAATCGGCAGTGTATCAAATACTTGTTCTCCCCACTGTAACTATTCACACCCCTGAGTCAATACAGTTAGAATCACCTCCGGCAGCGATTACAGCTATGAGGCTTTGTGGGTAAGTCTCAAAGAGCTTTGCACACCTGGATTGTACAATATTTGCACAATATTATTATTTTTTTAATTCTTCAAGCTCTGTCAAGTTGGTTGTTGATTATAGCCCCCTTTTGCCCTCAGAACAGCCTCAATTTGTCGGGGCATGGACTCTACAAAGTGTCGAAAGCGTTCCACGTGGATGCTGGCCCATGTTGACTCCAATGCTTTTCACAGTTGTGTTAAGTTGGCTGGATGTCCTTTGGGTGGTGGACAATTCTTGATACAATAATCCTGTTAAACACTATTTCACACAGAGTGAGTCCGTGATAACTTGTTAAGCACATTTTTACTCCCAAAACAAAGGGGAAAGTCAAGGGGTGTAAATACTTCCTGAAGGCACTTTGTTCAACCTAATTGTTAAACAATTTCCTTTCCAAATAGAATTGTTGACTGTGCGGGTCACAGTAGAAAGCAACAAACCCTCTATAGACGTTTGTGCTGTATGTGTGTACAGTCTGATACAATATGATCTATTAGTGTGTTATTATTTCACTGTGCTTTGAGGACTGCCCAGTCAGCTTATTCATGTGGGGAAGTCTCACTGGTCTCTGCCCTGACTACTGGGGCAGGTCAGTCGGCCACAGAGACAGTGGTTGGGGTTAATAATGCTGAGGCAGAATGTCCTCCTGTCGTTTGGGTCAAGGAAATGCTAATCGCCTCTCCACTGATCCTGTGTTATAACTGCAGCCCTGGGCTGACCTTCACACCCTGGGCCATCATAACTACATTGTAGCTATTGTGTAACTACATTACAGCTGTGTGAAACTGTTAAGTCCCACTACAATGGGATTTATGTATTATTAACACGTACAGTTTACACCCTCTGTGTTCAGAAATAGCTCAGGCATTTGCCTTTCTCTCCTAGGCTGCTAGTGAGTCATTAGTCCAGTATGTGACTGACCAATCTGTGGAAGAAGTGTCTGATGCTGAAAAAGGTAAGAAGACCTATTTTTAAAATGCAGTGTGTGTGTTTTTATTCTCTGAATCTGAAAGCCAACCACCAGAACTTTGACCAGTCATACATCCTGCCAGCAGTGAACACACCCTCTATTGATGTGTTAGCATAGGCTTGGACACTGTGTGCTGTCACAGGCCCCGCTGGCAACAGAGTCAGGCATAGTGACACAGATGCGGTTACAGGCCTTACCCATTTCACACAAGTCTGTGACTAAACCTGAAAGACTGGTGGTTTAGTACTCACAGTATGTCAACAGTATTGACAGTATGTTAACAGTATGTCAATAATCATCTAAATTGTAGAGTTAACATTTAGAAATAAAAATAATTATAGGAGAGATAAGTGATAGGAGTGAATTTTAGGAAGCTTTTAGATTGAGTTCCTGCACGGGTTACATGAAAAATATCTGTTTGTTTTGGCATTTCAGCTATGATCAATTAATTGTGTATTGTGAGGCTGACTATTACTTTTCATCTTTATTGATTTCCCCAGCCCTAGTATTGGCTCTGGAGCAGCAGCTACTGGAGAAAGACAGTAACTTGGCTGCCCTGCGAGAGCGTCTTGCTCCGGCTGAAGAGCAGGACTCCAATGATGCGTTAAATGTAAGCGCTGAACATATTCTAGACCAGAGTGAGGACACCGCCATGGTGGCAGGGGATAGTTCAATCCTGTCAGTCTCCGCTGATAACGAGAGAAGTCCAGAGCTCATTGAACCACAGTCTGACTCTCCCGGAGAATCTAAGGGGGCCTCCTCTGATGAGATGGTCACTAGCAGTGACTCTGAGGTGGCCAACAGCAGCTGGACCCTCCTAGAGGCTGTGAACCAAGATGAAGGTCAGCAGTCGCCTCCCATACTGCAGGACTTTGGTCAGCTCCAGCTGCAATCCTGGGAAGAGAACAGCTCTGAGCAGGAAACATCCACAGTCCAGGTAGAGTCCTCATCAGTCATCATTCGTGAGACTATGCAGGTGGACCTCAGCCAGCAGGGGGCGACCCTCTTTGACTCTGACTCGGCCCCTGGACAGGTGTTTGCCCAGGCCCTGGCAGATGAGCTGCAGAACAGATACAGTGAGCTCATGGCTGAGCTCCAGAGACTAAGAAAGGCTGCCTCAGAGTCACAGGAGAGTACCCAAGGCCTTGAGGAAGAGATTCGGTCCCTGGCAGCTGCCAAGGATGAGGCAGAGTCCCGGGCCCAGAGATATGAGAAAGAGCTCCAGTCAGCCAGGTCAGAGATGGACACGGTGGCCCAGCACAGTGGCTCTGAGTTGGAGAGGCAGAGCATGGAGATGCATCTCCTGGAGGAGCAGCTGGCCAGCCTGCAGACAGAAGGCTGCTCCAAAGAGCAGAAGGTCCAGGCCCTGCAGGCAGACCAGGACGAGGCTCAGCGCTCTCTCTCTGAGCAGGAGGGCCAGGCCAGGATGCTAAGCGCCCAGCTGGAAGAAGGGGAGATCACCTCCTCTGATCTGGAGCAGAAGCTCCAAGACATGGAGGCCAGCCTGCTGGAGTTCTCCCAGGCTAGGGACACGGCCAAAGCTGTGCTGTCTGAGAAGGACACTGAGATTAACGAACTGCAACTGCGCATCACCCAGAAAGAGCAGGAGGTGATGGAGCTGAGCAACTCTGTGTCTGCCAAACTGCTCCAGGCAGGTGAGGAGAAGTTCCTGATGAGCACTGAGGTCAAGAAACTGAAGGAGCACATAATTGAGCTTGAGAAAGCTGGAGAAGAGAAGGCGACAGGGGAGAGCCATGTAGAGGATGGTGATGAGCTCACTAGTTTACGAAAGGACAAAGAGGATCTGACAACCCAAGTGGCCACCATTAAAAAGAGGTTGCAGGCAGCCCTGGTACAGCGTAAAGAGCTGATAAAAAAAGTTGCGGAGTTTGAGAAAGAGGCGGATCAAATGAAAGGACATGTAGGGATAGTGACGGAGGAAGCCCCTGCAAGTGTACCAGCTTTAGAAAAAGACAGAAAACAAGAGGTTATGGCAATTGACACTACACTCGAAGAGTTCAGACAAGCCTTGAGGTCCAAAGAAGAGGCCATGGAGGTTTTGGAACAAAAAATCAGCCAGCAGGATCAGGTTCTGGAAGAGCCACTTGAAATTAACAGAAGGCTGAGTGAGGGAGCTGAGCCGACTCCAGAGGCTGACACCTCAGCTGAAATCACTGGGTTGCAGTCCCAGGTGGCCTCACTGGAGTCAGATTGCGAAACACTGCAAAAGAAACTCCAGGAGGCCCAGGACTATCGCAAAGACACCATCCGCAAGGCCAAAGAAAAGGACAGGCACCACCGCAAACAGCTAAAACAGCAAAAGGAAGAGTCCAACAGGCTGTTGGAGCGTTTGGAGGAGCAGGTCGGTGAGCGAGATGGGCTGCTGACTAGACTGAGAGAGCTCGAGGAACTGCAGGCACAGAAAGAGATGAGTACAGAGAAGGAAGTACATGCAGAGCTGGAGACCAATGCTGCAGCGGAGAAGATGGAGAAACCAGCTGCAGGAGATTGGGTCCAGGAAGACTGGGTGGACTTTACCGCACCAGAGAATGAAGCACTACAACAACAAGGTGATAAACCCATTCCCAGTGCTGAGGAACCCTCTCAGCTACTTTCAGTTGACATGGAGGCCTCATTACACGCTCTGAAAGAAGAGATCCAGGCTGAGAAGGCATCTCGTACAGAGTTGGAGGGCCAACTGCAGCAGAGCCAGGCTAGCCTGTCACTCAGGGAAAGTGAGCTCCTAGAGCTGGCCAAAGAGCTTATAGCCCTGAGAGAGAAGGAGAGCCAGATTGAACATGTCTATGAGGAGTTGGGGGCTCTGAGGGAGAGGTGTCTCCAGGCTCAGACCTATGCAGAAGCGGTGAAAGCAGAGTTGGAGGCTGCGGCCAAGGGAGCCGCCTCAGACTCCGCTGAGTCCATCATTGCCATTCTGCAGACAGAGGTGGAGGAATTCAAGCAGTTCCTGAGCAGCAAGAACGAGGAGATCGTGGAGCTTAGCCAGCGGTTGGGTGAGCAAAGCTCCCTCCTCATGTCCATGCAAGAGACTGTGTCTGAGAAAGACCAGTCGATTGCCTCCCTGCAGGAAGGCCTGAGAGCAGAGCAGGAAAAGAGCCAGAGACTGGAGGCCGAGGAAGAGAAGGGCAGCGAGGCCAAGATCTTGCAGCTTCAGCAGAAGCTCAAGGCTGCCCTTATCTCTCGCAAAGAGGCCCTCAAAGAGAACAAAAGCCAGAAAGAGGAGTTGGCCTCCATTGAGAAAGTAACCACTGAACTGCGGCAGAAGATAGAGGCTAGGGAAGTCGAACTGGAAAAGCTGAGCGCAGAAAGAGAGAGGCTGATAGAGGAGGTTGATCGGACCTTGGTGGAGAACCAGAGCCTTGGAGGGTCCTGCGAGAGCCTCAAGCTGGCCATGGAGGGTATGCTGACAGAGAAAGACTTCTGTAAAAGAGAGGCAGAGTCTGCCAAAGAGGAGGCTGCCCGGGCATGCAGAGAATGGAAAGAGAAGGTGCAGGGGATGAAGGATGAGTATGAGACTCTGCTGAAGTCCTATGAGAACGTGAGTGATGAGGCCGAGCGCGTGAGACGTGTGCTGGAAGCTGCTAGGCAGGAGAGGAAGGAGCTTGTTGCTAGAGCCAGGACCCACGAGGCAGCCCGGCAGGAGGCTGAACGGCAGAAAGAAGAAGCCCAGAAAGAGGTGGACACTGTCAAAGTCAAGATGAGGAAGTTTGCCAAGACCAAGCAGCAGAAAATAATGGACCTAGAGGAGGAGAATGAGAGACTCCGAGAGATGGATGAAAAAAAAGGCATAAGAAGAGAGGACAAGACACTCAAAGGAGATCTTGAAAAACTCAAAGAGGAGCTTGAGGCTCTGAAAGAGGATTTGAATGCCACTACGGCACAACGGGACTCCTTAGAACAGCAGGCTGTTGAGTTGAGGGAGCAACTAGCCCAAGAGCTAGAGAAAGGGGACAGATTAGCTTCATATAAAAACCCCAGTTCTGATGATGTAGTGGAGGAGACTCTTGTTGCCCAGCAGTCTAGTACAGTCATGACTGAAACAACCCAAGAGCCACATAGTCAGGCCATAGAATCTGAGGTGGCTGCACCTGAAACGCCCTCTGTTGAGGCGACGGTGAAGACCGAAATAACTGAAAGTACACAGGCCGTAATTGAGGAAAAACTGAGGGAAATGGAGGCAGCCCTACAGTCAGAGAGGGAACAGTGGCAAGAGCGCGAGGCTGAACTCAACGCTGGACTAGCCTCTCTGGAGCAGCGCCTTCGGGAGAGTGAAGAGAAGGAACAGAGCCTGATGGAGGAGAGCTCTAAAAGGGAAGCCCAGCTCAAGGAGCTCCACGACAGCCTGGAGGTAGAGAAGGATGACCTAGAGGAGAGTCTGATGAACCAGCTGGCCCAGCTGAATGGCAGTATCGCCGGTTACCAGCAGGATGCGGCAGACAGCCGGGAGCGCCTTGCGGAGCTGCAGCGGGAGGTGGAAAGACTGGAGAGGGAGCGGGTCGAATTGGAAGCCCTGGCCGAGAGCGAGAGGGACCGGGCTTCCAGGCTGGAGGAGGACAAGAGACAGGCCCAGAGAGAGAGGGCCGAGGCAGAGGCCGAGTCAGGGAAGCAGAGAGAGCTGGAGCAGCAGCTGAAGTCCGCCCAGAGGATGAAAGAGGGCAGCCAGAGCCGGGCAAAGCAGCTGGAGGAGCTGCTGAGAGAGAAGCAGCTGGAGGTGCGTCAGATGCAGAAGGACTGCATCCAGTACCAGGAAAGGATCAGCGAGATGGCTAGGGAGGGAAAGGCTCTGCAACTGGGCAGCAACGAGGTCCACAAAGAGCTGGGGCAAGCCTACCTGGAGAGGACCAAAGTCACAGACGCTTTGAAGAAGACTGAGGCTGAGCTATCTAGCTGCAAAGCCCAGCTGGTTGAGGCCCAGACAGAGGCCAGCCAGGCCCAATCTGAGAAGAGAGCCTGTGAGCAGACCTCTCTACAGAAAGAGGCTGAGTTGAAAGCAGAGGCAGAGCAGAGCCTGGACTCTGTGCGGTTCAGGCTGGGAGCCGAGCTGAAGCAGATTGAGCTGAGGTTGGAGGAGTCTTACCGGGAGAGGGAGAGAGAGGAGGATGCCACCCGGGAGGCAAGAAAGCTGGCTGACACCGCTGAGAGACAGGCGCAGCAGATGCAGGCCCGCCTGGATGAGTCTCTGGCCCGACTGGCTGCCTTCTCGCGCTGTATGTCCTCCCTGCAGGATGACAGGGACCGCGTGCTAGATGAGACCCGGCAGTGGGAGAGTCGCTTCAACAGCACCCTCCAGGCGAAGGAGGCAGAGGTGCGGGAAGGAGAGACCCAGTCCAGAGATCTGGCTGAACAGCTGCAGAAAGAGAACGCTTGGAGAGAAGAGCTACAGCTTACAGTGGACAGGTAAAAATGGCTACTGTTCCTGCTAGGTTTGTGATACACTACACTGTTTATGTAATGTTTTTTTTTCTTTCTTTTTTTTTCTTCCAGACTGCAGAAAGCAGACGAGCAATGGCAGCTGAAATGGGAGCAAGAAGAGAAGAGGCTCCGTGAGAACCAGGCAGCCCTGGAGCAGGAGAAAGGGGAGCTTCAGAAGTCACTAGCCCAGACCGAGACCTCCCTGGCTGAGGCTCGCGCACAGCTAGCCTCCCTAGAGAGCGAGGCGGAGGGGCTCCGCCACAGAGCCCATGCCCTGGAAGAGGCAGTTGGGAAGCTGCAGGGAGAGACCAACGAGGCCAGGTCCCAGCTGAAGGAGAGGGAAGCAGAAGAGAGGAGGCTGGGCCTGAGCGTGGAACAACTGGAGACAGACCTGTGCTCCTCCAAGACCCTGACAGAGAGCCTGCAGACAGAGTTGAGTGAGAAGGAGAGGAGAGAGGTGGAGCTGCTGGGGGAGAAGGAGCAAGCCGTGACACAGGTATGCATCAATATTATTTTCTCTTTGCTTTATGTCATGTTTTGTGATCACAATGAATAGTTGCTCATTTGAATGCATAGGGTTTCAAAATTCCCTACAGCTTCTTTGTGACATTACCGTTTTGATTAAGCTATCAAGTTGTTTTTACTAGCTTCAAAACGTTTAAACCCCCCCAGGCTGCAGAGGAGGCCAGGAGGGAGGCTGACGCCAGAGCCCAGGAGGCTGAGAAGGAGCTGGAGGAGAGGAGAGAGGAGGTGCGGGCTCTGGAGGACCGGCTGCGGAAAGCAGAGGAGGAGAGCAGCCACAGCAAAGCCAGGCTGGACGCCTTCACCAAGGCCATGGGCTCTTTACAGGACGACAGAGACCGAGTACTCGGCTTGTACAAACAGCTAGAGGAGAAACATCTGCAGGTAAAATAATGATGATAACGCTCATGGGTAAAGTGACCCTCGTTTAAAGGGGTTCTAATTGAAGAGCTTTTTCATTGTGTACAGAGGCATGAATGGCAAGTCAACAAAAGATTTATCTGAATGGATTCTCCTGCACTTAATGTAAACCGGTAGTATATGGCCCGTGTTTATTTATGTACAGGTGTGTCATCAACATGCTGAAACTGAATGTAGAGTGATATTAATTAGTGTGATAGTATTCCGGCCCCGGTTGTATAACCCATCCCTCTACACAACGTGTCTGTGTTGTCCCAGGTGATGATGGAAAAGGACGCTCTGATCCAAGAGGCTGCTGGGGAGAATAACAGTCTGAAGGAGGAGCTGCGCTCCCTATTGGTCCAGAGGGACGACCTGCACTCAGAGAAGGCCAAGCTATCTGCCCAGCTTCACGGCTACAGGGACGACCTTACCCAGGTCCTCACCATGAAGGAGTCCCAGCACAAGCAGCTCTTGTCCGGCCAGCTGAAGCGCATCGCTACCCTGGAGAAGGAGAGAGAAGAGCTAGGGGCTAAGCTCAAGAGCCTGGAGGGAGGGGAGGCTTTCGTTCAGGCGGTGGAGAGGGAGACCCTCAGCCAGGCTGGTGATAGTGGAAACAGGCAGGTGAGAGATGCTCCCGGGGCAGAGGTAGAGAAGCTGAGGGAGCAGCTGCAGGCTGCCAGGGCCCAGGTGGAGAGCCTGGAGGAGAGCCTTGCCAAGGAAAGAGTGGAGCAGGAGGCTGTGCAGAAGGAGCTGAAAGAACTGCGTTGGGAGGGAGGGGTGACGCGCACTGAGTCGGAGACAGCGGCCGAGAGGGTGGCCGAGCTGTCCCGGGACCTGCTGACCATGGAGCAGAGGCTGCTGGAGGAGAGGGAGGTGGCTGGCCAGCTCCGGGCCCAGAACAAGGCGTTCGGCCAGGCCATGGCGTCGCTGCAGGGCAGCAGGGACCAAGCCCTCGGCCAGGCCCAGGAGCTCAGCCTCAGACTGGAGGAGATGAGCAGGCCAGGGGGCCAGCAGACACCCACCTCGGGCCCTGGAGGATCCACAGCGGAGGTGTGGGGACTGAAAAACGCCCTGTCAGCCCTTCAAAACGACAGGGAGAGACTGGTAATCAACCAGAGTTATCTCCATTTTACACAATGAATTCCATAAAAGCACTACTAACACAGCCACAATGGTAACGACATCATAGTGTTTTCATATACCAGTATTCACAGTAACACAAGCTTTGCTTCTCCCTATCCTGTAGTTGGAACAGCTGCAGCACTCCGAGCTCACTCGGCTGGGAGGAGGAGAGCTGTATAGAGCTGTCCAGGAGGAGAGGAGGAGGGCTGAGGAGATGGTGCACAGGATGAGGGAGCTAGAAAATCTGAGGCAGAGGGAGAACCAGGAACTAGAAATGCTCAGGTGAGGCATACTTCATACACAAACAATCACAATTACACACAGGGCTGCTTATGTTATTTAAAATCCAAACGTTCTTAATCATGTTTAGATATGAGTGTCTATTCCTTGGCTACATGGGTATATTTATCCTCTCTGAGTATGTGTTCTCTCTCTGTGTCTCTCACTAGGCTGGAGCAGGTTGACTGGCAGGCCCAGGCAGAGCTCCTGAAGCAGCAGACCCTGGCCACCCTCTCAGACCGTGACCAGCAGGTGCGCCAGCTGGGTGCCATGTTGGAGGAGGAACGCAACACCAGGCCCAAAGTACTGGAGGAACACTGCCAGAGAGGGGTGTGGAGAAGTACACCTCTAAATCTGCAACTGATAACTACTGTATTTGAATAGTTGAATCAATAGGATACAATAGAATAGCAGAGTGGACTGAGGTGTGGCAAGATGCATTCTGGTTGCTGCGTACGTTTACGAATACATTTGTGCAGTTAAGAGATAACGGTGTGATTATGGTTTACCTCTGTCTCTTCTCCATGGCTATTTGTGTTCTTCGTTTTTTTTTTGGTACTCAGGCACCTCTTGGGGCAGACCTGTCATCTAAAGCAGGGGTCCTTCAATTAGAGAGTGGCCCGCTGAATGATCTTCAGCTGCGAGAGCAGCAGATTACAGAGCTCAGTAACAAGGTAGAGAGACCACAGACTGTTTCTCCTTCCTGTCACCCATAAGCCTCTTGTCCTCCATGTCGAACAACCCTATCATTCTGTTTTACTACTAGGTTATCTCACTACCACTGATCACCCTCTCTGACTTTCAATACTAAATGACATGGTTGGATGTATGATTATGGATTGGATGATTCCATGTTTCATTGGTCTCTCCCTCTGGCTCTTTCCTCTTCATGTGATTTCCATTTTCTTTCATAATTTCTTCTCTGCTTCTTGTTCGTTCTTCTGTCTTTTGGTTTGGTGTGTGTGTGTTTATACAGTCTGTTGCTCTCCCTCCCTCCCCTCAGCTCTCGCAGGTGTTTGAGGAGAATCGCCATCTCTCCTCCCAGTTCAAAGGCAGTTCCCAGAGGCTGGACGAGGCAGAGAGCCGCTGCACTGCCCTCCAGAGGCAGCTCCGGGAACTGCACGAAGACAAGCGCAAGGTCCGTACGCCCTTGGATAGCACTCTGCTCTGACTCATTCACTGTCCCTAGTTGATACATACTGAACGTATGTTTTTAAATATAATGTTTGCACTATGGCACAGAGGAACTAGATTTACACATTGACATCTCTGGAGGGATTTAAGACTCTACTAGTGATTTATACTATGTTTAGTGATTTTGACTATTTCCCCAGGGGACAGGGGAAGTGGACAGTGCCCCCGGAGCTCCTCAGCAGCACAGCGGCCCCTCAGAGAGCGAGAGCCTCAGGGCTGACTTCAAGGAGCTCCAGCGCAGGTACCAGTTCTCAACCCCACGACACCACCCTTTAAAAACACACAGGCGTACAGTACACACACACACACACACACACACATTCTCTCTATCAATGACGACACCAACACGCAAAAAAAAAAAATTGAACAGCCCCAGCTCAGGATAACGCAAGCTTCTATGTCCCTTCTTTGTGTCTGTCAGACTGGATGAGGAACAGCAGTACAGGATGGTTGTGGAGGAGCAGCTAATGGCCGCCCAGGACCGCCCCAAACTGTAAGAGAGTCATCATCACAGCTTAGTGTCACCTGTCACATGACAGAGGTCACCCGCTGCCTTCCCCTACAGCACTACACTCACTGACACAGTGTGATTCTAATGAGGAATGAGGATGTCAGCCCACTGCTCTGACTCTGTCACGCTCTATAGAGATGCTCTGAGATTTTGTAGAGGTACTATATTGATAATGGGATTATTGGCCTCATGTAATCGTTTTGGCATATTTGTGTTGGAACTTTTCTGAGTGCTTTCCTGTGTGTGTCAGGTAGTATTTACCCAGTATCTCTCCTCCCTCACCTGCTGTAGGATCAACCAGGGCGAATGGCAGTCGGCCCACGAAGCTTCTGAGACCGCTGTCCTCATTGAGCCACTAGGAGGCTCTGTCACCCGAGTAAGTACCAACCAACACCCTGTATTTATTTACACAGGATACATTTAGAAAGATGAAATGTCCATTCACCATTGCCTTGTAAGAATGGTCCATTACTACTACTACTGCTGCCTCCTGTATCTCTCTCTCTCTCTCTCTCTCTCTCTCTCTCTCTCTCTCTCTCTATCTATCTATCTATCTATCTATCTATCAGATTCGGAGCAGCAGTGGGCCAGGCCTGATGAGAATGCTGCACGTTGCCTTCTGCTCTCGCCAGCGTACACCCCTGCTGGTGTCTCTCTACCTGCTCACCGTGCACGTGCTGCTACTGCTCTGCCTGGGGGGTTACGTCTAGGACCCCCATCACCCCTTAGAGACTGAGATTGGAGAGATAAGACATGTGACACAGACCCACCCACCCCCTCTCCAAGACAGATATCATATTACTGTTACATTCAATACTGTAGAATAGGAGGATACTTGTCTCACACACACCATGCACTTTTGATACAAAGAAAAAAAATGAAATGTGTCTTAGCCTATTAGCCAAAGGGATACATTTTTTATATACAGGGAGTCAAAAACACCCACTGCCATCATTGATTTGGTTCAATGTTTAATATGTTACTGTTAGTGTACATGATCAGTCAAATATTATTGTAAAGAAAATGAGAGGCAGTAGTGGCACTACATCAGAAGAGGGAAATGGATATTATTCAGCTTTTAAATGTACCTGGGAAAACGAACATGCAATTGTTAGTTTTCACTGTGTTTAGATACACTGCGTTTAGGTTTTCAGGCAGTTTATATTAGTGGTGTTTAGGTGCCTTTTTTTAAATTAGGAGAAGAAGAAAAAAAAGGTCACTTTTTATGTCTGGATGGTGTGAGGGTTAGGATCTGTGGATCTGTTCATATCTCTCCCTCTTACTCCTGTGTTCTCATGGACCCCAACTGAAACGTGTACAACCCGCCGACTACATTCCCACAACAATCTATTTATTTTATTTGTCAAAATGTTCCTCTTTCATTTTCTCTTTTATCAAAGCGAGAGCACTAGCATTGGCATATTTGACTCCTGTAGTATTTGTTTGTCGTATGTACTGTATGTGGCCTATCCAATCGGTTCCCCATTTAATGCCATTGTTGCACAGATGAGGGTTTTATTCTATTGATTTTATCGCAGATTAATTCTGGTGTATGGTTGTCCATTCCAGATGAAATCGTGTTGGTATTTTTTTCTGTGACACTACAAATAATAACATCGGGATTCCTATAATGTAGCATTATTTATTGCTTACGCATTGAAACCGCATAATATACTACAATATATGGTGAATGCAATACTGCTGGGAAAAATGACGACTCCCCAACTTATTATTGTTTTCTGTTTTCCGCACTTTACATCTTGTAACTCACTTTTTCTCTAATGTTAACTTCTATTGTAAATGACCTTGTACTGTGCTGTATAGATTGAATTGTGATGATGATGATGATGATGATGATAGGTGTTTTTCAGCACAGGCCACTGAGAAGTATAGGGCTAGATTTGTACCAGTTATTTTCAAAGAGGAATTGTTAGAACATAACAGGTGAAAAGATTAGACAAATATTGGGAATGACACATGATTTATGAAAATAACTGGTGGAAAGTGAATCTGGTCCCAAGTGTCAAATCTCTGTATGATCAGTGTTGGTTACTCTTGGGCAAAAAAATGTTTAATTAAATATATTGGCAAAACAAATGAATGTTTATTAGAAAGTGCTTTTATGGAATTATTTGTGTAAACAGCTTTGATACAGTAGCAAGGCCGTAGCTACTTGCGTATATAATCGGCCACGCGCATTTCCTCTATCAACAGTTTGCGCGACTCTATCCTCGCGCTGGTTCCGACTTGTGAAAATATACATTTTTGACATACATTATTACATCAAGGACAATTGTCTGGCAACAAAAAGGTACGTGTAATTACCATGAAATATGTTCCTTTGTTTGAATTAAGTATTTATCACCGTGATATTAGAATTTCTAAACGTGTCTTTCTTTCAGGAAGTTCCGTGCTGATCTTATCGGTTATATTGTTTCAAAGTTGAATCAACGGAAAGCCTACTTGGAAGGTATAACTATTTACTGTGTAAATTATAGCCATTGTATGTGCAGTTTTACTACCATATTGGGTAAATGCACTTTCAGATAAAATACACGTATCAAACACCGTTATTTTTTTGTATTAAATATTTTGTATTACCTTGTTAGTAAACCAAAATACCAAAAGCATGTCCCTCAAATGTACAACCTTATATATATATATATATATATTCACAAATACCAGACTTTTATTGTATCTGTAACTGACTGCAGTTTGTGGTACAATGAGGACCAACCAGGTAGCCGCTCTATATTACATTGACATCAGCCTGGACAGCTGTGCCCAACTGTAAGATACCCATCACTTCCATGAGGTTACTTTGTGTTTCGTCAAAACTATTCATTAATTATGATAGTGTGTTCTTTTATGACGAGAACGCTGCAGAAATAACTCAACTTCCTTTTTTTGTGATCTCACCAGAATGAGACAAAAAAGTAAATGATAAATGCCACAAAGCTTATTTGTATTTACAGGTACAGGCGATATACAGTGTTCACTAAGGCAGTTTCTCAGCGTATTTTTACACCAGGGACCAACAAGCTGTGGTTCCTCTACCCTGTCTCTGATCCATCCTATTCTGTCTAATATATACACTATCCTTAGACTGTTTGGTTTCTCTTCCTAGATGTGGAAGTCAGTGGTGGGACACAACGTGAGCATAAAAGTGGCTGCAGAGGGGGACGACTGGGAGACCGACCCTGACTTTGAGGTTAGCTACTGGGATGGAGGAAACAAGGAAGAGGGGGTCCTTATGGAGCTACTAACACTGTTTTCTGTTACTATGTCACTCCCTAATCAATATTTTCTCCCAGTTGAATTAATATTTTTTTTATGCTTGGTCTTTGACCGTCTGTCCTGTGGTATTCAACAGCACCATGGTCTTCAGAGTAGTTAGTTGACGAGAAGGACTTGGGTTCTGTGTTTCAGAATGATGTGTCAGAACAGGAACAGAGATGGGGTGCCAAGACCATTGAGGGGTCTGGTCGAAAAGAACACATCAGGTAACCATTGAACAGTAGCTGTGGGTGGATGGGTGGGTGGTCAGCCTGAGATGATCAGACCAAAAGTTACACACCAAAGACCGATCATAGTATGATTGTTGCTGTTGGAGAGCTATGGGGGATGGTTAGCTCAGCTGTGTATTGCTGCTTTAGCTCTGTAGAAACAGGAAAAGGAAGTGAAAACAGTGGGTAGGCTGTCAAGCAGTGAGTCTTACCTAATATGGGTTGGTGACTGAGTAAAACTAAGGGTTAGCCACAGACTAGTGTAACTATGTAGTTCCGGTGTCAGCTGATAAAATGGCAATACAGTTATTCAACAAAGTTCTGATGTGTTTGTGTGTGTGTGTGTGTGTGTGTGTGTGTGTGTGTGTGTGTGTGTGTGTGTGTGTGATCCCTGCATCTCCCCAGTGTATCGGAGCTGAGACAGAAGGTGTCCCAGGAGCATGAGGTGGGGAAGCAGAAGGAGCGGGCGGAGGCTCCCAAGGCCTCCTACGGTTATGGAGGGAAGTTTGGAGTGGAGAAAGATCGTATGGACAAGGTCAGGTTATAACATGTCATCATGCAACGTTCATACACTACATGACCAAAAGTATGTGGACACCTGCACATCGAACATCTCATTCCAAAATCATGAGCATTAATATGGAGTTGGTCCCCCCTTTGCTGCTATAACAGCCTCCACTCTTCTGGGAAGGTTTTTCCACTAGATGTTGGAACATTGCTGCGAGGACTTGCTTCCATTCAGCCACAAGAGCGTTAGTAAGGTCGGGCACTGATGTTGGGTGATTAGGCCTGCCTCGTAGTCTGTGTTCCAATTCATCCCAAAGGTGTTCTATGGGGTTGAGGTCAGGGCTCTGTGCAGGTCAGTCAAGTTATTCCACACTGATCTCGACAAACCATTTCTGTATGGACCTCGCTTTGTGCAGGGCGGCATTTTCATGCTGAAACAGGAAAGAGCCTTCCCCAAACTGTTACCACAAAGTTGGAAGCACAGAATAATATAGAATGTCATTGTATGCTGTAGCATTAAGATGTACCTTCACTGGAACAAAGGGGCCTAGCCTGAACCATGAAAAACAGCCCCAGACCATTATTCCTGCTCCACCAAACTTTACAGTTGACACTATGCATTGGGGCAGGTAGCGTTCTCCTGGCATCCGCCAAACCCAGATTCGTCGGTCTGCCAGATGGTGAAGCGTGATTCATCACTCCAGAGAACGCATTTCCACTGCTCCAGAGTCCAATGGCGGGAGCTTTACACCACTACAGCCGACGCTTGGCATTGGGGGTGATCTTAGGCTTTAGTGCGGCTGCTCGGCCATGGATGTTGCTTCCATAGGCATTTCGGAACTCTGCAGTGAGTGTCCGGTTCTGTGAGCTTGTGTGGCCTATCACTTTGCGGCTGAGCCGTTGTTCAAACAATTGCTCCTAGACGTTTCCACTTCACAACAGCACTTACAGCTGACCGGGGCAGCTCAAGCAGGGCAGAAATTTGACGAACTGACTTGTTGGAAAGGTGGCATCCTATGACGGTGCCATGTTGAAAGTCACTGAGCTCTTCAGTAAGGCCATTCTACTGCCAATGTTTGTCTATGGAGATTGCATGGCGGTGTGTTCGATTTTATAAACCGGTCAGCAACGGGTGTGGCAAAAATAGCCAAATCCACATATTTGAAGGGGTGTCCACATACTTTTGTATATATAGTATATTTTGCTCATAAGGTCTTCAATGAAGTCCAAATAACGCACCAAGGACATGGCATCCTCTAATGCAGTGCAGCTAACCCCAAAACGTATGCTGTCAAACAGTACAGTTCAAGAGTTTATCAAAGATTGTTTCCTGTGTTGATGTATTATGTGTGTGTAATTACCCAGGGTGCAGTGGGGCACAGCTACGTGGCGCAGGTGGAGCAGCACTCATCCCAGACCGATGCAAAGAGAGGATTTGGGGGGAGATTTGGAGTGCAGAAAGACCGTGTGGATAAGGTGAGGAAACTATACTCTTACTGACAAATACAAAGATATCACAGTATTTGATGAAGGGATGGGGGGGGGGGGGGGGATTGTCCTGGCGATGAACATTCCTTCTCTCTTCCTGTAGTCGGCCATGGGTTTTGAATACAAGGGAGAGGTGGAGCAGCATACATCTCAGAAAGGTACAGTCTTAAGGAAGTCTCGTACACTTCAACGTACTTCCTGATTTCTACTCAGCTACCCCTGGCATCTTTCTCACCCTGCTTTAATCTTTCAGACTATTCAAAGGGTTTTGGAGGGAAGTTTGGTGTGGAGAAGGAGAAAGTGGACAAGGCTGCCATGGGTTACGATTACAAGGGAGAGACAGAGAAGCACCAGTCACAGAAAGGTTAGAGTGGTTCTGTACTGTGGGCTGTTTTTAGGTAGAAACGTTTCATGGTCAGTTATTAATATTAGATCTCTAATTCATATTTGAAACAACTTCATCCTTCACTCTCTCTCACCAGACTATTCAAAGGGTTTTGGAGGGAAGTTTGGTGTGGAGAAGGAGAAAGTGGACAAGGCTGCCATGGGTTACGACTACAAGGGAGAGACAGAGAAGCATGAGTCACAGACAGGTCAGTTACTCACAGTTGTAACCACAATTGTGTTTGTAAAAGTCAAGGTCCATGTCCACATTAAACTGACCTTTGATCTCCATGTTCAGACTATGCCAAGGGCTTTGGGGGACGCTATGGAGTCCAGGCAGACCGAATGGATAAAGTGAGTCTTTCTTGACTCTCAAGACTCAGAATGACAGTAATTCTTGACCCATTTTACATTGACCTGTACAAACACACTCAGGCTATGTTGTTTACTCATTGATTGGAATTATGGTTCCCCAATCCCCATACGCTCTGTAGAGTGCAGTGGCCTTCTCAGGCATGGAATCCCCTACCTCTGTCTATGAGAAGACACTACCGTTGGAGGCATGTAAGTATGCGCATTATAGTTCCTCATAGAAGGGCTAAAGTTCTTCTGCTTGCTAAACATTTAGTTCACAAAATACGTTTTTTGTTTTTCCTGTCTGTCTGCAGCAAGTGAAGGGGCAGGCAACCTGAAGGCTCGCTTTGAGAACTTGGCTCGGTCATCAGACGAGGAGAACAGGAAGCGAGCGGAGGAGGAGAGAGCCAGGAGACAGGCTAGAGAGAAGAGAGAGCAGGAAGAGGCGCGACGCAGACAACAGGTACTGCAATAAAAATGTCACTCCAATAAACCCGCACACGCTGACACAGCGCTGTGTATCTCTTGTAGGAAGCAGAGCAGCATCGGCCTCCACCTGTTGAAGAGCAGACTCCTCCACCTGTTGAAGAGCAGACTCCTCCACCTGTTGAAGAGCAGACTCCTCCACCTGTTGAAGAGCAGACTCCTCCACCTGTTGAAGAGCAGACTCCTCCACCTGTCCCAGAGACCAACAGGAAGCACCAACCACCACAGGTGCCCACTGCCAGGGCATTGCCTCAGATACCAAGAGATGAACCTGAGCCAGTGGTAAATATCTCTGATTTAATTCAGTGCAACTCACTGATGACCTAAAAACTGTCATTTGTTTGTCACTGCCACGTTATACAATTAATTGGTGAAATTCACACCTCCTCCTTTTCTGTGGTCTCAGGAAGAAGAAGAGGAGCCAGACTATGACCAGCCCCCGTGCTTGCCCCCACGGTTTAGTGACCTGCTGGAGGTGGAGTCACCTCAGGAGCAGACCCCATCAGAACCAGAGCAGGAGGATGAGGGAGAGTATGAGGATATCTCACCAGTTTCCGTACCTTTCCCAGAACCTGATCCAGGTCAGTGTGCTACACCCAGTAGGGTAGAGGGGCTGGGTAACCCATTACTGTGTCATATCAAAGACTGACCATTCCATGTGTCCACTCTACAGCTGTGGATAACGACTATGAGGATCTGACATGCGGTCAGACAGCAGTGGCCATCTATGACTACCAAGGAGGTAGGTACTCTACAGTTGTGATATCATGTCACAATTCTCATCCATTTCTTGGTCATACTGTGATGCAGTTACTTCCATTTTGGATGAAAAACCTTGCTCAATACACAGAAGTCTCTTCCGGAGACAAAATACTAAAATAATGTTATTCTCACACATGAAGAGGCAGATGATGAGATCTCCTTCAACCCGGATGATGTCATCACTAACATAGAGATGGTGGACGAGGGCTGGTGGAAGGGACAGTGTCACGGACGCGTCGGACTTTTCCCTGCTACATTCGTGAAAATGAAGTAGTGAGCTTGCCGATAGTCTCCCAACACACAGACGTATACCTGAGCCCATAGGACCCATGAGCTGTGGGTCTTTTCACAGGGGGAACGTAAGCACATTCAGCCAATCTGACAGTTGTAGTTTGATTGAATCTCAATTGTATACTCCTCTAGTTCTCTCTCTCCTCAATACCCATTGGAGAAGGTCAGAGGGGAGGGACCTATGGCTTATCTCATCCAATGGGTTTTGAGGTCAGTAGACGCAATTAAGATTCTCCCTTTGTTTTTTTTTCTAGTCCATTTATATCCGGTCAATAGTCATGACATATAATGGATAGTCATTGTGCTTCATATTGTTTAGGGTGGGATGCAGGCCTTCCCCTTATAAAGGCTGATTGATAAATGCTCCAGTGATATTCTTATATGTTAAATGATCCAGTGATATTCCCATACGCTTGAATTTCAAAGGATTATGTAAATCGTTTTGGCGATGGGATGTGATTTTAAAAACAATTATTAACTACAGAGAACTATGTATTTTGGCTATTGATGGAATTCTTAACTTGAATTACATTTTCATACTTTGGCGAAGCGTAATATCTGAAACGCCAGGCTAAAAAGGTTATTTCTAGAATCAACTGCATGTAATCAATAAAATGTCTTAATTTACAGAAACACTTTTACTCCAACATGACAGCCAGAAGATTATATGGACAGTTTGTTACATGTCTAATGAATGTCTTTGTAATGATGGGCTAGGCCACAGGGAGAAGGGCAAATTAAACAGGAATGGAGCTCAGATGGTAGAGCATGGCGCAGGTAGTAGCATTATAAGACAATCATTCACTTCAATGAAAGCCACATTAATGCAGTATTTATACCATTGTGGCCAACAACACACAACTCTGACATGTTTCCTTTCATACAGACAATGGGGAGCACAATATAGATAATTTGCCTCATCACCATTCAACTTGAACACAAGGCACATTTTAAGTCCACAAAGATCATGTATTCAATCTCCGATACAAGATATTCAAGGCTCATGTGTGTCACAGGTTCTAAGTGAAAAGTCCTTCGGTTTTCTCCCAGCTACCAGGCAATACCCTTCTTTTTTGTGTTGGCCTTTCCTCCGGATTTCTTTGTCATGCGTTTGCCTTTCAGTTTCTTGGCCTGTCGTTGGCTCATCCACGTCGGGTACTGCCCGTGTTCGTCCAATTGGGTCGTCTTACTGCGCTTGCTGTCCATGTCCATCTTTCCATCTGCAAAGAAAAAACAAAAAGGTGTCAAAAACTCAAAAGACATAGGAAACGATACAAAATGCTTGATCTACGCAGGTGCTCTCACCATCGGCTTCCTCTCCCTCCATGTCTACATCCACTTTCTTCTCCTTTATCTTGTCAGCTGGCACCACTGTAGCTATGTCATGAATGTCCTTCATGGAGATCTCTCCTGTGCCACCGTGGGCCAAGGCTTGCTTCAGCCGAGCCAGTTCCTTAGGGGCGTTCTTCGCTCTCTTCACTGCACGCATCTTCCTCTTCCATTTGCTTCGCAGACTTTTGGCCATTTTAAGGTTTTCTGAAAGACAGGATTGGTTACATTATGGAAATACAGACCACTTGCATAAGACATCTTGACTGGCTTTAACTCTAGTTTCGTGACAGTCCCTGCAAAGCCTAGCCATACACACGACTGAGTTATTGGCTCATGTAAACAACACTCATGCCACCATCAATTCCCATCATGCCATGTTAGCTAGCCAGCAAAGACATTAGTCTAACCCAAATCCCCCTCGATCATAAATCGAGGTTAATGTATAATTAAAAACGATGAACTGCCGTTAAACTGTCCATGATTTTACTGTCCTTAAATGAGCAAGACTTCACATAAACATGTAACGTTAAGGTAGCTAGCTAGAGTAGTTACTTAGCTTTTAGCTAGCGTGGCTAATAGCTAACTACAATAACTAGCGTTACCTTGCTAAAGAAAGCGGATAGTTTTAAAACAATCGATGTTTTTGTACTTAAATAACTAGTATTCGGTGTACTCAATTTACTCCTATTTATGATATTGTAAAGCATAAAAGACTGTCAACATACATAGACACAGATGTATCTTCCGTACAAGTTGATAAGCAGGCAGCGCACACGTCTTTGTATATTCGACAACCGTAAAGCACGTCAGACGGTCGTTATGTTGGAAACATTTGCGACAATTTACGTCCTCTTCAATTTACTATTATACTGTGAGCTAGTATGTATTTGATCGAAAACATATAACCTACATATTTAGTGTGAAACATTATCAGTGGTGGATAACTGACGAACTGGCATCCTGATGCACTTTATTCTCAATTTATCGATACGCAATATCAGCTATTCTGGTGCAGTTCACAGTTCTTCCAGGAGATGGCGAGCTCCTTCTATACTGCAAGCCAAAGTCACCCGAGTCTCATTAATGATCATCCAATTATCCACAAATTCAATTTACAAATTTACTGTGAGTACAGTAAATTTGAAACTAGTTGTAATACCGTTGAATGATCTACAACCATTCAGGATAAATAAATAATTGTTGGCATGGCATCGTTGAAATGTCTTTGTACTATTTCAAATGGAGAATTTGCAAGAGTGCAGTTTCTTTTGGGACTGCAGATCATCTAGCTAAATCTATGAGACAGATTGAGGCTCATGGTGTAAAATCCAAGGGCAGGTCCTATTTTAGCCCCACTCTGAGCATGGCCTTACATACAGTTAGATCTCCACTCCTCCCCAGGAGATGTGAGTTGAGCCCTGCACTGTTTTCCAGCTGACCTCCTCGGCTCCCTGCCCAGTCAAGTGGAGGCCAACCAGCCCCAACTGCTCTCTCTCTCTCTCTCTTTCACATCCCAGGGGAATGTTCTACTCAGTGCAGCCCTTCCTCAGGCCCACCCCCCCCCCCAAGCTTCTGTGAACTAAAATAGCAGCTTGGCACAGCAGGAGTCATGCCCGGCGAGCAGGTCCTGTCATCTCTCTAAAGATCCAGGGTGGACAAAAACCTATTTGGAGCCTTGGGTCAAATTGGGGTTCCTGGTTCACCCACAAAGTAAACCGTTTGTGGGGCGAAAATAAACTTGGGCGCTGACACTGGCCTACACCCACAGTGGGGGTTGTCAGAACCCCTTATTTTGTGAGCTGGAAAAAAATAAACAAATGGGAAAACAGAAATCCCCTATTGACCTGGGCCCAGATTCACAAAACACTTCCGACGCAAAAACATCAGAAGCTTCTTAAGAAAAAAAATATAAGAAGTTCGTAAGTGCAACAATATCTTAGGATTTAATGAGTTTCTTAGGAACTTCTCAAATATCTTCTTACAAATCTTCTTAAGGTATTTGTTGCTAGGCAACTGATTTAGCCAGCAATAATGTTAGCATATTTCATACAGAGATTACTGTTCTAAAACATGCTCTTGGGTTTACAATAATCAATACTTAAACTCTCAGATGAAGTTTGAGTGAATTAAACATGTTCAATTGCTTTCATGAGCTTATTCTCTGAGTTTAAGACAAGCTATCTTGGAATTAAGAACATTTCCAAGAGCTTTATTTTCAAGAATCTTCTTAACTTTTTGCTTAAGGAGAAACATAAGAAATAGCGCAATAACATTTCTAAGAAGCTTTTTGAGGAATAGCAACTTTGCTTAAGTCTATAGTTAAGGAAAAAATGGCAGTGAATCTGAGCCCAGGTGACATCGCCCTTGACAACCAGCTGAGGTCCCCATACCCATGGTGGTATTAGTGTTTCGACTCCCCAAATTAGGACCCTATTACTGCGGAGAATGGGTCTCTGTGTGTGTGGAGTAATTAAGTCCCAGGGAATCATGTTCAGAAAGAGGCAGGGTCTAAAACACACACACACACACACACACACACACACACACACACACACACACACACACACACACACACACACACACACACACACACACACACAGAGAGCAGGTGGCACCGTCTTAAGAGGGCAGAGTAAACCTTGTCTGTGACAATGTAAAAGGATAATACACTCACTTCTGCCAAGTTAATAGAAATATTCTGCATTTCCTACCCAAAATATTTATTCCTTACAAGTTTAAATGAAATAGCCTATGGTGTACGTACTAATATGACAATAGTTGTATTTGTTCTCTGGTATAGGTGTGTTCAGATGAACAGTAGGAATCAACGTTATCCTATTGGCTACTACAACATAGTATAAAGTCCCAAACATAGTTATAAAGCCATTTGCCTCTTTAGAAAGTATATCAAATCTTACTTGGCAAATTCTCGTGAGCATGAGCGATAGCCCAGGACATTTGACAGACTATGGCCTCTTCTGACAAATATGCCAGTTGATCCAATACGCAGGAGTTACCTATCCAAAAAAACAGGTTCCTGTGAGTTAAAACGCATTGATGGAGTGATTCCCTAATCCATAGTGAGAGAGATGAATTGGCAATCAGAGGCCTGGCACTAGGGGCTGCCTTTAGCATTCAGTTCAGGACTGACAGACCATCTGCTTCTGTTTTCTGTGAACAGTTCTGTTACTGTGCAGCACACCTCAAAGCCTCACTCTGCTGGATTAATTTGTTGAATAGGCTACTTTGCATTTTTTGTTTCTTACAGTGCATTCAGAAAGTTTTCAGACCCCTACATTTTGTTACGTTACAGCCTTATTCTAAAATTGATTAAATTGTTTTTTCCCCCCTCATCAATCTTCACACAATACTCCGTAAATGGCAAAGCAAAAACAGGTTTTTAGACATTTTTGAAATGCATTAAAAATCGGAAATATCACATTTACATAAGTATTCAGACCCTTTACTCAGTACTTTGTTGAAGCACCTTTGGCAGCGATTACAGCCTCAAGTCTTCTTGTGTATGATGCTACAAGCTTGGCACACTTGTATTTGGGGTATTTCTCCCATTCTTCTCTGTAGATCCTCTCAAGCTCTGTCAGGTTGGATGGAGAGCGTCGTTGCACAGCTATTTTTAGGTCTCTTCAGAGATGTTCAATCAAGTTCTAGTCCGGCCTCTGGCTGGGCCACTCAAGGACATTCAGAGACTTGTCCGGAAGCCACTCCTGCGTTGTCTAGGCTGTGCTTAGTGTCGTTGTCCTGCTCTGGAGCAGGTTTTCATCGAGGATCTCTCTGTACTTTGCTCCGTTAATCTTTCCCTCGATCCTGACTAGTCTCCCAGTCCCTGCTGCTTAAACACATCCCCACAGCATGATGCTGCCACCACCATGCTTCACCGTAGGGATGGTGCAAGGTTTCCTCCAGACGTGACGCTTGGCAGTCAGGCCAGAGTTCAATCTTGGTTTCATCAGACCAGAGAATCTTGTTTGTTATTGTCTGATTCCTTTAGGCAAACTCCAAGTGGGCTGTCGTGTCTTTTACTGAGGAGTGGCTTCCGTCTGGCCACTCTACCATAAAGGCATGATTGGTGGAGTGCTGCAGAGATGGTTGTCCTTCCGGAACGTTCTCCCATCTCCCCAGAGGAACTCTGGAGCTGTTAGAGTGACCATTGGGCTCTTGGTCACCTCCCTGACCAAGGCCCTTCTCCCCCGATTTCTCAGTTTGGCCAGGCGGCCAGCTCTAGGAAGAGTCTTGGTGGTTCAGAACTTCTTCCATTTAAGAATGATGTAAGCCACTATGTTTTTGGTGACCTTGAATGCTGCATAATGTTTTTGCGTACCCTTCCCTAGATCTGTACCTCAACACAATCCTGGAGCTCTACGTACAATTCCTTCGGCCTCATGGCTTGGTTCATGCACTGTCAATTGTGGGACCTTATATAGACAGGTGTGTGCTTTTCCAGATCATGCCCAATCAATTGAGTTTACCACAGGTGGACTCCAATCAAGTTGTAGAAACATCTCAAGGATGATCAATGGAAACAGGATACACCTGAGCTCAATTTCGAGTCTCATAGCAAAGGGTCTGGATACTTATGTAAAAAAACTATTTTCGCTTTGCCATTATGGGGTATTGTGTGTAGATTGAGGATGAAAATTGTATTTTTAATACATTTTAGAATAACGCTGTAACGTAACAATGTGTAAAAAGTCAAGGGGTCTGAATACTTTCCGAATGCACTGTACTTTACATAACTGTTTCTATGGATCATCACATGCAAAGACAGGTGTATTACACTGACAAGGTTATACGACGTAAGATGCCTCAACAATATTAGAAATGAAATTATGTTGTTTATACAGGGCTTTGAGATTTCACATTCAGTGATATTTCAGTATATTATATATCACATTCAGTATAATATACACATTTGTATTATAAAGTACTCAATATAAAGAATGATTGTCACGTATCTAATTTGAATGTAACCAAAATGAGCATTTGGTGTAGCCATAGTATTCATTATTGTGATTTTTTTCTTTCTACATTTACATGTTTTATTTAGCAGACGCTCTTATCCAGAGCGACTTACAGGAGCAATTAGGGTTAATTGTCTTGCTTAAAGGCACAGATGGATTTTTCACCTAGTCGGCTCAGGGATTTGAACCAGCAACCTTTCGGTTACTTGCCCAACGCTCTTAACGGCTAGGCTACCTACCGCTTATGATGTGTAACGTGTTACCTGTTGAACCAGGCGATGTGGGATTGGAGGGAGGCGAGCATTAACCTAGACTACCTCGTCTCCCAGGGCGACGGATGCCGCAGGAAGAGCGAGACAAAGGGACCAAGCCCACTTTAGCAGGTATTTGACCTCTGCAGGGAAGAAAAACCTTCTTATTTCCTGTTTAGCTATACGTGTTATATCGTTCCATTGTTGATCCTCTTTTCTCAGTCAATTCCTTATAGACAAGAATTTTATTGAACATTTCTGTGGAATTGTAACAATTTGCTGTTGACATCATTACTAATCTGATTTTATGGGTCCCTTCCGATAAGGAGCCTATATACCTTGCACTAAATAATGGCATTAGAAACCCTGTGTGTGTGTCTAAGAGGCCCCTCCAGCATCTGAACCCTACGTACATCACTAGCTCCGTATCGTAGCATAACGATATTGATTCCCTTAGTCCATAAGATACAGCTCAATGAAACAACTCCCACTTAGAAACAATAAATAAATAAATAAATAAATAAAAAAGAGCCACTGTTTGACTCGGAGGCCCCCAAGGGGCAGACACTCACTCACACACACACAGACACACCGCCAGGTCTGCAGGCAGGGTGTCTGGGGAGACGGAGCATAGCGCAGCAGCAGTCTTGGGCATGTCCTTTCCCCCTGCTGGGGTGGTGTATATCTACTGGACTGTTGACTGGGCCTGCGGCTGCTACAGGGCCAGCTGAGCTGCAGCTCCCTGGGAGCCTCGCTGTGGCGCTGAGCACATATTACCCAGCCACACTTGGAAGGAGATTGGCTGTGAGTCGCTGTCTTGTCCTCCTGCCCCCTGGAGATTTTGCACTGGGGTTTTGCCCCTGCTGTTCTTGTAGGTCTCACTTCACATATAACAGGCTGGCTGGCTGCTACTCTACATGTTTCATTGACACTGTTAGGGAGAGCTGGGGTTGTTCAGTGCCACATCTAGTACATGTATACCAGCATTATAATGAATGACTAATGGAACAAATGTTGAAGGTCCGGAATCACACGCCCCTTTCATCCTATGATTATTGGACCTTTTGTATAATAAACCTCTGGTCATTAGGTATGCCTTAGATATATATGATTCTTTCTTAAAGGAATCCAATCCATTGTTGAGAGTCACTCTATGACAGCAAATGTATTTCCTCCCTCCAAAAATTAACTTCTGAAGTAGATACCGGGCCATACAGCCAAACTATAATTGAGTCAGTTCAGCTCACAGAGAGATGGGCCAAGCCAACCGTGGAAGGTACAGCTGAACATTTCTATCTATCTATCTATCTATCTATCTATCTATCTATCTATCTATCTATCTATCTATCTATCTATCTATCTATCTATCTATCTATCTATCTATCTATCTATCTATCTATCTATCTATCTATCTATCTATCTATCTATCTATCTATCTATCTATCTATCTATGCTTTGTTTTAAATATACATTACTGTCATAAGCGGCATTAAAGAAATCATGGTGATTTAGACTCAAAATGCATTAAGAATATAAACTCGACATGTAATGTGTTGGTTTCGTGATCTGAAATTAAAGATCCAGAAAAGCTTTTCTGTCAATTTGTGTCCACACATTTGTTTACAACCCTGTTAGTTAGCATTTCTCCTTGCCAAGATAATCCATCCATCTGACAGGTGTGGCATATCAAGAAGCTGATTAAACAGTATGATCATTTCACAGGTGTACCTTGTTCTGGGGACAATAAAAGTCCATTCTAAAATGTCACACAACACAATGCCACAGATGTCTCAGGTTTTGAGGGAGTGTGGAATTGGCACGACTTGACTGCAGTTGTCAGAGAATTTAATGTTAATTTCTCTAAAATAAGCCGCCTCCAAAGTTGTTTTAGAGAATTTGGCAGTATGTCCAACCGGCCTCACAACCGCAGACCACGTGTAACAATGCCAGCCGAGGACCTCCACCTCTGGCTTCTTCACCTGCGGGATCTTCTGAGACCAGCCACCCGGACAGCTGATGAAATTTATGCACAAACTGTCAGAAACCGTCTCAGGGAAGCTCATCTGCGTGCTCGTCGTTCTCACCAGGGTCCTGACCTGACTGCAGTTCAGCGCCGCAGCCGACTTCAGTGGGAAAACGTTCACCTTCGATGGCCACTGGCACGCTGTGCTCTTCACGGATTAATCCCGGTTATTCCAGCACCATTTTAAATCACCTAAAATATACCAAAAACAATTTAGTCCAATCAACATAAGCTAAATATGATGTGGCTGTCCATGGTTCTGATTTCGGTCTGTGCGCTTTCGCGCAAGTAGAAAAACATGTTGACTCATCCTACTTGTAGAGAAATGCCAATGCCATCCTCCTCTCTTTCATGTTGATGAAACAGTCTATGACTCAGTACATGCATTTATTTTTTGTTGTCCTAGACTACCTGGCTAAAATGCTTGCTCGCTAGCCTAACTTCCACTCATGGGCAACGTTAGCTAGTTAACATTAGCCTTCTACACCTAGCTACTGTACGTACGTAACTTCCATCCTCTCAGGCCAGGGACACAACAATGGTTGGATCAGACCCGCCGTTATAATCATTGGCCAGTACGGGTATTTAAGTAAAACCAAAAAAAGTCAAAATCCCTATCTCCATCCATGGCTAATTTAGGAAAAGGCCAATTTTAGCTATCTAGCTAAATTAAGATCCTACATCTGTAGCTCAAACGGTGCACAGCGGTCCCTGAGACCTACAATAGGCTACCACTCAACAGAACTCTTTACAATGGAGTCACAATTTTTCTCCTGACAAATTGAAATTATCTTGAGTAGGTCTGTTGTTCTGTTTGCTTGTAATTAGTTTGACTTTGAGATTGTTTTTATTCCTAATTCCTTTTTGGGAGACCTCCATATGTCTAAGTATTACAGTTAGCCCAGGCCTGGAATAGGGTCAGACATTGCTTCAGGGAAATTATAGTCTTGTCTTTATCATTCATGCTGTGTCATGTTCCTCAGTGGGCTCTTGCTATGAATGAGTGCATTAAAACACTTGGCAACAGTCTTTATCTCAACACATTAAGTTGCTCATAAAAAAAAAACACATTTTAATGCAACGCTAATTGAGGAAGTAAAACTATAATTACGCAATTAAGTTTATTATTATACTTTTTTTATAATGCCTTAACAAAGTATTTTTTTTTTAAGCCTTAGCGGTGAATTAGACAATGTTTGCACTGTACTAAGATCTCCCTCTCTCTTTCCCATTGGCATTTTCCATTTTGGTATGTTAGTGATTACCCAAAAGGCAAAGTGTTTCAGAAGTCTGCTCATGGTGGTGTGTTCAGTGCGGCGTTGTGTTGTTCTTTTGTTAGTCTAAATGATTTCAGGTGCTCAAAGAGAGGCAACGACGGAGGGGGAATGCTAAAATATGAACCAATTTACCAGGAGAGAAATGGGACAACTGCTAAGTAGGCTTCATGCTTGATGCTTCAAACCCAGTGTACCTCAGTATAGCCCAGTCATTGAACATTACATCTGTCTGTTATGATCTCTGTCAACACATGACAAGCCCTGCTATCCCCCTGGAGGTGTCTCTTGTTCTGTAACTTACTGATGATACACTGATTACACACAGGCACTTATATAAGAGCAAGACTGAGAGGTCTGGGTCTGTGGTGGGATTAGCCTGTCCCCCATAGCGACTGCACGCACACACACACACACACACCACCACACGCAGGTCTGTATTTGCCAGGCATGGGGAGCAATCATCCCATGCCCTCAGTGGAAAGGGGTGAGGTGCTGTTGCCAAGTCAACAGCTGGATCCCCGTCCTGAGCGGGATTCTCTGTGGAGGGTGAGGGGCTGAGGACAAAGGGGGCAGAGAGGGGAAGCCAGGGGCCTTATCTTGCCGCCCACACCCACCCAGCTGGGGCCACTGGCAGACAACATGGGAGAAGATCTCCTCACAGCATGTTTCACAAGCACATTGAATTTAGGATTTCTATTGCACTCTAGAAGTTCTTAGTTAATTTGTTTTTTAGAAGTGTTGGTATGTTATTTGAAGGGAATCCCTTGTTGAGGGAGGGGTTTTCCCTGCATCCCAAACCTGTTCTACTGTTAGTATATCAGTGGTGCAGTGTGGAGGTCAGATATCGTATGACTGAAACTACCATAGCTTAGAGTGGCAACAAAAACCACCTCTGGTAATGTTATTGATCCCTCACTAAGGTATAAAGCTGGGTGTTCATATCTCTCTAATACCATAATAAAATACCACAGTAGTGGTGTGTGGGTAAAATTACTGGGGGAGCCAGAAAAAAAAAATAGCCAAATTACAACCTATGTGTTATGATAATTGTGTTGTTTGCTTTATAACCTGTTAGTTCACATGCCAGAATAAATTCAACAACACTTTTGTATCATCACAGAACCAGAGAGCAACCTTTGTCCGGTGAAGTCCACAAAGCACAAACAGTTACATGACCTACAGCATGGTCAAGCAAGTTAATGTTCCCAACATTTTCAGACTACTAGACAACTATTGATTTAGAACCACAGAGAGTTAGCGCAAGTAGCAAAGAAAACCAGAGCTGCCTCCACTATTCCAGCACCATTTCAACGTCAACATTTCAACATCATCAAATCACCTGTGCTTAGTCTAATACAGTGACAACTAAAAGATACCAAAAACAATTTAGTCCAATCAAGGTAAATACGATGTGGCTGTCCATGGTTTTGATTTCTGTGTGTGTGTGTGTGTGTGTGTGCGTGCGTGCGTGCGTGCGTGCGTGTGCGAGTATGTGCGTGCATTCATGCAAGTAGAAAAGCATGTTGACTCACCATACTTGTAGAGAAACGCCAATGCCATCCTCCTCTCTTTCATGTTGACGAAACAGTATTTTGTGAAGTGCACCAGACCCTCCTGCAGCAAAGCACCCCCACAACATGATGCTGCCACCCCCGTGCTTCACGGTTGGGATGGTGTTATTTGGCTTCCAAGCCTCCCCCTTTTTCCTCCAAACATAACGATGGTCTTTGGTTTAATATTTAATCCACAGCACAGTTCTATTTTGGTTTCATGAGACCAGAGGACATTTCTCCAAAAAGTCCCCACGTGCAGTTGCAAAACGTAGATAGGCTTTTTTATGGCGGTTTTGGAGCAGTGGCTTCTTCCTTGCTGAGCGGCCTTTCAGGTTAGGTCGATATAGGACTCGTTTTACTGTGGATATAGATACATTTGTACATGTTTCCTCCCGCATCTTTTTGCCTTGAAATACATCCACAGGTACACCTCCAATTGACTCAAATGACGTCAATTAGCCTATCAGAAGCTTCTAAAGCCATGACATCATTTTCTGGGTGTTTAAAATCACAGTCAACTTAGTGTATGTAAGCTTCTGACCCACTGGAATTGTGATATGGTGAATTATAAGATAAATAATCAGTCTGTAAACAATTGTTGGAAGAATTACTTGTGTCATATACAAAGTAGATGTCCTAACCGACTTGCCAAAACTATAGTTTGTTAACATGAAATTTGTGGAGTCGTTGAAAAATGAGTTTTAATGACTTCAACCTAAGTGTATGTAAACTTCCGACTTCAACTATCTATCTATCTATCTATCTATCTATCTATCTATCTATCTATCTATCTATCTATCTATCTATCTATCTATCTATCTATCTATCTATCTATCTATCTATCTATCTATCTATCTATCTATCTATCTATCTATCTATCTATCTATCTATCTATCTATCTATCTATCTATCTATCTATCTATCTATCTACTTGAACTTGAACTCTGAAGCATTTATTTGGGCTGCAATCTGAGGCTGGTGACTCTAATGAACTTATCCTCTGCAGCAGAGGTAACTCTGGGGCTATCTTCTGTATACCCCTCCAACCTTGTCACAACACAACTGATTGGGTCAAACGCATTAAGAAGGAAATACATTTCACAAATTAACGTTTAACAAGGCACACATGTTAATTTATGCATTCCAGGTGACTACCTCATGAAGCTGGTTGAGAGAATGCCAAGAGTGTGCAAAGCTGTCATCAAAGCAAAGGGTGACTACTTTGAAGAATCTCAAATATAAAATATATTTTGATTTGTTTAATACTTTTTTGGTTACTACATGATTCCATATGTGTGTTTTGATGTCTTCACTATACTGTATATATATTATGAATCCCCTGGCATTCATGAGTACACGCCACTGTGTCACTGGGGAGTCTGTGGGTATTCGTTGTAATTCACTACATGGTATTGATGCTTCACTATGGTATAAAGCTGGGGGTTCATATCTCTCTAATGCCATAATAAAATGCCTTGTCACTGGAGAGTCTGTGGGGATTTACTGCTGTGTAGAACACATCCAGACTGGAAAGCCCAGGATTATAAAAAGGTAACATCTTTGCACTGAAAGCCATTTAGTAAAATCTGACAGAGAAGACTTCTCTCTGTGAAGAACATACTTGTAATGTTTGCCACAGAGGTGATTGTCAGTTGTAACTTGGGCGTCTTCAACACTCTTTACCCTGTATTTCCCATCAAGACTGTCTTTTGGGTCATTTATTGGCCTTCTAGACAGTTCATTTGTGGCCGGTTCATTTTGAGGATCTTCTGATTGTCAGATCTCCCAGAACAACTGGAAACACAGTGGATCGAATGTTTAATCTGCCCACATTATTTAAGTGAAGTTGAGCAGACGGATACACGAGTGCTCTTATTCTCTTAATTTGTACAACGGCTGACCCAGCAGGATGTCGGTGATGGATGGCAATCGCTTCTAGTCCACCCCCCCCCCCCCCCTCTCTTCACCCCCCTCAGAGCCCTCGGCCGACTGAGCCGACTTCCAGCGCTGGAGAAGTGAATCCCCGATCGTGGCTGAAGCCGTCTGCCTCTCTCCTGCTGAGGCCTGGGATCGTCACAGGTACGTCACAGTCAAACCACTCCTGAGAAGAAGAGTCCATTTTGGCCTGCCCTTAATGGGCTTGTGGAGGACAGGGCCTGTTATTTCAGACCTGGACCGCAAAAAAACTCCAGCTAAAGCCGCACTACACTCTGCCCAGAATCCACAATGAGCCGCCGGGCCGGACCCCCATCCTATCCTGTCCTCTGGGCGTGTTTAGCCCATCTCAATGTGCTCAATGTCAGTGTAATTAATTAAAGGGGCGTGTTTAGCCCATCTCATTGTGCTCAATGTTAGCGTAATTAATTAAAAGGGCGTGTTTAGCCCATCTCATTGTGCTTAATGTCAGCGTAATTAATTAAAGGGGCGTGTTTAGCCCATCTCAATGTGCTCATTGTCAGTGTAATTAATTAAAGGGGCGTGTTTAGCCCATCTCAATGTGCTCATTGTCAGTGTAATTAATTAAAGGGGTGTGTTTAGCCCATCTCATTGTGCTCAATGTCAGCGTAATTAATTAAAGGGGCGTGTTTAGCCCATCTCATTGTGCTCAATGTCAGCGTAATTAATTAAAGGGGCGTGTTTAGCCCATCACAATGTGCTCATTGTCAGAGTAATTAATTAAAGGGGCGTGTTTAGCCCATCTCATTGTGCTCAATGTCAGCGTAATTAATTAAAGGGGCGTGTTTAGCTCATCTCAATGTGCTCATTGTCAGTGTAATTAATTAAAGGGGCGTGTTTAGCTCATCTCAATGTGCTCAATGTCAGCGTAATTAATTAAAGGGGCGTGTTTAGCCCATCTCATTGTGCTCAATGTCAGCGTAATTAATTAAAGGGGCGTGTTTAGCCCATCTCATTGTGCTCAATGTCAGTGTAATTAATTAAAGGGGCGTGTTTAGCTCATCTCAATGTGCTCATTGTCAGTGTAAATGTGTCAAGCCCAGGAATTTGTGTCTTGGATATTTAGAGCGAGCTTTGCTGTGTTTTGTGTTTATTGTAATGTTATAAAATGTGATTTAAAAGACAACTTAAAATCATCACCTTAAAACCCAATGTACATCAAGTACTTAATGGTATTTATGCATATGCCTTTTAATCATAGTGCTATGTGCCATCTTTCTCCCTGTGGTACACAGAGCTACTTTCACCGTATCCTTGTTTACCTCTGTTTTCTCGCACGCATCCCTTTACACGTGTCCATTTTACAAGACCCGCCACAGTGTTCTGTCAGTGTTCTGTTCTTCTCCGTCAAACAGCGGACTGATACGACTGAGCACCAGTTGCTAGGAAACGGCTTCTCCCTGCCCAGTCAATCTTTAGTGAGTCTTTATGGAAGGAGGTGAGGTGTGTTTGTGTGTGTGTTTCACTTTAGTTGTTGAATGACATGTGGCCCTATACATACATTTCAGTCTCAGGAAGGCTTAAAGTATGAAAAGGAAGTAAACCCACCGTACTCATCTGTATACTGCTGTTTAATGGAGAGATACTATAGTGGCCATTTCTCTAGAGATTTTCCTAATGTTGCTTACCATTTGTCAACATAAAAGAAACAGTGTCAATTTGACAGTTATTCCACTTTTTAGAAGGATTTCTCCTTCACTTCTGATTCAGCGTCGGCGTTGTTGCTCCTCTAATCTGATGTGAGGGTGTTGGCCTAACTGAAGTTGCTGACTGGTGTTCTCTGCCACGTTGTGCACTTCGTCCTCCCTCGCACGCTCCCCTTCCATTCCATCCCTGTTTGGCTTGGTCCTGTTCCAGTGTGTGTGCGCGCGCATGTGTCTGTCTGCCGGAAATTTCTAGAGTGATGCAGGAAAGCCACGCGTTTCAAGTGAGTCTGTCAGTAAATGTATTTCTCCATACCTGACTAGGATTGGTCATTGTGATTTTTTTTTCTAGGATGACTAATAAGATTTAATTGTGATGAATAGTTCTATTATTTGATAACTGAATATAGACAGTACTCTTCTTGCAGATGGACTGTGGGAGGAGAATGAGGGGTCCTCTGAATCACTCAGAGTTATCATGGTGACCTTCACATCTGTTTCCTCAACACAGTGTGTTTTAGACACCTTTAGTTCTCTTGATAACGCCATGTTAAACAAATGTAGTGAAGTTAATTCTTCACAGGAATTTCAGCTGACGGACAGTCTTGTTGGTGTACCCAATGTCCTAGACGCCACAGAATCCAAGCTATAATTGGGAACATTGACAACCTCTGTATCGTGCTCTTACAGTCTATTCGGAAAGTCTTCAGACCACTTGACTTTCCCCCCGTTTTGATAGCGTTTCAGCCTTATTCTAAAATGGATTCAATAAAAACATTTACTCAGCAATCTACACACAATACCCCATAATGACAAAGCAACATTTTGTTTTGACATTTTTGCAAATGTATTACAATTAATAAACAGAAATACCTTATTTACACAAGTATACAGACCCTTTGCTATGAGACTCGAAATTAAGCTCAGGTGTATCCTGTTTCCATTGATCATCCTTGAGATGTTTCTACAATTTGATTGGGGTCCACCTGTGGTAAATTCAATTGATTGGACATGATTTGGAAAGGTACACACCTGTCTATATAAGGTCCCACAGTTGACAGTGCATGTCAGAGCAAAAACCAAGCCATGAGGTCGAAGGAATTGTCTGTAGAGTTCCGAGACAGGATTGTGTCGAGGCACAGATCTGGGTAAGGGTACCAAAACATTTCTGCAGCATTGAAGGTCCCAAGAACACAGTGGCCTCCATTATTCTTAAATGGAAGAAGTTTGGAACCACCAAGGCTTTTCCTAGAGCTGGCCACCCGGCCAAACTGAGCAATCAGGAAAGAAGGGCCTTGGTCAGGGAGGTGACAAAGAACCCGATGGCCACTGACAGAGCTCTAGAGTTCCTCTGTAAATGCGATATTTCAGTTTTGTAATACATTTGCTAAAAACCTATTTTTGCTTTGTCATTATGGGGTATTGTGTGTAGATTGGAAAATATCAAGGGGTCTGAATACTTTCTGAAGGCACTGTATACCAATGTATTTAGCAGAAATACCCTCACTGTATGACAAACCACTCTACCCAAGCTGTAATCATGTCCCTGTAACACACGTGTATGACTCCTCTATCACCCATACAAGGTTGTAACAAAACCCAGATGTGTTTGTTCTGTTGTAGATTCTGTAAAGGGTGCAGGATCATTGTTCATACCCAGCCTCCCCCACTGCAACCCGCATGTCTTACATCAACTCACACTGGTCACAGGGGTGGTATCATAATATGAAGAGAAGTGTGAGTGAAAGGTCGTTATCATATCTGACGCCCGTTCTCATCTCTGTGAAGTTCAATGGTTATGTGAAACATTTGAGTAGCACTGTTTAAGGCGATACCTTTTCATTTCACAGACATTATGAAATTGTAAATAATCTGCTGTTTGCAAATCGGTGGAGGTGATACTTTCAGATCTGTCTTGTAGGTTTAAGCTTGACTAACTAGTGTGAAATTCTGGCTTTTGTGCATGCCCATCTTGTGTTGAAGTCTCTCTTGAAGGTCAATCAGGTAGTCAAGGATGTAGAAATGTATGTAATTCCCATCTGAAGGAGAGTGGATGCTTGTGTGGGAATCTGAGTGGGAGTATAGATGTCGCAATGATAAAAGTGTGTGTTCGTGTGTGTGTGTGTGCGTGTGCGTGCCTCTTGAGTCAGCCTACATCCTCTCCGCTGTTCTCTATTCAATTATAGGATTTTCAATCAGATAGAGGTTGTTTTACCATGACCGCAGAAGTGTGTGTTAAGCTGTAATGCCTCTAGGTTTTAATAGACAAGTGAAAATTGGTTTTGTCTCTATTTTTCATACTTACTGGAGTTAAAAACATTTCTTACATTGTTAAGTTCCTCTGATATTCTGTAAAATTACTATTGATCTTTAGCAAATGAAGCCCTCCAGTGAAGGTTTATTGTTAATTCAAGTTGTAGGTGTTTTCCTGGACGGAGGAAACCACACCTACTGACTCCTGACCCGACGTGCCGTCTTCGTTTTCTGAAGATCCTCTGAGGATAAACATTTCAAGTAGAGCTTTTGTAGGACAAGCTACACCATTTTACGGATCAGAAATGGATTCTGTGAACTAGTTGCTCAGGGAGACATTGTTGATGAAGTAAACTATTGTCTTTATCTGTGATTGAAACGCAATGTATACACAGCATTTCCAATAAGCAATTTGTGCCTATTTTCACAATGATCTGTGATACAGTGGATGAGTACATCAAAACCAGGTGTTAAGTGAGCAAAAAACCTGCAATGATGAAGAGGACAAATATATTTGATTATTTTAAATGTAATTTCGGCATTATTGTATACAAATCAAACACTTAAACTACAAAACTACCTAATGGGACCTAGCTATATGTACAGATATGTCTCTATAATGAACTGGTGTGTGTGTGTCTCTGTGTGTTGTTCCATGAGTCCTCTGAGTAGAATGATAGGGTTTGGAGGGTGAATAGCTTCACAGTGACAGCTGTATAGAGGGAGAACCAACCTATCATTATGTATCGTCCTCTTCTGAAAAAGCCATCACAGCAGTCCCCTATTTCAGAGTCATCACAGAGCTCATGTGGCCAGCGGGTCCTGGTTCAATACCCTAGCTGTGTGACTCCATCTCCACCCGTGTTTGACGAACGCTTCCTCTCTCTGTAATGTGGAGGCCTGCACCCAGAGTGGGTGATGAGGATCACCACCCATATTTAGTGTGAGAGACATGGGGTTATGGCAGAGTTACAGTCTGTGCCTCACCCTCTTGTTCTCCAAGTGTACTGTAGGCTATTTAAAAAAAAATGTTTTAACCTTTTGTGATGGCTTGGTTGTGGTAAGGCCTCTTACTCCCACCTAGGGGAGGAGAGAGGCACACAACCAAGTCATCACACCCTAACTAGGGAGATTATCATCCCCAATCAGAGACAGCTGTCTAGCGTTGTCTCTGATTGGGGATAGTATATAGGATCCACACATTTCCACCTGTGTGTGGATCATTGTTCCTGCTATGCTGCCTTGTGAGTCCATAGCAAGTAAGTCACCGTGTTTTGTTTTGTGCTAGTTATATTTTTTCACTCTCCTTTTTATTTGTTAAATGCTTCGTGAGAACACCTCATTTTCAATAAAAAGGATGACACTTCACCAGCGCTCCGTATATCGTCCCATTAATACTACGCACCGTGACAGAATGATCCACCACCCTGGGACGCAACGGGGGATAACTTTGGGAGACATCCTCCTCGGTATGGGGAAAATTACTGAGGAGGAACACTCCCATTATCGTGCGGTGGAGGAGGGCTGGTGTCCGGAGCAGAGGCGCCGAAGACGGGGAAAACGTTACCGGGCTAAAGCGAAGGACCAGCTTGGAGCCCAGAAAAACCCCCAAACTGATTTTGGGGGGGGGCTATGGGGGTGGTCGGGGATCGAGGGAGAAGAGCCCCGACCACTGCACTCGTGGGGGTTCCAGGAGGAGCCCCTACAGCCGTGGGAGCAGGAGTACAGAGAGGAGTCGGAGGAAGACGACAGCGATGTGCTTCTGTTCCCTCACTCGTGGGGGTTCCCGGAGGAGCCCTCACAGGATGGGGATTGGCGTTGGAGTAGGGACGACAGGCACAGTCGTGCTCCAGCGTCAGTTCCCAGTCCGGTGCCTCCAGCGCCGGTCCAGAGTCGGAGGAGGAGGAGACCGACTCAGCGCACCAAACCATCGGTGCGCAACAATAGCCCGGTACGGCCCGCGCCTGCTCCGCGCACCAGCTCTATGGTGCGTTTCCCCAGCCCGGCGCGACCCGTGCCAGCTCAACGCACCGACCCAACGGTGCTTTTCCCCAGCCAGGTACAGCCCGTTCCAGCTACTCGCACCAGACCAGTGGTGCGTTCCCCCAGCCCGGTACGGTCTGTGCCTGCTCCTCGCACCCAACCTATGGTACGTTTCCCCAGCCCGGCGCGACCCGTGCCAGCTCAACGCACCGACCCAACGGTGCGTTTCCCCAGCCAGGTACAGCCCGTTCCAGCTACCCGCACCAGACCAGTGGTGCGTGCCCCCAGCCCGGTACGGTCTGTGCCTGCTCCTCGCACCCAACATATGGTGCGTTTCCCCAGCCCGGCGCGACCCGTGCCAGCTCAACGCACCGACCCAACGGTGCGTTTCCCCAGCCAGGTACAGCCCGTTCCAGCTACCCGCACCAGACCAGTGGTGCGTGCCCCCAGCCCGGTACGGTCTGTGCCTGCTCCTCGCACCCAACATATGGTGCGTTTCTCCAGCCCGGTGCGACCCGTGCCATCTCCTCGCACCAGACCTATGGTGCGTGTCCCCAGTCCAATACGCCCCGTGCCTACTCCTCGCACGGAGCCTACAGCGACGGTCCAGCACGGCTCCAGCACAGCTCTGTGGTTGGAGACCATCTCTGCGTCGGTGCCCAGAGTGGGCACGACGTTCAGCCCCGCTGTGGAGCAGGAGCTCCATAGCGCGTCGGTGCCCAGTCTGGGGCCGACAGCCAGCCCAACCACAGGGCTGGAAACCATCTCTGCGTCGGTGCCCAGGGTGGGCACGACGTTCAGTCCCGCTGTGGAGCAGGAGCTCCATAGCGTGTCGGTGCCCAGTCTGGGGCCGACAGCCAGCCCAACCACAGGGCTGGAAACCATCTCTGCGTCGGTGTCCAGGGTGGGCACGACGTTCAGCCCCGCTGTGGAGCAGGAGCTCCATAGCGCGTCGGTGCCCAGTCTGGGGCCGACAGCCAGCCCAACCACAGGGCTGGAAACCATCTCTGCGTCGGTGCCCAGGGTGGGCACGACGTTCAGCCCCGCTGTGGAGCAGGAGCTCCATAGCGCGTCGGTGCCCAGTCTGGGGCCGACAGCCAGCCCAACCACAGGGCTGGAAACCATCTCTGCGTCGGTGCCCAGGGTGGGCACGACGTTCAGTCCCGCTGTGGAGCAGGAGCTCCATAGCGTGTCGGCGCCCAGTCTGGGGTCGACAGCCAGACCTGCGACAGGGCTGAAAACCACCTCTACGTCGGTGCCCAGGGTGGGCACGGCGTCCAGCCCGAGGTCTCCGGTGAAGGCCAGCTGCCCGAGGCCTCCGGTGAAGGTCAGCTGCCCGAGGTCCCCGGTGACGGTCAGCAGCCCGAAGTCCCCGGTGACGGTCAGCAGCCCGAGGTCCCCGGTGACGGTCAGCAGCCCGAGGTCCCCGGTGACGGTCAGCAGCCCGAGGTCCCCGGTGACGGTCAGCAGCCCGAGGTCCCCGGTGACGGTCAGCAGCCCGAGGTCCCCGGTGACGGTCAGCAGCCCGAGGTCCCCGGTGACGGTCAGCAGCCCGAGGTCCCCGGTGACGGTCAGCAGCCCGAGGTCCCCGGTGACGGTCAGCAGCCCGAGGTCCCCGGGGAGGGTCAGCAGCCCGAGAGCTCCGGGGAAGGTGAGCAGACCTGAACCTCCACCGGAGCCCCATCCGGGTCCGGCCGTCTGCGTCACTCCAGTGCCGGAGCAGTCCGCTCCACCGGTGCCCAGTCCGGGGCCGGTCGTCCGCGTCGCTCCAGTGCCGGAGCAGTCCGCTCCACCGGTGCCCAGTCCGGGGCCGGTCGTCCGCGTCGCTCCAGTGCCGGAGCAGTCCGCTCCACCGGTGCCCAGTCCGGGGCCGGTCGTCCGGGTCGCTCCAGTGCCGGAGCAGTCCGCTCCACCGGTGCCCAGTCCGGGGCCGGTCGTCCGCGTCGCTCCAGTGCCGGAGCAGTCCGCTCCACCGGTGCCCAGTCCGGGGCCGGTCGTCCGCGTCGCTCCAGTGCCGGAGCAGCCCGCTCCACCGGTGCCCAGTCCGGGGCCGGTCATCTACGTCGCTCCAGTGCCGGAGCAGTCCGCTCCACCGGTGCCCAGTCCGGGGCCGGTCATCTGCGTCGCTCCAGTGCCGGAGCAGTCCGCTCCACCGGTGCCCAGTCCGGGGCCGGTGGTCAGCCCCTCTCCAGGGTCGAGGGCTCCCACACCAGGGTCCAGACAGGACTTGGTAAATGGCGGGAGTACTGAGAGGGGAACCATCGCGCTGGGGTCCGGACTGGACCGGGCGTGCAACAGAGAGGTAGGAGAGAAGCTACTCTCAGAGCTTGCGCCACGCCCGGAACCAGAACCGGAGCCTCCACCAGCAACCATCTCAGTACCCCGCCATGTCCCCCCTAGTTTTTTGGACATTTTTTTTTGTTTTTTTTTCCTTTCAGGAGAGGGGGGATTTATTGTGCGATCGGGAGTCCGCACCTTGGGGGGGGGGTACTGTGATGGCTTGGTTGTGGTAAGGCCTCTTACTCCCACCTAGGGGAGGAGAGAGGCACACAACCAAGTCATCACACCCTAACTAGGGAGATTATCATCCCCAATCAGAGACAGCTGTCTAGCGTTGTCTCTGATTGGGGATAGTATATAGGATCCACACATTTCCACCTGTGTGTGGATCATTGTTCCTGCTATGCTGCCTTGTGAGTCCATAGCAAGTAAGTCACCGTGTTTTGTTTTGTGCTAGTTATATTTTTTCACTCTCCTTTTTATTTGTTAAATGCTTCGTGAGAACACCTCATTTTCAATAAAAAGGATGACACTTCACCAGCGCTCCGTATATCGTCCCATTAATACTACGCACCGTGACACCTTTATTTAACTAGGCAAGTGTGGGACTTGAACTAGGCAAGTTCAGACTTGAGATACATGTACAGTCGTGGTCAAAAGTTTTGAGAATGACACAAGTATTGGTCTCCACAAAGTTTGCTGCTTCAGTGTTCTTAGATCTTTATGTCAGTAGTTACTATGGTACACTGAAGTATAATTACAAGTATTCCATAAGTGTCAAAGGCTTTCATTGACAATGACATTCAGTTTATGCAAAGAGTCAATATTTGCAGTGTTGACCCTTCTTTTTCAAGACCTTTGCAATCCGCCCTGGCATGCTGTCAATTAACTTTTGGGCCACATCCTGACTGATGGCAGGCTATTCTTGCATAATCAATGCTTGGAGTTTGTCAGAAGTTGTGGGTTTTTGTTTGTCCACCCGCCTCTTGAGGATCGACCACAAGTTCTCAATGGGATTGAGGTCTGGGGAGTTTCCTGGCCATGGACCCAAAATGTCGACGCTTGCTGGACTTTCTTGAGCGCCCTGACGCCTTCTTCACAACAATTGAACCTCTCTCCTTGAAGTTCTTGATGATCCGATAAATGGTTGATTTAGGTGCAATCTTACCAGCAGCAATATCCTTGCCTGTGAAGCCCTTTTTGTGCAAAGCAATGATGACGGCACGTGTTTCCTTGCAGGTAACCATGGTTGACAGAGGAAGAACAATGATTTCAAGCACCACCCTCCTTTTTAAGCTTCCAGTCTGTTATTCTGACTCAATCAGCATGACAGAGTGATCTCCAGCCTTGTCCTCATCAACACTCTCACCTGTGTTAACGAGACAATCACTGACATGATGGCAGCTGGTCCTTTTGTGGCAGGGCTGAAATGCAGTGGAAATGTTTTTTGGGGATTAAGTTCATTTTCATGGCAAAGAGGGACTTTGCAATTAATTGCAATTCATCTGATCACTCTTCATGACATTCTGGAGTATATGCAAATTGCCATCATCAACACTGAGGCAGCAAACTTTGTGTCATTCTCAAAACCTTTGACCACGACTGTAAATAGACTTAACATGGACTTAAGTCAATAAAAGTCTTAAATCCATATTAAGTCGACTTATCTTAAATCTGAATCGGACCCAAAGTGAATATTTCGAATGACCTCTAAAATAGTACAGACATCTCTGGGATAGCAGACATTATTCAATCTCTTCTCTTGTGCTTCCTCGTCACAAAGAAAAGGGTTTTGTGTTTGTTTGGTAGTGGTAGTAGGGAGCCAAGATATCAGTATGTTGGGCTGATATTCCTTCAGTCTGTTACACATTCAATGCTGGTCTTTAATGGCTTCTCACAGGTTTCCTTGAAAGACCAGATTAAGCTATAAGCCTCCAATCATTGCTGTCAATACACATTGACAGCAGTTATTCTATGTGTGCGCTGAACGCCAGAACACAGAGGGAATTTAACTTTCAGACAAATCCCGTTTGGGGATGTGAAAGAAAGATCTCTTATTGTGTCGGACATGCAGCAGTGTTAATTCTCTGCAAGAACCCCCCCTTACCCAAATCTGTTTAAATGAGCACACCACATTGCTGTGATGGGATTATCAAATTCAGAAATTCTGACATCACAGACATTTAAATCGTTCCTTTGGAGACGTTCATACCCTCTACAGCTTGACCTCAGATGAACTATAGTCATTTCAGAACTCATAATCTCCTTATCACCCTATTATAGCCCCGGACGGTTGTCTTCTAACGGTTGACACTTGATGCACTTGACATGGAGGCTATCAGGCAATTGGCTCATTTACTCATTCTCCTGGCGTTATGTTAAATGGATGAGACCGGGGCTTTAGTCCTGATAGCCTGTGTAGTATAACAGTGATAGCATAAGTCATTCAGTCTAACAGCAGAGGGAGGCCTGGAAGAGAGGGGCGTTCCTCTCCCCCTCTAACCTGTATTGATTCTTCCAGGCCTCCCTGTGAGGATGCTCCACCCAGGCCAGGCAGGCTCTTACCTATGAATGATTCATGGTGCAGCAAAGCGCAGAGAATTTTAAAAAGAATGAGGAACTCTTTATCCGAATAAAAGAGGAAACGTCTCTGTCAGGGTGAGATAAGCTATTGCGGCCAGGCATTAGGGGAGCTCTCAGCTCTCTGCTACTACTCTGTGTTGTTGGTACACTTTTAGAAGAAAGGGTTCCTAAATGTTTCTTTGGCTCTCTCCATAGGAGAACCCTTTTTGGTTCCAGGTAGAACCCTTTTTGGGTTCCATGTAGAACCCTCTGTAGGAAGGGTTCTTCATGTAACCCAAAAGGGTTCTACCTGCAACCAAAAAGGGTTCTTCAAAGTTTTCTCTTATGGGGACCGCAGAAGAACCCTTTAAGGTTTTAGATAGCACCTTTTTTTTCTAAGAGTGTACTGACAGTGGTTACAAGACGTTTTCAGTGTTCTCTTGATGCTGACTTATGGGGGATGTTGTTGTTCGATAGCATGGGAGACACACAGCAGGATCTTATTATTAAGATTGTCAGTTCCGGTTGGTTGCCAGGTTGCCAGGTTGCCAGGTCAAATAAAGGAACTCTCTTCACTCTACACTCCTTTGGAGTAATGAGGACTTGAGATATAATTCCATCAGGTTTACTTTACTGTAGACCTACCAATTACCTCAACAGGCTCTGTAGTGTTAGTGTACCATTATGTGAACTGCTGAGCTGAAGTATTGTACACTACAGCCTCTCCTCAAGTTATCATTGACATTTAGTTTGGCTATTGGAGCTGACCTTCGCCCTCGCAAACTGTTATTCTACACCTGATAGGGAAAGAGTCAATCTCTCTTACTCCCTAAGGCTTGGTATTTTCATAAAGTGAGCCCTTGCTGCAAAACCTGGACTGAAGCCAAATGCCCTGGCTCCCTGTTCTGTGTTTGTCCTGGTTCAGTCAGGAGAATAGTTAATTCAGGTGTTCAAAAACAGAGCACAGCAACACATTGTGACTGTCCTGTATATCACTGATCAGCTGTCCCTTTCCCCTACACACAGTTCTGCTGTTTCCCTTGTAACATTATTATTATTATTATTATTTATATTTATTTCACCTTTATTTAACCAGGTAGGCCAGTTGAGAACAAGTTCTCATTTACAACTGCAACCTGGCCAAGATACAGCAAAGCAGTGCAACAAAAACAACAACACAGAGTTACACATGGGATAAACAAACGTACAGTCAATAACACAATAGAGAATCTATGTACAGTGTGTGTCATTGTAGGATTAGGAAGGTAGGGCAATAAATAGGCCATAGTGGCAAAATAATTACAATTTAGCATTAACACTGGAGTGATAGATGTGCAGATGACGATGTGCAAATAGAGATACTGGGGTGCAAATGAGTATGTTCCTTTTGTTTTCATGCCGGTTCATGGTCGCTGTCTCTCCTTTGTTCGGTTTTGGGATTATTATACTGGAATAAAGGAATGTCTTCGCACTACAGCTCTGCGCCTCGGGTCCTGTTTCATAGCGATCGTGACAGAAAAACCCACCACCACGGGACCAAGCAGGGCTGGACAGAGGAGGAACTCCCCAGAGGTATGGAAGTTATCTCCCAGGAGGAGTTCCTCCACTGTTTAGCTCTGGGACAAGGCTGGGTCCCAGAGCAGCAAGGACGTTGACGATCGAAGAGGCAGGCCCAGTCTAGAGCCCCGAAGAACCCCCATACAGTTTTTTGGGGGGGCTATGGGGGTGGTCGGGGAATGAAGAGGAGGAGCCTCGGCCACTACACTCGTTGGGGCTCATGGAGGAGCCCCTACAGCCATGGGAGCAGGAGTACGCCCAGGTGTTGGACAATGACGACGAGGTGCTCCTGTTCCCCAACATGTGGGGGCTCTTGGATGAGCGGCTCCTCGCACCCGGTAAGCGGTTCCTAGCCCGGTGGTGCCAGTGCCGGTTCCTAGCCCAATAGCTCTTGTGCGTGTACCCAGCGTGGTAGCGCTAGTGCCAGAGCAGTCCGCTCCACCGGTGCCCAGTCCGGGACCGGTTGTCAGCCCTGCTCCAGTGCCGGAGCAGTCCGCTCCACCGGTGCCCAGCCCGGGACTGGTCGTCAGCCCCGCTCCAGTGCCGGAGCAGTCCGCTCCACCGGTGCCCAGTCCGGGACCGGTTGTCAGCCCCGCTCCAGTGCCGGAGCAGTCCGCTCCACCAGTGCCCAGTCCGGGAAAGGGCTACAGTCCTGCTCCTGAGCCGGAGCCCTCGTTTGACCAACGCCTGTGAGGATTTATGTTCAGAGAGGTCTCTGGAAACATTTATGTTTTCCAGGTTTAGTGTCCAGAGACCTCTCTGGAAGTCTCTATGTTTGTGTTGGAATTGGTCCCCAATTAGAGGCAGCTGCGCCGCATTGCCTCTAATTGGGGAGCCTATTTAAGATCTGTTGTTCCACCTGTGTTTGTGGGTTTTTGTGTGTATTCCTTTTGTTTTCACGCCGGTTCATGGTTGCTGTCTCTCCTTTGTTCGGTTTTGGGATTATTATACTGGAATAAAGGAATGTCTTCGCACTACAGCTCTGTGCCTCGGGTCCTGTTTCATAGCGACCGTGACAGGCGGTCCATTTAAAAATAATTCCTTCTTCCCTCGCCCCTTGCCCTGCAAGTGTATACTCGTCACACGTCATCAGAAGTGTCCACTTGATTTAAGGGCTGAGGGGATAGGGTGTTTATTTCCAGGTCTACACTTGATTTTGCGGTGACCCCATGATTAGTGTCCCCATGATTGACAGAACACTGAGCCAATCACGGCGCAAATAGAGAACATTACCAACCCCTACACTCTGTATTTTTCTGCTGGCTGCCCAGGCACCAGGCTAAAACCACAGATAGACGAGACTAAAACTCCTGCCTTTTGGAGCTGCGTTACTCAAGAAAGCAAAATGTATGCGGTGTTATTATCTCAATTATTCAATTTCATTTTAACATTGTTTGTGACAGGTACTAATGCTAAAATAACATGCAAAACAGGCAACAAATAAAAGGTAAACAGGTGGTGCAGAGCCCTGAATGACGGGTCTCCACTGATTTGCACTATATAGATAGTGATCGAATCAACATAATATCAGCCCTTTTTCAATGCAACAAACCAAAACAAATCTAACTTTGCAAGATTGAATCTGTGATTTTGTTGTAGCAGAGCCAGAGCGCAAAGTAGTAGAATTCAATTGACGGGAGGTCTTTCAATCACCTGCGATTGATTGCGCTTTTCAGATCAGAGTGCAGAGACTCAGGTGTGCACATTTGTTGATGTTCTTTGCTAGTTAGCGAGTTATTAGTTATTAGCTTTAGATAAGTATAGGTCAGCAATGGGGAGTTACTGCTTCCTACAAGAGAACAAAACGTGTAGGCTACATTTCAAGCTGTCTTTGAAAAGCCAGTCAGGTAAAAAGCTTATGTCTTAAATAAAGCGGCAGTATCATATGGCAAGCCTACAATGTCTAATTCGCTGTATGGTAATAATAATGTATTTTATTTTGTGGTTTCTTGCATCATACAACACAATACATTGCTATTTGGCCAATGGTCTTGACTGAGTAAAAAAATCATGAATTAATGTCGTCTTTCATAAAAGTCTCTAAATCATAGAAATCAAAAGCTATTTCCATGTGATAATGTTATGAGATTCGCTCGATTGGTTTTGTTGGTAGAACTACATTATGCTCAAATAGCCACCATCTTATTGTCTAAAACGTTAACGGTACAGCCTCAGTGTTCACTGTAAACGCACGCCGGAAGTTGCACGAAATTCTCACAATGTTCAAGTTTCTCAGTGCCCCAACAAATTTGAGGGAACATTGGTCACTGGGTGTAAATTCACATTTATGAGGCTGACCCTGTCCCTGGACAAAAGCCACTGTGGGTATTTGGGTTCCTGGGCCGGCGTGATTAAGAGGGAATTGATCAGTGTCTTATTATGCATCACTGTCCCTTTCATCTGTGTTACCAGACCTGGGGACAGCAGCGCCAGGCCACTCACAACTCTGGAAGCACCACGTGGTACCAGCTCTGCAAAGGGTCTTTGAAGCCCCCAAAGTCATTTTTGCCCTAGGATTCTCAATCAGCATTACCAATTACGAATTGCATATTTTGCCCTAGGATTTGTAAGGCTATTATTCCTGATTGGGGATTGGTATGTGGTGGATTGAGGATTGTGTTGTGAATGTCTTTATTCAAATGGAGTTGCAAGTGCTATTTTTTTGCACATCCAAGTGTTGTTAGTTGCTCTCATTCTCCAACAAGGCTTATCACACTGTTTTCTCGCAGTCTATGGGTTCTTGGCATTATCTTGGCATTATCTTGGCATTAGAATAAACTTTGCATTTGCTTCAGACAGACTGCTAATTGCTGTAGTAGAAAGCATTTGTTGATGTATTGCCTGAGATGATGATAGTAGTAGTAGTAGTAGTAGTAGTAGTAGTAGTAGTAGTAGTAGTAGTAGTAGTAGTAGTAGCACCACCATTTATGTCATGTGTTTGTACACAGTGCCTCTTCAGTACACAGGGGCCTTGAAGGAGTAATGGCTTGTCCTGATCCAGCACGATCCACCCAGAGGGATGTTCTCTAACCGATTGATTATTATTAACAGTTAAATAGTATCTCCCCCTCCCACATTCTCCCCTCCCTTATAATCACACAGGTGAGAGAACCCATGAGGGTGAGGAGGGGAAAGAAGGCAGAGAGAGAGTGGGATGGAAGTGTTTCCAAATGATAAAAGTCTCCTTTTTCTCTGTCTGTGTGTGTGTTGCCGGGACGAATGGGTCGATGGATGAATGGTGAGATTACAGCACGTTGGGAAGCATGATGAGAAACACACAAACATACACACACACACACGCAGACAGACACACACACAGACACACACACACACACGCAAACAGACACACACAGACACACACACGCACACACACACACACACACACACACACACACACACACACACGCAAACAGACACACACAAACATACGCAGACACACACACACACGCAGACACACACACACAAACATACACACACAGACACACACACGCAGACACACACACACAGAGACAGACACAGACACACAGACACAGACACACAGACACACAGACACACAGACACACACACACACACACACACACACACACACACACACACACACACACACACACACACACACACACACACAGACAGACAGAGGCCAGAGAGGGATCCTCATCCCTACTCATAGAGGTTCTGTTGCTACATCGTTTGACAGAGGGGTAGAAAGCCTCTCTCTGAACACTTGGTTTGGCTGGCTGTGGACTGTAACGCGGTGCTAATGTTGGATGAACACATCAAACCGCTTCGACAGCGCTGGCTCCAGCTCGCACGCCACCGCTGTCATCCTCCTCCTAATTGTATGTTTCATCTGAATTACCATGCCATTGGGAGTTTATGATTTGCGATGTGCTTTTTCACTGAATATATTTAGCTCAATGGGGTGTACACACGCTGAAGGATAGCTGAGCCCTAAAAACACAATGATATTTTTGGGTAATTCTGCTCAAACCACAAACCCTGCTGGGTTGCCAGGTCTGGAGGGCATGGCAACACAGTGGTTCACTCAGGTCCCTCTTTTTGCAGAGGCAGGCAGTGAATGGGGAGGCTGGGTAGTGATGGAGTGGAGGCAGCAGTACAGTACTTACTCCTAGACAGTAATCTGGAGCCTGGCACGACCTACTGTGAAAGATCTGAATACAGGGAGGAGGGGCACACACACACACTGCATGTTGGGTAAAATAATGCTGAGAACCGCAGAAAATGGAACACTGGAGAGACAAACGAATCAGACTAGTTTCTGTTTTTCTTATATGAGGGTAATGAAGGATTATCTTCAGGAATGTTGCTTACTGTACACAACAGAAACTTCAATGTTTTACCAAAAGAATCCTTCTTCACTCTACCATATTACCTCCATGATAGCACTGTCTTGTCATTCTGTGTGTGTGGTAATCAGGTCAACAGATTACCCATGGCCTGTTGAGATACTCCATGTATCACTAGCAGAGAGGCACCGCAACCTTACATTATTTATTAAGACAATAGCTCTCATCCCACTGGCTGAATTACTACTACTGGCCTGGGGTTCTGGACTGGACCTGAGCACCTCTGATTGGATAGCCTGGAGATGACTAGGTAGCCTGGTCCCAGGTCTGTTTGTGCTCTAATGGTCGTTGGCATTGACAATGACAAAGAGAGTTGGCAAGACAGCACAAACAGACCTGGGATCAGCTGGATCTTCTTCCATTCCGTGGTATCTAATGTTCTCCACGTCTTGTAGTATTTGTTTATCTCACTGTATTTCTACAAAGGATTGTTTTCTTCCTGATGTAATTGTAGGTCTGTTTTGCATCTGAGTCACAGTTTCAGCAGGGGTCCTTATGCCTGAGGTGGCTTACTGATTAGCCTTTCCATTAATGCTGTAAACTTCCCCCGATCTTCAGAAGACTTAATCAGCCTGTATTTTATTTAGATTCCTGCTGAGACGTCTACATTTAGACCGCTGATTCTTGCGAAGGAAGGGGATGTGATTTTAGTTCCACTGGAGGGGAATGGAAGTTCGAGGAATGCCGAGAACATCCGTTTCTGCATATTTTGGGGTTCGTTCTTCGTTTGTTTGTTTGTTTGTTTGTTTGTTTGTTTATTAATTCATCTGTTTATTAATTTCTTTGATTTCTCTCTCCCATCCTCTGGGTTACCTGAAGATACTTGGGGAAAGAGTGGCGCAGCGGTTTAAGACACTGCATCGCAGTGCTAGAGGCGTCACTACCGACCCGGGTTTGATCCTGTATCAAATCCGGCCGTGTTCGGGAGTCCCAAAGGGAGGCGCACAATTGGCCCAGCGTTGTCCGGGTTAGGTAGGGTTTGGCCGGAGTAGGCCGTCATTGTAAATAAGAATTTGTTCTTAACTGACCTGTCTAGTTAAACACATATGAAAACAATACTGTTTATTCCCCCACCCTAATGAGACGGACCTGTCTGTTCCCCCCTGACAGACATATTCCACCTCCTAGTCCTGCAAGATGTCCTCCTTCCACAGACATACCGGCAGCCCAGCAGCCAGCTCCTCCTCTCCTCTCTGCTACACTTCCTCTGCACTTCCACTGAGAAAGCCTTAGAAAGCCCACCCCACCACATTCTATATACGGTCTGTCTCAGCCCAGACTAGCCCAGTCCATCCTCCTAGTCGGAATGCAGCATCCAGCCCCAATGCCTGCAGTTCTTAGTTCAACCTAGCTCAAATTGCCCCAGCTCAGTAGTGGTGTGATGTGCTGGTTTCCAATCTAATCTCCCAGGACCCCCTGCTCTGTTTGGTTCCTGAGGTTATTGGTCCTCTGATTCTCACCAACACTTTCCATTTGAAATGGAGAGTAAGAAGTAAGGAGTGTTTTGAGAGTAAGAAGACAGGACTGTTTTGAAACAACAGACTGGGATGTGCTCTGTGAGGCTCATGGGGAGGACATCGATGGACTCACTGACTGCATAACAGACTATATTAATTTTTGTGTAGACAACACTGTACCCACCAGGAAGGTACGCTGTTTCCCAAACAATAAACCCTGGGTCACCAGCGACCTGAAGGCCCTGCTGAATGAGAAGAAGAGGGCCTTCAAGGAGAGGGACAAGGACAAGGACAAATTGAAATGCGTCCAGAGGGAGCTGAAGTTGCGGATTGCTGAGGGGAAGAGAGTGTATAAGGAGAAGATGGAGGACAAGCTGAGGCAGAGCCAGGTGAGAGAGGTGTGGAAGGGTATGAGAAATATCACTGGCTTCAAAAAGTCAAACAGTGGGCAGACGGAGGGGACCCAGGACAGAGCCAATGAGCTGAACCACTTTTTTAACAGGTTTGATACTGGCCCTGTCCACCTCCCCTCCAGCTCCCCAGACCACACACCCTCACGGCTGTCCCACCCCCACTTTGCTCACAGCACCTCTGCTGAGACAATCAGTGACCCCACCTCCGCCCCTGCTCCCCCTGGACTGATCCTCAACACCCCCCTTCCCCCCACCTCCCCACCTGGGCTGGCTTTCACCACCAACCAAGTGAAGAGAGAGCTGGAGAGACTACACCATCAGCCCAAGGGTGCTGAGGGTCTGTGCTGACCAACTGTGTGGAATACTCCAGCGTCTTTTCAACCTTAGCCTGAGCCTAGATAGGGTCCCTGTGCTGTGGAAAACATCCTGCCTCGTCCCAGTGCCCAAGAAGGCACACCCCACTGTCCTGAATGACTTCAGACCTGTAGCGCTAACATCCCACATCATGAAGACCCTGGAAAGGTTAGTCCTCGCTCACCTCAGACCCCTGGTGTGTTCATCAATGGACCCCCTGCAGTTTGCATACCAGCGCAACATCAGGGTGGATGATGCAATCATCTACCTTCTGCAGAGGGCCTACTCTCACCTGGACAACGCAGGTTGCACTGTGAGGGTTATGTTTTTTGACTTCTCCAGTGCCTTCAATACCATTCAGCCCCTGCTACTGGGTGAGAAGATGAGGAGGATGAAAGTGGAAGCACCCTTAGTCTCCTGGGTCACGGACTACCTGACCGGTAGGCCACAATTTGTGCGACTACAGAGCTGTGTGTCAGAACGGGCAGTTAGCAACACAGGGGCCCCCCAGGGTACGGTCCTGTCCCCCTTCCTGTTCACCCTCTACACCTCAGACTTCAGATATAACTCTGAAACATGCCACCTACAGAAGTTCTCGGATGACTCTGCTATTGTAGGGTGCATCAGGGGTGGGCAGGAGGAGGAGTACAGGAGCACAATCAGTGACTTTGTGTTGTGGTGTGAGCAGAACCACCTTCAGCTCAACATCAGCAAAACAAAGGAGATGGTGGTGGACTTCAGGAGAACCAAGGCACAACTGACTGCAGTCCCTATACAGGGGATGGATGTGGAAATGGTTGGGTCATACAAGTTCCTGGGAGTCCATATGGACAACAGGCTGGAATGGGCCGGTAACCCCGGGGCCCTGTACAAAAAGGGCCAGAGCCGACTCTACTTTCTGAGGAGGCTCAGGTCCTTCAACGTGTGCAATAAACTACTGCATACCTTCTACCAGTCTGTGGTGGCCAGTGCCATCTTTTTTGCAGTGGTGTGCTGGGGAGCAAACATCAAAGCCGGTGATGCTTCTCGGGTAAATAAGCTGATCAGGAAGGCTAGCTCTGTCCTGGGGATGAGCCTTGACACTCTAGAGGAGGTGGCGGAGAGACGGATCCTGGCCAAACTGCTGGCCATCATGGACAACGTCACCCACCCTCTGCACGCTATGGTTATGACGCAGAGGAGCACTTTCAGTCACAGACTGATCCCACCACGGTGTGCCAGAGAGCGCTACAGGAGGTCCTTCCTGCCGGCGGCTATTAGACTATATAATGCCTCACCGGGGTGCCGTGCCGTCGGCAACATAGATCTGGAACTGTTGGGGTGCTAGGACCTAGTTTAACAATTATGCATCCATCCGTGAGTAACTCTGGTCCGTCAGCACTCATCCACTCAGGACCTATTTATTCATACAGGTCTGTATATACATACTCATGTACAGTTGTTATATCATATCACATGCAATATTGTAAGTAATTATTGGACTTAACCTACGTAGGCATTCACTCAGGAATGCATATTAGTATCCTGCCAGTTGCACCTTTTCTCATTGCTTTTAGTATATCGAATGTGCAATACGTGCAGTTGTCTGTAATTAAACCCTGCGCACTAAGGACTGTATTTTAAGGGAATTACTATTATTACCCCAAATGATATCATACACACATTTAGCTATTAAAGTATATCTTCCTGTCATTTACCTGTACAGTTTGTGTAAACATGCAAGTATTCACTTATCTGTAAATATAACTGTATACCTAACTGTACAGCTAATTTAACCATGAAACATTTTCACTTAACTGTTCATTTACCCAGTCTGTCTATTAAGTAAACTATTATTCCCTCGCTCATATCATACGCATTTTTAGCTACTGAAGTATTTCTCTGCCATCGACCTGTATAGTATAGTTAACCATCCAACATCCACCAATGTATAGTGTACATATTCAGCCAACCACTCATACTATGCAATGTTTTTTTATAGCTTTTTTTGCACTCCAGATATCTTGTATTTCTATACTTTTTCATACTGCCGCTCTATGTATCATGTACCGTGTATCTGTCTTTTGTGTACTTTCGTTGTGGCATTTTGCACCTGCCCTGTGTTTTGTTGTAGCTGCTTGACAATGAAATGTCCCCCCCGGGGATCAATAAAGTACCTATCTATCTATCTATCTATCTATCTATCTATCTATCTATCTATCTATCTATCTATCTATCTATCTATCTATCTATCTATCTATCTATCTATCTATCTATCTATCTATCTATCTATCTATCTATCTATCTATCTATCTATCTATCTATCTATCTATCTATCTATCTATCTATCTAGTATGTGTAGCTGTGGCAGCCCGTAACTAGATGACATATGGTAATATGTTTGTTTAATTAAGCCACCGTGCTCTGATGGTGAATCACAGGGGTCATTTTATTCAGCAGTGTAATACACGTATCCATTCCACATGATGATGGAAATGATGACGCTTATACACACAGAGTGGAAATGGGTGAACACACACACACACACACACACACACACACAAAACAACCCGTGACTGCAGCAAATGTATCAGACACAATGGGCCCGAACATATAACTGCTTTGAAGATACGTATAACACCAATTATTCCAGAATATTCCCTCTTGATGGAGAGATGGCTGGATGCATAGGAGACCCCTCTTTTGTAGTGTAGGAGAAACGCAGGTGAAAGGAACCCCTTTTTTGACATTGCCCCCATAAAGCTCTCCTTAGTCACCTCCAGACCCATCAATCAGATGTCATCTGCACAGAATGATAAGCTTGTATCCATTAGACGTAGCCAGCATTCTTGGGGCTGCCTCAAGATTCATTACAACTACCATGGGAAACGTTGGATGTATGTTTCTTGCCCCTGTCTTAGTGACGGACCATGGGGTTAGATTCAGAGGAGGAGGGAGGGTACTTGGTTTCTCCACTCTATCGGTTATGCCCTTCCTCACCTCAGAAAGGCTTCTGGGAATTCACATGACCATGTCTCAATTGGTCTGCTCCGTTTAGGGCGGGCAGGCAGGCAGAAGAGTCTAGAGGATGCGTCTCACCTGTGTAGACAGGGATAGGGAGGCTTGGCCAGGAGCCAGTCTTTGACACTCCAACATTCTCATTTTACTTCCCTGTGTGTTCAGCTGAGATTCTAATGGTGAATCCCCCAGTGTGTCTGTTACAGTGGCAGAGCAGAGAGAGCCTCTTAAAGTGGTCCATAGGAGAACAGTGTGGGGCCACGTTAAGTGCACATGAATGGGCCATTTTGTCAGGCGTCCCCGGAAAGCTTGACAGGCCAATGTTGTCTGGGCGTAGTCAGTGGAAATGGTTCATTCTTCATCATCAAGACAATACAGAGGCTCCACATGAAATGCAGGGTTTCTGTGGTTAAAATGTTGCAATGACACACGTACGACTACATGCACGCACACACATCTTATACTTCTTCATACTCCACATGCATGCATCAACAATCTGGCTTATTAATTTTTTTATAGAATATATTTGAAACCCTGTTGAAAAGCAAACAGTCTCTCCATGTATTCCTGAGGTGGGTGGGGTGTATCTGTGATGTCGTGAGAGCCCGACTCAGAGCTCAGGGGTGGTTTCCACGACGACAGCACCGGCGACAACAGCCCAACCAGAGCTCACTGCATGTGCGACCTGTGATTAATTCACACACCAGTAATCAACACTGGCTATAGCTCACTTTGTTATGATGTTTACCTCGTTACCATCTGTGCCTAAATAGTGTTGATTCGCCCTCTTACTCACAGGATACACAGTCATTTTCTGTTTAGTGGAACTACGTTGTGACTGATACTTCCTCATGTTTACCCTGGACTTCAGGACCACTGAGCACTAGCATCTGCTGTTGTTTAGGACACACCTCCCTCAGGTGTGTCATTTATTATTTTAGATCATTTAAAATATCACACCGGGCGGAGCCTGCAGAGCATGCTGGGTAAGTATATATTCAGTCCCTGCCCTCCCAGTGTAAATATGAGTCATGCAGGATTCAACACGGAGATATGATTGCATTCTGGCAGCTGATGTTGGGGCCTCAGTGAGAGTGCCGCCGCCCGTGTGCGTGGTGTGTGTGTGTGTGTGTGTGCCCCCTACCCGCTGCCCAGGCTTCATTAACAGCTGCTCCTCAGTAAGGCATCGGCACCACTGGATCGGTTGCCTGGCAACTGAGACCCTCCGCGACCAATCAGAGGGCGGATAGATGCAACAGGAGTTGTTCTCACTAGACACATGCAAGACGAATGCGATCTCCTCTAATTTCAATAAATGTTGCCTCTCTGTCACTCTCTCCCAGGGCAGCGGGCCGGCTAGAGCAGCTACAGAGCAGTGGTAGAGACGACAGCACCATTTGAGGAACAAAGTCATGTTAATTCAGCTGTTTGGAGGGATTTTCAGACATTGCTGCCGTCACAAGCGCTCACTCGGCCTCGACAAACAAATTGGCAGCAAACAGACGTGTTAAACAGGGATGGAACTCCTCCCTCCCCTCCTCTCCCCTCTGGAATGACTCCTCCCTCCCCTCCCTCCCCTCTGGAATGACTCCTCCCTCCCCTCCTCTCCCCTCTGGAATGACTCCTCCCTCCCCTCCTCTCCCCTCTGGAATGACTCCTCCCTCCCCTCCCTCCCCTCTGGAATGACTCCTCCCTCCCCTCCTCTCCCCTCTGGAATGACTCCTCCCTCCCCTCCTCTCCCCTCTGGAATGACTCCTCCCTCCCCTCCTCTCCCCTCTGGAATGACTCCTCCCTCCCCTCCTCTCCCCTCTGGAATGGGGGCAAATATGTGACACACTCTATGAAACGACAAAAGTGCCGATGCAAGTTTGTCTTGCCGCTATCCCTGTCGTTCATATTCACCGGAGACTTATAGCACTAAATAAATGCCGCCCAAATCGTTGGGGAGGAGGAACGCGGCTAATACATCATAATCTCTCCCTCAGTTAGAAATTTGAATGAATGTTCCTCATCTCCAATGTCACTCACGGTCAAGTGGATGAATTCTCTAGTTGCGTTTTTTTGTACGTTAACTAGTTCTGCAGCTTTTCCTAGATCAGTGTTAAGGCGCCGCTTCCTTCACACATGTTTATCTTACATGCTCCGTGTTGTGCTGCTGTGTTCTATAAAAACATCAAGCACAACAAGCCAGTAGAAAAGGACCGAGCCGTGAGATGAAAGCATCCTAGCTTTTATTTGAGGTAAAAGTTTCTTCTCTCGGACTGCTTGTGTGTTTCTGAGGATGTGTGTGTGTGTGTGTGTGTGTCTGTGTGTGTGTGTGTGTGTGTGTGTGTGTGTGTGTGTGTGTGTGTGTGTGTGTGTGTTGTTGTCCGACTCAAGCAGACATGAAGGTGGTAGCTCTATGGTGCTTCTGAGAGAAATGTTTATCTCCGGCTCACATCTCCGAATCCAGTTTTTTAGGGAAATAGCTTTTTACAAAATATTTCATTCATTATTTATCCTCTATATAGACCTGTTCATGTTTCAGGACTGTATCCCCGTTTGAATGCCTAGAGCATGTTAATACATAAAAGGTCTGCAATGCCTGGCCTTTCCCCTGAAATTAACATAGAACTGCTTTGAAATATTGTACTTACTGGTAGTGATATTCCTTTGTGACAGTGTAACAACCATAACACCAGTATGTACGACTTGATCTGCAGTGGATGCTGATGGTACACACTGGACCATGCCTGGGGGCGCTGTCTCTGCCTCTACAGGCTAACCCTGATCTATGCTCTCCTATCCCCTCCCTCCCTCCCTCCCTCCCTCCCTCCCTCTCTTCCTCTCCCTCCCTCCCTCCTTCCCTTGTTCTGCCACAAAAAGTAAATTGCACATCCAAAAGCAGCCAGGCACACTCGATTAATATTTAACTGCAACAGCGGGGGGCGCTTGTCTCTCGGTCCATGTGATCAATAGCACGGTGAAACCTGTGCCTGGACCCCAGCCCAAGTAGGGAAAAGATATATTGTCCGTTCTATTTTTCAGGCTGTCTCACTGGAAGACAATGCCTCTTCTCTCTATCAAATTAGTTTAGATATCGTAGTGGATTCTCTGCCGATGTTCAGTGCAAGGAGATTGAAAGACGAGACACTGTGCTATCTAGATTTGACATTCATTGGAAAAGATGAACAAAATGTGGAGTTATTAGGTTAGTGTGTGCAGGGACATGGTTTTTGAAATACTTTTGTATCCAGGGATTGCCATGACCATTTGTAACACAGATCTACTCCATTTCCGCTGTGTTCCATCTTGCAGCATAGGATGATACAACTAAATGGAGCTTCACTCCATTCTCCTGCGATCTAACCCTTGAGCATGTCATTGACTCTATGTCAGGGCTCTCCAACCCTGTTCCTGGAGAGCTACTCTTCCAGGTTTTCGCTCCAACCCTAATCTAGCACACCTGATTGTAATAATTAGCTGGTTGATGAACTGAAAGAGGTTGGTTACAACTGGAGTTGGAGCGAACACCTACAGGAGGGTATCTCTCCAGGAACAGGGTTGGGGAGCCCTGAACCATTTATTTGGACCCATTTTTGTATCCCATCCTCCATTTCCCCATGACCCATACAGTATAGGGTCCAGAGGGGCTTTGTTGCCAAGCGGAGCAAACTTGAAGACCACTAGAAGACGGTCAAGTGTGGAGAAAGTGGTTCTTGGTCTGTGTGTGTTTCCATCGACACGGGTCTGTCTGATACTAGCGCTTCCTGACACAGGTGTCTCTCCAATGAACTCCTTGCTGACAGTCGACAGCACCAATCTAATTCAGCCTTTGTCTCCTCTGCGGAGGGGAAGGTGTGGTGCTTGGCATGTCGCATTCAGCTGTAAGAGAGTTCTGATTCATTACTCTGCTACACCACGTAGAGCAGACACATACTTTAGCTCGGAGCATGGTGATAATCAGGCGTCGGGAAGAGCAATCATATTATTATTTTTCAAATTATAATCATTTGAGCAACGCTGAAAGTCTTTTCTCTCTGAGTGAGTGAGAAGGGCATTTTACGCGTGGTTACACTGTAACGAGGCCGTAGGAGAATGGGAGCTAGTCGGCCTGCTGTTTATTCAAACAATTAACCATCACAGCAAGACACAGATAAAAGATGAATGGGACTTTTCACTGCGCTACTTTGACTGTGCTGACATGGTTTGTTGTAAAGATGACAGCATTCGTTTTGGTAGAAGACAACATTTTAGAACTTAAACATGGCTATTATTTTTATCCGGGGGTCTCTGCGGTTTCGCGGCTAGCTGTGAACGTTAATGAGGTAGAATGTAAGAGGTGGTACGAAAATGTCAAAATGTATTTTTCTGTGATTACTTAATAATGATTTAGGGTTACACCCTATAACCTAGTTTTAATCTGAACAGCACCATAGAAATCATTCACAGTAGCATTAACACAATCCTTTCCCTGGCCATGTTCACAATTCGATAGTTCTACTGCAATAGGCTGCCTTATTCCACAGATGAATGTGTTTTGATATAACTCTTACCTCCCAACTGTAATAAAGCCAGTATATCTCTCCGGTGAATATGACCCCCACTTTTTTTACATAATAAAGTATATTTTCCATGAATGCTGAACACGTTGGATTATTAGTGGGTGAGGTGATATATGTTAATGTGTAAAACAATTAAATCTGATTGGCCACTCTCCTCTGTAGAAGCGTATTAAGCTCACTCACTCAGTGAGACTTAAGATCAGGGGATGAAGTGAACCTGTCCCGTTTCCACTTAATGAATGGATTTAAGACCTGCAGCTAATCTTCACACGCCCACCTCTCATTTTTATGGGCTAATAATGACAGCATTAGCCTGGTTCACTCTGTCGGGTGAACAAAGCATTACACCATTACATACACACTTAATCTCCATCAAACACAACATCCAGTATGTTGGTTCACCTTTATCAACATGTGTTCGCACAGAAGCAGCTATCTAGGGTGGATCTGTGGTACTAGCCCATTCCTCATTCAAGAGGTGTGCTTCTCAATCAGGGCAGCCTTCCAGTGTTTGGCTGGGCAATAAAGCTGTTTATTGTAGGTTTGTGGTGCCTTTGTTCATGGCCGTCCAGTGTGGCAGGCAATGTGCATTAAGGTGTGATAATATGGCTTCCCTGGAGGGTTGCTGGGGCGAGATAAAAGGATTTATCGGACTTCAGACACTTGTAATCCTTTTCAGTCCCATCTGTTGCTGACTGGGATTTCGTGCCCCCGCCCCCACCCCGGCCAAAACCCATCTCTGTTTTTTATTTTTTTAATTTTGAATTTTTTCTCTCTGTTATCACTGCATCAAACGGGGTCCAACGCAGAGGCCCCGACCCCTCCTTCAGAAGCTAGGGTTAGAAGGCACAGGTTCAGACAGTAATAGATAGCAGCAGACCTCTGGTGGCTCCAGCTCAGCACAGCATGCTGCTGATATATGCCCATTTGTGTTTTATTAACCTGGATCGGCAGGCTAAATCATTGGAGGATTTGTGTTTTATTAACCTGGATCGGCAGGCTAAATCATTGGAGGATTTGTGTTTTATTTACCCGGATCGGCAGGCTAAATCATTGGAGGATTTGTGTTTTATTAACCTGGATCGGCAGGCTAAATCATTGGAGGATTTGTGTTTTATTAACCCGGATTGACAGGCTAAATCATTGGAGGATTTGTGTTTTATTAACCTGGATCGGCAGGCTAAATCATTGGAGGATTTGTGTTTTATTTACCCGGATCGGCAGGCTAAATCATTGGAGGATTTGTGTTTTATTAACCCGGATCGGCAGGCTAAATCATTGGAGGATTTGTCAGGCTACAGCCGGAGTACGGGGATGAGACAGGCGATAAGGCTACGAATGTTCTGTAACAGCTGAGGAAAATGTCAAGCTTGATAAAAACACATTTTCTTTGATCTCGTAAAATGATTCGTGAAAAGCAGGAAAGTGTAAACCCCTGCTAGATAAAGCACAGGGTAACTCCTCTAGAATATGTAATTCAACTTCCTTGGCTGTGTCTTCATATCTATGTGTTTGTATTTATGCTTAGTCAGAAATATAAATAGTGGCACCAAGAACCCTCTATCATCTTGGGTCAACATTTGCCAACTTCGGCGCTTCTGTTGCTGAGCGAAGGCCTGACCCATGTGACTTTTTATTGTCTTGGAAGATCTCGACTGCCTGCCTTACCAGTAGCAGGAAGCAGGATCATTGAGATTTCTAATCGTACATTACATTCACAAACGCTGCATATGAATGGGGTTAATTTGCATGACCAATGGGAGACGCTGGTTAGTATGGAGACAACTTTAAGTGAAGAAGAAGAGGGAGATCAAATCTGATCGGCTTCACTGGTTGTTTCTTTATAGTACATTTTCTTTATTGATTCATCACTTGGTGTCAATACTGTATGTAGGCAGACTGTATCTAGGCAGACTGTATCTAGGCAGACTGTATCTAGGCAGACTGTATCTAGGAAGACTGTATCTAGGAAGACTGTATCTAGGCAGACTGTATCTAGGCAGACTATCTAGGCATACTGTATCTAGGCAGACTGTATCTAGGCATACTGTATCTAGGCAGACTGTATCTAGGCAGACTGTTTCTAGGCAGACTGTATCTAGGCAGACTGTATCTAGGCAGACTGTATCTAGGCATACTGTATCTAGGCAGACTGTATCTAGGCAGACTGTATCTAGGCAGACTGTATCTAGGCAGACTGTACCTAGGCATACTGTATCTAGGCAGACTGTATCTAGGCAGACTATCTAGGCAGACTGCATCTAGGCAGACTGCATCTAGGCAGACTATATCTAGGCAGACTGTATCTAGGCAGACTGTATCTAGGAAGACTGTATCTAGGCAGACTATATCTAGGCAGACTGTATCTAGGCAGAGGTCTATATAAACAGTCTTAAATGAACTATATCTGATTTGTCCTGAACATTGTTCTGTTCTTATAGCTTCAGTGTCCAACGGGGAACCAGGAGCGACATGCAGTACTACTATAGGAAATAAAGGTACTTTGTGACACTCTTTGGGTTCATTGGCAGGTTTGAATCATCCAGATAATGTCAGGATCATATATGTACACCTAGCTGCATCCTGGGCTCTGAGCTACAGACCTGCTTTACTCTCCTGCACTGGAATGAATGTGGACACCGTCCCATGATGCTATGCTACAGTCACAGATCAACACACACACACACACACACACACACACACACACACACACACACACACACACACACACACACACACACACACACACACACACACACACACACACACAAACACACACTCTACAATGGCTCAATAAACTAGAAGAGAACCCAAAAGAGCAGACATCTGACTTAAAATACAACCACCTTACTGCAAATAGTGCTAAGTGATAAAGCGATGTGACGTAACCACTATTATGCAAGGGCCAATGAGAGTTCAGCGTTCATCCATGGTTAACCTCTCCATATGTCTTAGTTCTCCTCTTACAGTCCCTGTGCGCCTGTGAGCATGGCCTAAACCCTGTATCTCTGCAAGGACGCCTATGCTCAGCCTTAGCCGTGCTCTCCAGTTGATTCCTACGCTCAAGGTGGGAATAGAAATGTGCCCTCAGTTCCTTATTGTGTCAGTCACCCAATATGTGCCTTCAACACGTGACGTTTACCTTTCACTACAAGAGATGGATGAACATTGGGGGTAAAGTCACAGATCCCTGAGCCGATTAGGTGAAAAATGTGCTTGTGCCCTTGAACAACCCTAATTGCTCCTGTAAATCACTCTGGATAATAGTGTTTGATAAATGACTAAAATGTCAAATGTATAAAACAACCCTATCATAGTGTTGAGAGGCATGGAAGGTGTCCGCTCTCTCATCTTGGCTCTGATCCTCACAGTTTCCTCAGAACCCAATGTCTCTCATCTTGGCTCTGATCCTCACAGTTTCCTCAGAACCCAATGTCTCTCATCTTGGCTCTGATCCTCACAGTTTCCTCAGAACCCAATGTCTCTCAGCAGGTGCTAAAGGCGGTCTCAGTCTCAGAAGCCAGAGAGCTGGAGGCCAACAGAGAGATACTGCATATCTGACCTGATGGTCACACGCCCACTTGTGCTTCTCTCACAGCACATAACCATCTCATGACTGGAACGGAGCATGGACTTAAACTGGGGACATGACACATGATGGGTATGGGGTAAATCCATTTGAATTCAATCACTTTTTGATAGCCCCCCCTTTTGATTTGAATGAAACCTTTCATACTTGCCCATTGTAGAAGTGCTCAGTGCACTTTTAGCACATTTACCCTGTTGTATTCTAGAGCATGTTGTGTCTCAACCGATGGCAGACACAACACAAAAACCTCAGCAAATGTAAAATAGGGTCTAAGCTACAATATCATATTTTTTTCCATTGTTGTTTACACGTTTTTAGATGACTGATGTCAGAATTTGTTTTCATTTTTTTTTTTTTCAAGAAATGATAACATAATTTGACAACCCTGTTTATAAGCTTTTAGATTATATCAAACTCAACCACTTATCTTTTCCATTGATGAAGACATGGATGTCTCATGGTAGGGCGGGGTATGCAGTGATGAAGACATGATGTCTCATGGTATGGTGGGGTATGCAGTGATGAAGACATGTCTCATGGTATGGTGGGGTATGCAGTGATGAAGACATGATGTCTCATGGTATGGCGGGGTATGCAGTGATGAAGACATGTCTCATGGTAGGGTGGGGTATGCAGTGATGAAGACATGTCTCATGGTAGGGTGGGGTATGCAGTGATGAAGACATGGATGTCTCATGGTAGGGCGGGGTATGCAGTGATGAAGACATGATGTCTCATGGTATGGTGGGGTATGCAGTGATGAAGACATGGATGTCTCATGGTAGGGCGGGGTATGCAGTGATGAAGACATGATGTCTCATGGTATGGCGGGGTATGCAGTGATGAAGACATGATGTCTCATGGTAGCTGAAAGAGCTGCCTGAGTCCATGCCAGATTCAGCACCACGGACAGCGACACCACACTCAGTACAGTGTACCAGACAAGCTGTAAACTGAAAGAGCTGCCTGAGTCCATGCCAGATTCAGCACCACGGACAGCGACACCACACTCAGTACAGTGTACCAGACAAGCTGTAAACTGAAAGAGCTGCCTGAGTCCATGCCAGATTCAGCACCACGGACAGCGACACCACACTCAACCTGCCTAGTGGCTCGTCTCGCTCTCTTCTGCACTACCAGTGGTGGAGACGGGAAGTGCCCTGGTCCCGAGCCATCTTTGTTTATCAAACTAATGAAGCCTGTGGAGAGTAAGAGAGTGGTTATCATTGTATTTCCAAAGCTAACGTTTGAGCGATTGTCGAAGCCTGCTTTTGACTTTTATTTGTGAAGTGATTTGAATAGCTGTGGATATTATATAATGTAATTGTACAGATGGAGTTCACAGAAATGAAAATGTACCTGATAGCCTGTAAAAACAAATACTGTTAGACGCACACTTGGCAGCACTATGCATTCGTCAAGTTGACTGTCAGCAAATAAAAGTCAAAGTAGCTCAAAACAGAGAGTATAAATAGATAAAGAGATATAGAAGTGGTAAGTTCAGGGGAATTTGTAGCTACTTTTTCTTCCTATTTTGGCATAATAGGCCAAAATAGGCCCTGTTATAAATTCAGACTCCCAATTTGGTTTGTATATTTTCAATCACAAGATTGCTCAGCAAACTTCCGAGGGAAAATTGATTTTCAAGTACAAGATAAAGTATGGACTTGTCTCTGGGTGACATTTTCAAATGAATAAACTTTACGTTGCATTCAGTTTTATTGCGAACATACACTGGCTGTTTAAGAAAAGAGGGGAGAAGACGGGGAAACTATTGTAATTGCTCTGTGGCCACATCGTAGCGAAGGACAGACACACTGTTAGATGATTTTCTTTTCTTTTAGGAAGTTCATTTATAACACATTGATAAGAATAACATATCAATTCATAGCAAATTAATACATATTTAAAGAATACTAATGTACACAGATTGCAGCAGTAGTCTAGGAATGCTATATCAATATACATTTCTGTTAATCTTCTTGCTATATGATCAAACAAAAACGTATATTTTGAAAGACACAATCGACCTACTGCAGGCTGCTGGTCCCACATTGTTTCCAGATGCCAGTCAGTGTTTTCCCGCACCATAGAGCAGGTAGATAGAGGCATTCTGGAGGGTAACGCTGCTGGAGAGCACTGTAGGCCCATAGTACATGGTTACTATCCTAATAAGGTAACCTGAGGCTATTCACTAATGCAATGAGTGCAAAATACAACCGTGTGTGTTTTAATCAGATGATGAGATAAAGTGTAGACAAATCTCAAATCATCGACTCACAGTCATGATGTTGGGACATCCATTAAGGTATTACATTTTTGGAACCGCTAATATTTTTTTGGGGGGAGAGCAAAGAGCACCAATGTGGTCCTAGGCATAGAGGCCCCTTGGGAACTGTCTGAAGCGGAAAATAAAGGAGGTCCAGTGGTGACATATGCCTAAAAATACTGCATTTGTCCGATGTGGCAGTTTGAGGTAGGAAAAAGTGGAATTTGCGCATAATTACCCTCCTCATCTTACATTGTCTGTTCGGTCTAACATCTGTCAGTGCCAGACTGGCACAGCTACCTGTAGGAACGTCCTGAGCGGCGTTCTACTGCGCGCGCAATAAATGCTACCCAGAGCCTGATATTTCGGGCAAAATGTTGTACGTTTAAAAGAGCAACAATTAAAAATATCGTATACGTTTGAGGGCTCTGGGGAGACGTAATTGGAAGCACAGGCTCGATTACTACACTATTTATTCCGAGCCTGGCAGAAACCATCTATGCAAAAGGGAAAGGTGAAAAGATTGATTGTAAAACTGTGATGTGTGTTTTCAATAGGCTAACTGGACCAATATAAATACATTTTAAATGACATGACATTCGGTTGTGACAATGTGATGACTGTATTTTTAAAAGTGTTTTTATAGAAGTAAAGTTAACAATATGGATTCCATATCATACAGTCGTGTTGCAAATTTCTGATACGTCCTAATGTAATTCAGCATTCGAATGCACAACATTAGGCTGCACATTACGCGCTAGGCTACTTTTAAATAAAACTTCCATGAGCATTTTTGTTTTGTTTTAGATACACAAATTCCATGTATCGTGACCATATTCTGGTGAGCAGAGAATTGAACAGCTGCAACTTTAAGATGCCTCACACCTCCCCTCAGCCAGCTCAAACAATGGTCCTTACCGACTCTGCTTCTCGCGTCAGGAATTTGTAACGTGCCATACTTTTTAATTTTTTTTTACCAATGGGTATATCTGGAGAACCAAATGTCAGCACGGAACAGGGCAATTTCAAGTTTTTGAAAATGCCAGCGGTTTATGCAGCTGCACCTTTCATCGGAGCTTTCTTGCCGCTGCGTTTTTGCCAGTGAAGCTTCATCCTAGGACTGGATTGGCTGCTAATGGTCCCAGCTGTGCGATTCCGTTAGCTCGCAGAGACCGCAGTTGTCATTGATCCTTTGAAGGAGCCTACATACAGTAGACTAAAGGGAAAAAAAACCGTAAGTATGGAAACTGTTGTCGCGAATAGAATGTCATGGATTGTTTTACGTGTGTCGAGATGACGATTGCACCCCACGACCTGCTATTTGTACAGAGATCGCGCTCAAGGTGATTTAGAAATAGGCAACCTCTTACCCTCAACTTCCTTAAGGATGTGTACCATGCTGGAGTAGCCTACTAAAGATGAAAGCACGTGCCCATATGCTACATTTGCGTTAGTATGTAACCAATGCCCATAGTACAGTGGAGAGCTACAGAAAATCCGGACACTGTCAAGAGTGTAGCGAAAGAGGTAGTTAAGGGGGGTGAGATGGAGAGGCATACATGATGTAATGCCCAAGGATTCTCCCCAATTATCATTACAGATCATGGAAAACACTGTTACTGTGCAAAGATGAAATTAGCTCACTATTCCGGCGCATGTCATGTGTCTCTGAGGAATAGAACACCGAGAGGGCTGTCATGAGGAGAACATGTGGCCCTCCTCTACATTAGCATGGAATACTGTTCACATCTGAGGAATGAGTGAACATGGACCATTCATGCTCATTCTGCTACACACACACACACACACACACACACACACACACACACACGGGTGGATTAATACCTAATTAAATCACATATATGCCCTTGACTCAGTAGTTATAGCATATTAACATCTCATTCAATTATTGGCAGTTGTATCATTATGCTCTTTGTCACTGCAATGTTCATGTAGAAAATGACACCAAATGTACCATTATTACAAATGTACAAGCTATACCATTATTACAAATGTACAAGCTATACCATTATTACAAATGTACAAGCTATACCATTATTACAAATGTACAAGCTATACCATTATTACAAATGTACAAGCTATACCATTATTACAAATGTACAAGCAATACCATTATTACAAATGTACAAGCTATACCATTATTACAAATATACAAGCTATACCATTATTACAAATGTACAAGCAATACCATTATTACAAATATACAAGCTATACCATTATTACAAATGTACAAGCTATACCATTATTACAAATGTACAAGCTATACCATTATTACAAATATACAAGCTATACCATTATTACAAATATACAAGCTATACCATTATTACAAATGTACAAGCTATACCATTATTACAAATGTACAAGCTATACCATTATTACAAATATACAAGCTATACCATTATTACAAATGCTCTGCTCATGTTCTCTGATCCACCTTTGATGTAGACTAGTGATATAGTAATATAATCATTTCACGTTAATGAGCATAGAACTGGGTAATTTTCCTCCTTCGTGCAAATACACTGTGCTTAATATGTCTGCTGAGAGAAAAGCCCTTATTGCTACATGGGATCATGCAGATGTCTACTTGTAGTAGCAGGCAAAGAGGGAGAGCAGCTTTTATGCCCATACAATTATGACTTAATGGCATTTTTTATGGCTCGATTTACATGATTGCCGGATGCCAAAGTAAAGGTCCCGAAAAAGCCCTGATTTTCTTCTGAAATGCTGTCAGACTGACCCTGCCGACCGGCTACAAATCAGATTTGGTCTTTTTGGGACATTTCTATCTGTGTTCTTATTCATCTCCATCAATTGATGGTTTGCATGACCTTGCTGTAGGGGGTTTGTGGTATAGAGGAGGCCGTGCTCAGGCAACGCTGGTTCAAGCACGGATACATACACACACACACGCACGCACGCACGCACACACACACGTAAACTCTACACTACTTCTCATTCCCACCCCACCCCAGTCGGCAGGCCATTCACTAGTTGTGAGAGTCAGTGGGGCGGGGGGGAGATGAACCAGTCACTCACAGGGCCTGCGTCCTGCATTTGTTACTGAGTGAGGTTATATTACACATGCAATGCAGTGAGCTCAGTGGCATGGTGGATGAAATTGATTTCATGTCAGAAAACCAGGCACTGCTTGCCTCGTCAATGTATTACTCATTAAACACATGGAGAGGCCCTAGACATCCAGTGGATTGAGCATTGTTTAAATTTGAGGGATCGTCCATCATCAGCCATGCTAATGTTCTGTGAACCTGCTTCTTAAGAAACTAGGGTTCAGTCACAGCGATTGCATTGGAAGGGGTTGAATTGCTGTGTTTTTGGCAGCCAATAGCATTGTTGTCTGAAGTGTATTTGAGGGTATAGGTTGTCATATGAATCCTACTCTCCCTCGTTCGCCAAACTGCTGCGTCATTTGTTTCCACCTGTCTGCTACGGATGCCAAAGTGAGAATGAGGGAGTGTGGCTTAATAGTTTTTTCCCCCCGATATGCTTAAGATCATCAAAACCTTCCAATGCTGCACACTGGGCCTGAAATCAACCATGGACATGATTTGAAAGCTGATTTGCCTTTAGTCAGCACCAATGTACCCGTCTATCTATCTATCTATCTATCTATCTATCTATCTATCTATCTATCTATCTATCTATCTATCTATCTATCTATCTATCTATCTATCTATCTATCTATCTATCTATCTATCTATCTATCTATCTATCTATCTATCTATCTATCTATCTATCTATCTATCTATCTATCTATCTATCTATAAGGCACCTCGGGGGTTTGTGATATATGGCCAATATACCACGGCTAAGGACTGTCCAGGCACTCCATGTTGCGTCATGCGTAAGAACAGCCCTTAGCCGTGGTATATTGGCAATATACCACACCCCCTCAGGCCTTATTGCTTAATTATATCAGGGCCCTTTCAATGCAACAAACCAAAACAAATCTAACTTTGCAAGATTGAGTCTGTGATGTTGTTGTAGGCAGAGCCAGAGCGCAAAGGAGTAGGATTCTATTGACGGTATCCCACCAGCTGTCTTTCAATCACCTGCCAGTGAATGAGCTTTTCAGAGTGCAGAGACTCAGATGTGCACATTTGTTGATGTTCTTTGCTAGTTAGCGAGTTATTAACTTTAGATAAGTATAGGTCAGCAATGGGGAGTTACTGCTTCCTACAAGAGCATAAAAGCTACATTTTGTTTTTGAAAAGCCAGTCAGGTAAAAAGCTTACAGTATGTCTTATATGTGAATAGGCAGAGGGGTAGCCTACATTGTCTAATTCTCTGTATGGTAATAATAATTTATTTTATTTTGCAAAGTAGTTTCTTGCATCATACAACACAATACAATGCCATTCACAGTCACCTATTTGGCCCATGGTGTTACAGACTAAGTAATACAAATTATGAATTAATGTCAAGAACTTCATAATGTATAAAACGTTTCATGCAATGTAGGCCTGCATTGAACACCACCTGTAGGCTACTGTAGGCTACTGTAAGCTACTGTAGGCTACTGTAGGCTACTGTAGGCTACATCATAGAAATCAAAAGCTATTTCCATGTGAAAATGTTATGGGATTTGCTCCATTGGTTTTGTTGGTAGAACTACATTCTGCTCAAATAGCCACAATAGCCTATTGGCTAATGTGTAAAACGTTAACAGTCCAGCCTCAGTGTTCACTGTAAAAATCTCACAATGTTCAAGTTTCCGTGCACAAGACCTAAAATTAGCTCTGTGCCCCCCAAAATTTGAGGGAACATACATATAACGTACAATATAGTGAAAAGATACAAGTTCATCAAATACACAACAACCCTTCTGATACATTTCAGTCACTTCAAACCCACCATACTTCCTTCAAACCCACCATACTTCCTTCAAACCAACAATACTTCCTTCAAACCCACCATACTTCCTTCAAACCCACCATACTTCCTTCAAACCAATCATACTTCCTTCAAACCCACCATACTTCCTTCAAACCCACCATACTTCCTTCAAACCAACCATACTTCCTTCAAACCCACCATACTTCCTTCAAACCAACCATACTTCCTTCAAACCAACCATACTTCCTTCAAACCAACCATACTTCCTTCAAACCCACTATACTTCCTTCAAACCCACCATACTTCCTTCAAACCCACCACACTTCCTTCAAACCCACCATACTTCCTTCAAACCAACCATACTTCCTTCAAACCCACCATACTTTCTTCAAACCCACCATACTTCCTTCAAACCCACCATACTTCCTTCAAACCAACCATACTTCCTGTATCACTCAGCCCTTGTGTAGCTGTATCACTCTGGATCAGGCCCTTGTGTGGCTGTATCACTCTGGACCAGGCCCTTGTGTGACTGTATCACTCTGGACCAGGACCTTGTGTGGCTGCATCACTCTGGACCAGGCCCTTGTGTGGCTGTATCACTCCGGACCAGGACCAGGACCTTGTGTGGCTGCATCACTCCGGACCAGGCCCTTGTGTGGCTGTACCACTCTGGACCAGGCCCTTGTGTGGCTGTATTACTCTGGACCAGGCCCTTGTGTGGCTGTATCACTTTGGACCAGGCCCTTGTGTGGCTGTATCACTCCGGACCAGGCCCTTGTGTGGCTGCATCACTCTGGACCAGGCCCTTGTGTGGCTATATCACTCTGGACCAGGCCTTTGTGTGGCTGCATCACTCTGGACCAGGCCCTTATCTAATATCTATCCACTGAATTGTTCCCATTAATTAGATTAACTCAATACATTCAGGAAATTAGAGTGAACTTCCTGATTTACACTTGCCAGAGTGGAGTGGTTAGTGCAGGACCGTTGGGACTTCCATTTGTAAGTGCCTTGGTCACAGTTCCAAAGTGGATGTTTAGCCACCTGCTGTGCCGTAATATTTCTCATGACTTTTCATTTGTGAACCTTTTCTGTTTTCTTTCTGACCTCCATAGCCAGTAAATATTCAATAAACTATCTGATATAATTCAGTACAGTGAGACTCCCAATGAAGGTTTTAATCTTACACCTTCTTAAAGAGAATGCAGAATCCTACAGTTGTTGATACAGTATAATCTCATGAGTTGAGCTATGTGTTATGGCTGCTGCACTATGGGAAGGGCAACCCAGCCCTCCAATCCCTCTGAATAATTCATTAATTGGCATATGGCACAGGTAGCAAGAACCAATGACCCTGCCAGTGCACGTTCCTCCAACCTCCCCCCCCCCACTGCTCCCCCACACCGCCTCTTAGTGGTTTTATGGGGTTGTTAGAATTGGGCGCTGAAGCGTTCTCACTCGTCGTACTTTCTTTCATATAATTTGAATCGGCTTAACCTGCCTTGTTTTCTGCACAGCATTTATAGGCTACACATCCATTTATAGGCTACACATCCATTTATAGGCTACACATCCATTTATAGGCTACACATCCATTTAAAGGCTATACATCCATTTATAGTTTAAGTGTTAGTTTAAGCAGCCATGGGGGAGTTCATAAGCCAACACACACTAACTCAAACCTCTCTCCCTGCCCGCCCGCCTGCCGTTGTACTTGGTAGAATTCACCGCTTATATAAGCGTGCCGGCGCGTAGCGAAAATATATAGTGGCACCCTGGCATTATGGGAGAAAATTGTTTGTCCAAGGAGCTAACTGAAATCTGCTTTAACAGTTAGAGAAATGGGAGAATCCATTGGTGGAATTTTTGTGTTTCCTTTGAGGATGAGATGGCGACCGAGCGTCTGTTTCTGTGTTGCTGAGACACTAAGACTGAATGAGCTGTAATCAAGTCTTATTGGTGTCATTAAATGAAGAGGTATTACAGTGTGCGGTACTCAGGATTGCTTCAACAGTTTCTTCTATTCCTATTGTAAAGACATGAAGTTAGGTCCTGCGCTGTTACACAACCTGTTCTTGGAACAGGTTTTTACTATACAGCTAGACTGTGTGATCATCACAGACTCCGGCTCTCCTAGAGTCTCTGCGGAGTGTCCAGCCAGCATGTGAGTCTTGTCTGGTCTCTCATGTTTAAATGGTAACGGATGGTGTCTGAACGGGAGGTGGTGGGAGGCTGGCTGTGTGCCTGGGGCCAGCGCTGAGACCCCAGACTCCTGCCAGGAGAGGCTGCTGGGAAACAGACCTGCCATTATTTAAGCTACACATCGATGGAGAGGGGACTGACCATGAGGTCCGTCTGTCTGTCTATCGGTCTGTGTCTCTGTGACATCACATTTGTAGTGTCTCTGGTGAAGTGATGTTGGATTAGAGGATAGTTTGAATGCGTGTTTTTGATATACAGTTGAAGTCGGAGGTTTACATACACCTTAGCCAAATACATTTAAACTCAGTTTTTCACAATTCCTGACATTTAATCCTAGTAAAAATTCCCTGTCTTAGGTCAGTTAGGATCACCACTTTATTTTAAGAATGTGAAATATCATAATAATAGTAGAGAGAATTATTTATTTCAGCTTTTATTTCTTTCATCACATTCCCAGTGGGGCAGAAGTTTACATACACTCAATTAGTATTTGGTAGCATTGCCTTTAAATTGTTTAACTTGGGTCAAACGTTTCAGGTAGCCTTCCACAAGCTTCCCACAATAAGTTGGGTGAATTTTGGCCCATTCTTCCTGACAGAACTGGTGTAACTGAGTCAGGTTTGTAGGCCTCCTTGCTCGCACACGCTTTTTCAGTTCTGCCAACAAATTTTCTATAGGATTGAGGTCAGGGCTTTGTGATGGCCACTCTGATGTCTTGAGATGTTGCTTCAATATAGCCACATACTTTTCCTTCCTCATGATGCCATCTATTTTGTGAAGTGCACCAGTCCCTCCGTTGGGATGGTGTTCTTCGGCTTGCAAGCCTCCCTCTTTTTCCTCCAAACATAACAATGGTCATTATGGCCAAACAGTTCTATTTTTGTTTCATCAGACCAGAGGACATTTCTCCAAAAAGTACAATCTTTGTCCCCATGTGCAGTTGCAAACCATAGTCTGGCTTTTTTATGGCGGTTTTGGAGCAGTGGCTTCTTCCTTGCTGAGGAGCCTGAGTCGATATAGGACTCGTTTTACTGTGGATATAGTGTTAGAACTGGGGCAGAACGAACGGCCAGCCTCCCAAGACATCTACACAGCCTTGAAACACTGGAGAGATCTCTCTCTCACTCACTCACTCACTCACTCACTCACTCACTCACTCACTCACTCACTCACTCACTCACTCACTCACTCACTCACTCACTCACTCACTCACTCACTCACTCACTCACTCACTCACTCACTCACACACACACACACACACACACACACACACACACACACACACACACACACACACACACACACACACACACACACACACACACACACACACACACACACACACACACACGTCCTTGCCAAGAGAATCTCCCTGCCCTAAGCAGGAGGTCAGTGAGGACCAGAGCTCTCTAAGCTGTCTGGCCCCCTACAGTGGAGACACTCTCCTCTGTCATCCCTTACGTCATGTCCCTGGTGTCTTTGAGTCTGAGGGAAGGTGACACCAATCAAGGCTTTGTAAACACAGGAAACACGGGGTTCATACTGCCTCAAGATGAGATGGAGGCTCACAGTGCTGCACTCAAACACAGAATGAATCACCTAATTTAAAAAAAAATTGTATTTAACTAGGCAAGTCAGTCAAGAATAAATGTATTTTTTTAAATGATGGCCTACACCGGCCAAATTCTGACGACACTGGGCCAATTGTGCGCCGACCTATGGGACTCCCAATCACAGACAGTTGTGATACAGTCTGGATTTGAACTAGGTTGTCTGTAGTGACGCCTCTAGCACTGAGATGCAGTGTCTTAGACCCCTGCGCCACTTGGGAGCCCAATCATCAATCATCACTTAAAACATCTGTTTTATGTACAGGTTTATGGCTTGACCTGATTAGACTGTTGTATGATCCACAAGGTTTTCCTGTAACAACATCACAATAAAACTCCCTAGCCATAGCACTACCTCACATTGAACAACCACTGAGGATCACCCTCTGACCTGGCTAACCTTTGACCACCATTCCCTCCCACACAGGGCGAGATGATGTGCGAGGTGATGCCCACCATCAGCGAGGACACGGCGCTGACCCAGAGTAGCGCTTCAGACCCCGACTCCCACTTTGAGCAGCTGATGGTCAACATGCTCGATGAGCGAGACCGTCTGCTGGACACGCTGAGGGAGACCCAGGAGAGCCTGGGGATGTCCCAGCAGCACCTGGAGGACGTCATCTACGACCGGGACTCACTGCAGCGCCAGCTCAGCTCCGCCCTGCCACAGGTAACACACCGTTCAGCCCAGAATCCTCTACCTTACTGTATGCTTAATTTATGTTAAGCATACAGTCATGTGCAGGTCCATCATTGGCTATTGGGGATGACAGTGGTTGTGTGTACAATGCCCATACTGTAAGGTCCAATTATATTCTGAGAGAAAGCGCATAGAAACTGATGGAACAAAACTTTGCACATTTTCTTACCTCTGCTGTGCCATACGTAATGTACGGCTATACCACGGCTATATGGCCATCTACCACAAACCCCCGAGGTGCCTTATTGCTGTTATAAACTGGTTACCAATGTAATTAGAGCAGTAAAAATATATGTTTTGTCATACCCGTGGTATACGGTCTGATATTCCACGGCTGTCGGCCAATCAGCATTCAGGGCTGGAACGACCCAGTTTTTAATGAGATTTAGAACATAGGTGAAATAAAAAAGACCATCAACATAAGATTTTTTTTTTGGTTTTCATCTTCCTTTTCATGATGTGAAAACAGAGCCATCAACATTTCACAGTGTTTGGTTGAAGATTAAGATAAAGCACGTATGTCAAACCCCTTGGTTGTGGCATCCATATTGATATCTCTCTTGGCTTGCGATACTCATCTCATTGAAAGTGAACTGCTACACAATATGATTTTCAATGGCGGCAGGTATCCTAGCGGCTAAGAGCGTTGGGCCAGTAACGGAAAGGTCGCTAGTTTTAATCCCCCGAGCCGAATAGGTGAAAAATCTGTCTGTGCCCTTGAGCAAGGCACTTAACCCTAATTGCTCCTGTAAGTCGCTCTGGATAAGAGCGTCTGCTAAAGGGCTAAAATGTAAATGTAAATGCATTCATCCATAGTGGTCCCATTGCAATAAAAACACATTTCGGAATGCAGTGAGAAGCAGTGAAATGGAATGGAATTGCGCTGAAATTTGGTTCATTGGTTGTTCGTTTCCCAGCGATAGGGGCAAATAATGACTTGTGTAATAATTCATGTTAAAGTAGAGGTTATCTTGCTGGCAGAAAGTGTGTCAATAATTCTAGTCACGTTTTCCCCCTGCTTCCTCACCAGAAGACTCTGGAGGTTTCACTGGAAGAAAAGAGGTCTTTGTTCACAGGCGGCGCTGGCCAATACCGACTGTAAATCCACATGGTTTTAGAGACACAAGCAAAGCACACAGACTATTGGCTTTGGTTTGATCACACAGTCAAATACTTACTTAAAAGGGGTTGTCGGTTGTTATAATACCATAATAATGTCTCTGAAATCACATAATACTAACACAAATTAGTTGTTTTATGATCTGACTCTGCAACACTTTAAATCTCACATCTATTTTCTTAGAATTTATATAACCTAGAAATGGACCATTAACCTTTATAGGTGACCAGGTCATAGGGTTACAGACCAGGTCATAGGGTTACAGACCAGGTCATAGGGTTACACACCAGGTCATAGGGTTACAGACCATGTCATAGGGTTACAGACCAGGTCATAGGGTTACAGACCAGGTCATAGGGTTACAGACCAGGTCATAGGGTTACAGACCAGGTCATAGGGCACAGACCAGGTCATAGGGTTACAGACCAGGTCATATGGTTACAGACCAGGTCATAGGGTTACAGACCAGGTCATAGGGTTACAGACCAGGTCATAGGGTTACAGACCAGGTCATAGGGTTACAGACCAGGTCATAGGGTTACAGAGTGGATGCATGTTCAGTAAATCCCATTAGTCTGTGGGTTCTATGTTCTATATATATATTGATTATGTTCTATTAGTTAATGTGTCTGTGTTTGAACTCTTATTTGGTCTCTCACCCTCTTCAGCTGCTATTATAACACGGTCATACTGTACTGTAGAGAGGCTGGCTGGGGGAAGGAAACAGTGCTACTGGACCAAAACGCACAGCTCCATGTGAAAGAATGAGGGGGTTGTAGAGCTCCGTTTGCAAATACACACCGTTCAGTTGTCAGTATGCATTGCCCTGATTGATTAGAAGATAAGTAGGATAAATATTAAAGTAACCGCAGCACTCCGCAGGATATGAGTTTATAGCTACCACCCCTACTTCAAACTCCAACTCAGATATTGAAATCCATTGTCAGAGTGCTTACATCTGGCAGTGATAGTAGTTTTGAGAGCGTATTTCCCGTCATATCTATCAATTTAATGGCCGCTTCATTCCTGGATGAAAACGTCTGGCGACGAAAATGAAATAGCGACAAAAGGAAATAGCGCTGCCGTTATTCCACGTTTCTAACAGACGTTTCCTCTGCTATTAAAACGCCACAGATAATGATGTATGGCTTGTCACAGTGTAATGACAGTGATGTTGACGTAATTATTTTGTGGCGCTCCTAGGCACCATTTTAAATGAGATGTCACCAGGCAATCTGGATCCCTCCCGCGATGTTACCCCCAAAATGCTTCCATTAATTAATGTGGTGGCAGCAATTGTATTTGCCTGTATGATATCAACATCACACTAATGCTTTGCAGTTTGTTGGACCTCTGGTGAAGTACTTACTAGAGAAAGTGTGTCTCCCATTTGTGTCTCCCGTTTTAATGGATGACCAATAAAGATTCTTTGTACAGTGAGAGAGCCTGTTGAATTTGTATAAATCAGTGAACAAAACATTAAGAACACCTGCTCTTTCCATGACATAGACTGACCAGGTGAATCCAAGTGAAAGCTATGATCCCTTAATGATGTCACTTATTAAATCCACTTCAATCAGTGTAGTTGAAGGGGATCAGATATGTTTAAGCCTTGAGACAATTAAGACATGGATTGTGTGTGCGTGCCGTTCAGAGGGTGAATTGGCAAGACAAAACATTTAAGTGCCTTTGAGCGGGGTGTAGTAGTAGGTGCCAGGCGCACCGGTTTGTGTCAAGAACTGCATCGCTGCTGGGTTTTTCAACGCTCAACAGTTTCTCGTGTGTATCAAGAATGGTCCACCACCCAAAGGACATCCAGCTAACTTGATACAACTGTGGGAAGCATTGGCGTCAACATGGGCCAGCATCCATGTGGGACGCTTTCGACACCTTGTAGAGTCCATGACCAGACGAATTGAGGCTGTTCTGAGGGCAAAAGGGGTTGCAACTCAATATTAGGAAGGTACTCTTAATGTTTTGTACACTCAGTATATAACTGTAATAGATTAATGTCATATGTTACATAATTTTGACAGTGCTTGGTTATGTTTGTAGTATCTTTCAAAGCATTTTGAAGCATTGCTTTCTTCAATACTGCAGGGAATTAAGTAAACTGGTAGATATACTTATTAAGGGTAGATCTTAAAGAGGCCGATTGATAGCTGCCGGGTGAAGGAGTTGTGCTTGTGTTTGTGTATGTGTATGTGCGGGTGAGTTTGAGTGTGTGTGTGTGTGCGTGTAGAGAGGGTGGTGAGATGAGGAGAGATGCAGAGACTTTATATAAAAATGGAAGTGGCCTCATTCAGTGGCTTATGGTGGAGCCCATACCGATGTCTGTAGCAGCTCCGCCCTAGTCCCACTTTCCCTCTTGTCCTTTATCTCTCTCTCTCTCTCTCTCTCTCTCTCTCTCTCTCTCTCTCTCCATCTCTCTCTCTCCCTCTCTCTGTCAGGGTCACGGCTCCTCTGTTACTTTTCACGACACGTCTGGCTGATCGGAGTGACATCCTCTGTCCCCCTCCACGCTGCGAGGTGCATAACAATGCAACAATATCTGTCTTTCCATCCATCCCTCCATCCGTTGTGTTGTGGTCCAGAACAGAGGGGTGGGGGTGGGACATGGAGTGTTGGCGGGCAATGGGCAGATATTAGCTCCTTTGTGTCGGCAGCTCATGACCGCTTGGAACTTGTGCATGGCAGCGCCGGCTGCCAAGAAGCCACTGACAACGGCATGTTTAAGCTGCCGCCGCCTCACGCTTACCAGAGACTGTAGTGACTAGTGAGAGAGGGAGAGGGCCTTTGGACATGGCCACTCAGCTGGTAGCACAACAAACCCAGCTGGCAGTGGGCTCGGGTCCTGCTGGAGCCTCTGTATCTGTCTCTGTCATGGCCTTCCAAACAACATGGACTGACTGGCTGCCCAGAGCAGAGACGGCCGTGGCTCTGTGGCTCTGTGTCTTGCTCTCGCCACACTGTCTGACTCTGACAGCACTGTAGGAATCCCACCTTACTCAGTATGCTAAGGTTGATCATACCCGTATGAGCTTGGGGTCAGTGGGGAGTTAGTATAGACTGCTAAAGCAGACTGTAGATATTCCTCTGCTGTGCCCTTTAAAAGCAGACATTATATGTACTGTATTTCAACACCTGATGCAAAAAACACATCTTATTTTATTCATTCAACCTCAGCTACAGTGGCCCTCTGCTCTCTTCAACAGCTGAAGGAGTCCCTACAACAACACCCTACTACTGAGAGAGAGACAGAGAGAGAGAGAGAGAGAGAGATGCAGCGTGGTGCCGGAGACCATGTGACCTGCCTGTGTGTCCTCTCCCCCTGAAACAGGCTTCCTCCTCCAGTGCTCTCAGCTGTGTTACTGAGCTGTAGTCGGAGAGCCCCAGGCCCTCTGTGTGTCTCCCACTCCCCACGCTGTTTGGTTAACAAAACATGGCCGCTTCGTCCAAAGGCTGCTCTGGAAGTTCATTCCTACTGCTACTGGACCATTGACACTCATTATCACTCCTATAGGCTCAGGACCAATCCCAATCTGACCCCTAGGGCCTACCCCCTACACATACATCTGAAAGGATTGGATCAGTATAAACACTATGGTCATACCCCTATAATGCAACAGATTATAGTTACAGATTCTGTCTGTCTATCGGACTTGATTGAACCTCAGTCGAAAGATCTTAGGTGGAGCGGAAAAGCTTGTTCTGTAAAGGAAGTGATATCATTAGCTGTGTGATGCCAGACCCCCTCCCCCCTCCCCTGTTGAGAAGACAGGCACTCCTCGGTTTGTGGTTGCTGTACAGACATAAATCCTAACTCTCGGACACTCTCCCCCTCCCCCAGCCCAGACGCCAATCCCAGCTCTCCTCTCCTCTCCTCTCCTCTCCTCTCCTCTCCTCTCCTCTCCTCTCCTCTCCTCTCCTCTCCTCTCCTCTCCTCTCCTCTCCTCTCCTCTCCTCTCCTCTCCTCTCCCCTCCCCACCCGGCCAGACAGTAATGAGATACCAGTCTATTGATCACTCACGCAGATGTTAGAATGAAGTTCTAAGATTTCACTAGATTACTGTATAGGCCACTCATGTCTGTCTGACTGGCTGCAGTTGAAATAATACCAGACAACTTGGAAATGATTTATATATTAATTGTGGAGCATTTGCTTATAAGGATTATAGTTATAATGGTCCAATTGAAATGATCTGAAGGGGTAAGCATTAAGTGACTGTGTCATTAGTGACTGTGTCATTAGTGAGGTGAACCAAGTCAATGATTCCCTCACGTCCCCCCCGTCCATAAATCATACATGGTACGGCCATCCGTCAACACTCTGGCCACAAGGCAAAAATCTGCCTCCTCGATATACAGCCAATAACACTAAACAACCATGTGTAGTCATGGACTGAAGAGAGAGAGAGAGAGAGAGAGAGAGAGAGAGAGAGAGAGAGAGAGAGAGAGAGCGAGAGAGTGTGAGGGTGAGGGTGAGAGAGAGAGAGAGAGAGAGAGAGAGAGAGAGAGAGAGAGAGAGAGAGAGAGCGAGAGAGAGAGTGTGAGGGTGAGGGTGAGAGAGAGAGAGAGAGAGAGAGAGAGAGAGAGAGAGAGAGAGGGAGAGGGAGAGGGAGAGGGTGAGGGTGAGGGAGAGAGAGAGAGAGGACAGAAGTGCATTTGTCTCACTGGTGCGAGAAAGACGGATCCCTGCAGATGTCATTTGTCTCACTGGTGCGAGAAAGACGGATCCCTGCAGATGTCATTGTCTCACTGATAAAGAACCCAGTGTGGGACTATCCTGTGACCGTCGCACCGTTCAGTCACAGCGCAGAGAGTACAACAGTAGCAGTGTTAGCTAGCTAAGTTGGATGGAGAGGCTTTAATAACCCCCACAATCGAATCCTCTCTGGTCACTGTTTCATTCAACCCTTCGTTAGCTTCTGATTATTTACAGATGTATTATTATTAGGCCTAATGACCCAAGCTGGGGCGAAGATGTGCAGTGATGGAGAATGGATGGGCTTTAGCTAGAACTCATTGAGTTTCATTGAGTCTCACCAGGTACATGCTGCCTGTTCCACTTTGCTCCGTTAGGCCCACAAGGCAGAGCCCTCTAAGCCTGGAGGCTCCATGGCACTGTAGGACCAGTTTTGACTGGTGTGTTACTGACTGCAGATTGGTGTCGCGCTCAGCAGAGGGTACCGTTTTCCTGGTCTTCAGCCAAACTCCACTACGGATGGGCACGGTTACCCCTCAAGGGGATTGTGGGTATGGAGTAGCGGGGGGGGGGGGGCCCATGTGGCACACATGCATGTTCTGTTTGTTGCTGCAATGGCCGGGTCAATCTGACCCAATCAGCATCAGCAGATATCTGGTTAGCACCAAAGCTGAGGAAAGGACTGAAGATATTACATTGTAGTACTCTGCAATACTGGGTCAAATCAAACTTGATAGAATGGTATTAATACACATCTAATTCCTGTAAGATTGATGGAGTACCAGATTCTGACAATGACTCATAACTATGTTATGTTAATTTTCACTGTGGGTTTTCAAGAAAAAGCTTAGAGCAAACGCGATAAGATGGACAACATGAGATGAAGAAGAAAAGTTGACATGATGAATAGCACAAAGATGAAGAGGCCTCAGTGTGTGGAGGCTGGCCTCATGCAGAGCTCTTTGATGTCATCTCTCCCAGCAGTGTGTTCCGTTCTGGAGGTGTCTGTCTGAGTGTAATATGGTCGTGACTCCCACACCCACACACACCTCCCCTTGAGGTTAGAAACATAGCTCCAGTCTCACTATAACACAGCCACAAACTCTGCCTCTCTGTCTTCACCCCAGTCAATTACAGAGCGTCGAGAGGACAGTGAAACGAGGTTATAAAAAATACTTTGTTTTGCACCTCAAAAAGGTCATCCTTCACAGAGTGCCACTGGGTTTTTTTTATTTGGACTTTCGTATAGACAGATGATAGCTCAGATGTCAGCCACAGTGTATATGCTTTCCATAAACACAGAGTTTTGAATCCATTACTGTTTATTTTATTTTGATTTATTTTTACCCCGTTTTCTCCCCAATTTCGTCATATTCAATTGGTAGTTACAGTCTCGTTACAATCTTGTCCCAACTCCCGTACGGACTCGGGAGAGGCGAATGTCGAGAGCCGTTCCTCCGAAACACGACCCCGCCAAGCCGCACTGCTTCTTGACACAATGCACGCTTAACCCGGAAGCCAGCCGCGCCAATGTGTCGGGGGAAACACCGTACACTCAGCGTACATGCACCCGGCCCGCCACAGGAGTTGCTAGAACGCGATGGGACTAGGACATCCCGGCCGGCCAAACCTTCCCCCAACCCGGATGACATTATTTACCACATGTATCAGATGTATGATATCCTCTGTTACTCGCCAAAATCAGAGCAGTATACTAGAATTAAGAGATGCATAATTTAAATACCAACACCTAATTAAAGCAACAAAATGAGCATCTGATAATGAATGATTTTATGAGCCTACATTATTTAACTAATTGATTGAGAGCTTCAAGATGGCGCCTGTGTGTTTGTCGGCTAGCTGTAGCTTCAATACCGTTCTCTGTATGTTTGTGTTGTTCGTCTACCCAAGTTGCCTCGTCGCTCTTTGTTTATGAACGTCAAGCTCTCCTCAACATTCGGGTCGGTACTGCTGATCTATGCAGTCGAAGTCCAGGAGGACAGAAGTTCTCTCTGCCTCTCTTCGTTTCGATACCGGCGGGTCTGTGCCGGCTTCCATACTGCACCTCTCACAAGAGGAAATGTCGCAGAAAACGGGGGTAAACGAGGAGGCGTATTGGCTCGGATTAAAATAACCTCTTGGCCAAGAGGTTCCGTGTTTCCTGGAGATCCTCCCTGCCGCCTCGTACCTAGTCTTCTGGATCTGGCACAAACAGCAGAGTTTTTGCCGGTAAGACCTCGCGCTCATAAGGGAGGAATCAATCGCTGCAATCTACATTCGCCTGGTTACAGTGCCAGTCCAAATTTTTCTGGCGATTCTGCCTCATACCATTTGGTGGAACCCATCTACGTTAAAATGGCTTTGATTAATGCAAGGTCTATTTCGAACAAAACTTTTATCTTGAATGATTTCTTCTTATCGCGTAAATTAGACGTTTTGTTTGTGGTTGCGACATGGCTTAACGCTGATGAGTCAAGCCCTCTTTCTGAAGTCTCTCCCAGTGACTGTGACTTTTATAGCTCCCCTAGAATCACTGGTCCTGGTGGAGGATTAGCTGTAATCTTTAAAAAAAAAATGTTTTAAGTGCCGTAATCTGCCAGTTGAAACATACCAAAGTTTCGAAGTACAGCTGATCAAGGTGGAACTGTCCAGTCCAATGATATGTGTAATTGTATATAGACCTCCCAAATATAATAAGGATTTTATCCCAGACTTTTCAGACTTCTAATCTTTTATTGTTACTACTTCTGATAATCTTCTGATTGCTGATGATTTTAACATTCATGTTTGCTGTCCATCAAAACCTATGGTTAAATTTTTTGGGACGACTTGTTGATTCATTTAATCTCACTCAGTCGGTTATGGGACCCACACACCAGCATGGTCATACATTAGATCTTGTTTTATCTTTTGGCTTTCCAATTTGCAATGTTGAGATGATATTTGTGTGTCTGATCATAAACCTGTTGTTTTTAATGCCACTCTTCCATGCCTAGTCCCAAAACATAAATTGCCAGGTAACTTCTCTCGCTCTATTAACCCGTCCACTGCCAAGCTATGTTTAATTCCACATGTTCTGGTGTCCTGGATTCTGTCGCTCCTTTTAAACAAAGGGGAGCGAAATCTAGAGCTTAATGTCACCCACACTCTCAGACAGGAGTGAGAGAAAATGGAAAAAGGACAAATTGCTGTGTCTTATGAAATTCTGAGAGAATGTTTACTGCAATACCGGTTCACCGTTAAAACAGCAAGAGCTAAATATTTCTCTGATATTATCTCAAATAACTCTGATAAATCACAAAGTCTTGTTCAGTACGATAAACACAGCTTTACACCCGATTGCAAATGCTTTGAAACCTGTGAAGACTTCTTGACCTTTTTCACTGACAAGATTGAGGCCATAAGATCTTGCTTCTCATCTCCAGACCACAACCCTTCAGATTTAGCCGTATTCTCCACTCCTTTTAACCAGTTTGAACGTGTATCTCTCTCACATCTGATAGACATACTTTCACGCATGAAGCCTAATACCTGTCCCCAGGAAATTGTTCCCTCATGACTTTTTAAGGAAGTGCTGGACACTACTGGTCCCAGTATATTGTCCGTAATAAATAGTTGCCTTAGAAATGGCACTGTCCCTTCCTGTTTTAAGCATGCAGTGGTTCAGACCCTTATTTAAAAACCTAATCTAGACTCATTTCCGTCCCATTTCAAAATTGTCATTCCTATCAAAAGTTCTAGAGAAAGTCATTTTTTCTCAGCTTTCCTTCTTTCTAAATGAACCATATTCTGGATACATTTCAGTCAGGTTTTAGAGCACGTCATAGCACTGAGTCAGCCCTTCTTAAGGTGTTAAATGATGTATTGTTGTTTAGGGACTTTAGCGCTATTTTAATCCTGCTTGAACTTAGTGCTGCTTTTCACACGATTGATCATACCATCCTTTTAGATCGGGCTAGAAGTTGGCATTCAAGGTACTGCTTTATAACTGTTTACATCATACTTGAGAAACCGGACAATTTCTGTAAATATCGGAAATGATTTTTCCTCTTCTGCATCTATCACCTGTGGGATACCTCAAGGCTCTGTTCTAGGCCCTATTTTATTTTTGTTGTATATGCTTCCCTTGGGTTCCATTTTTCTGAAATATAACAACTCTTACCACTGTTATGCCGATGATATACAGCTGTACCTTCCTTTGAAACTTGGTGACAACAAATCCCTTAAATCACTTTCTGATTGTCTTGACGACATAAAATACTGGCTAGCAAAAAACTTTCTTCAATTAAATAACACAAAAACAGAAGTTGTTGTATTTGGCCCTACAGATTCCACCAAATAAATTGTTAATAAATTAGGGCCTCTATCCATCCATGTACACAGCCATGCAAAAAATCTTGGGTTTATCTTTGATTCTGATCTCAAATTCGATAAACAAATAAACGCTGTTGTCATGAGGCAGTTTTTACCAGCTCCGCAGCATTGCCAAATTGAAACCCATTCTTACTCTGAAGGATTTGGAGACAGCTATCCATGCTTTTATTTCCTCCCGTCTGGATTATTGCAACTCTTTATATATAGGAATCTGTCAGTCCTCCCTATCTCGCCTTCAGCTAGTCCAAAATGCAGCTGCTAGGCTCTTAACTGGTACAAAGAACAGAGAGAGTATCAGCCCTGTATTGGCCTCTCCACTGGTTACCTGTTAAATATAGGATTGATTTTGAGGTTATTTTGTTTGTTTTAAAATGCGCTACATGGATCAGAACCCTGCTGTATTTCTGACCTCCTGACCCACCACTGTCCCCTCAGGCACATTAGGTCCTCCCACCAAATGCTTTTACCTGACCCCGGTCACCGTTAAAGTTTAAAGGGGACCTTTTCTGTTGCTTCCCTTTACATCAGGTCTCCCACCAGTAGTGATTATTTCAAATCTCACCTTAAGACCCATCTTTTTTCTTTAGCATTCGAGTTTGCAAAAGGGTAGGAAATTGTATTTATGTCTGTCATGTCCTATGAATATATGGTTAGTTAGCTATATGTCTTGTGTATGGATTCTTTTCGGTTTTACAGACAGATCATTGTACAGCACTTTGGTTGGCGCTTGTTGTTTTTAAATGTGCTTTAGAAATAAATGTGACATGACTTGATTAACTGGACATGTGTGCTCTGAATAGCAGTGAATTACCAGATGAATGAGAGGAATAGGGCTAGTATTTTGGAACATGCAGCTAGTCACCATTTAATGGATACCTTGTAGCTTCCGGAATGCTCCACTTGAGTTACAGAAATAGACCATGATGTCATAGCCACTCTGCACTGGATAAGATGCTTGATCAAGGACTGCTGAGAAATCCACATGCAATCCACAAGGCAGGGGTGTCCTAGCCAGCATCCATAACTGCAGCCGTTTCTGCAACTGTGAAGATTTCAATAAATATGACTTTCTATGGTACAATTGCAAAAGAATGAAGAAGTGTGTCATTATACTGTGTCGGCACTTTTATTCAACCCCAGTCTACTGTATATATTCAAGCCAATTTGTGTCAGATAATGAGAGGTATTGTATTAGCCTTTCTGAGCAGAAGTCCCTACAGCCCCTCCAGCTAACTTCAAAGCAACAAATGCATTCTCTCAAATCAAATAGTGGAATCAAATTGTATTGGTCACGTAAACATATTTTAGCAGATGATATTGCTCGTGTAGCGAAATGCTTGTAAATTAGCTTTGGCCAAACAGCAGGGCTTTTTATATATGTTTTTTTGTATATACAGTATGGCTTTTTATAGCATACAAAATATATATATATATATTATTGCCTCTCCCATTTAACCTCTATACTATATACTCTACATTCATATCACATGGATGAGATAAGTAGTGGGAAATGTGGAGCATTTTCATAATGTTTTTAATTTCTCCTTCCCAATGACCTAATCTGGATAGAACTGATTTACGGTCCAACAATGTCTCCATTGCTATTGACTGATTCAATCATCAGAGCGTCTATCCTCGTGTTGTAAGGGACCTTGATGACTCAGAGGGGTGGTGGAGAGAAACCCTCCTTTCTCTCTAGGGGTCCACAGTACAACCCGTTGATGTGACTAAGGTGTGCCCTCCCGCTGGGCTTATCAGTGCACGGCATATTATAATGTCACTCCTAATAACGGGTGAAATCAGGAACTAATGTGAGGGTACAGTCGTTTGGGAGGTCTAACGAGGGGATTGGGGTTTAAATTACTAGGTTAGGTTAGTAAGGCTCACGCCACCCTCCGTTTTAATGCACCATTCTGATTTTATTCAAGGTGATGGAGGATATTACCTTGAATTCATTACTTCAATTGCGCTAATGATAATTCTAGGTCAGAATTGCAAATTCAAAACAACCCAATTGCTCAGTGAACAAAGACTGTTTGGTGGAAATATGGAACCAACAGAATGAGCTCCCTTTTATTTCCTCTATTTACTAAGGCTTTTGGACTGGTTGTTGTAGTCAGAACGGATCAGGATTTTATAGTCAGTGTAACTAGGGCCAACTTCCTAGCGCTAGCCTGGTTATGTTATTTGTGATAATTACAGCCTGGCTGCCTTTAAAGACGGCCAGCCCACCCACCACTCCCCCAGCTGCTGTTTTGTTTCCAGAGTCGAGTGCAGTCATCTGGTGCCAGAACGCTGACCCCTGCTGCAGTCTCCAGCTGCTGCACCACCCTGGGAGGGAAGTCTTTCTGCAGGTAGTCCACAGGGCAGATCAGATGGTGTCCTGGACCTGCTCCAAGTTGGAGCTTTATAGAGGTTCATTAGTTCCTACCCTTTCAGCTCGGGGCACATAACCTTAACAAAGTGACCTGACAGGTGCTTGATTTGGTGTGACGAGCCTGAGGTAAAAAGGATCCAGATATCCAGAAATGATTAAGGAAAGTTGAGGAGATTTCAGTACCAAACACGTCCTCAAGTGTAGCAGAGGGATACCATCCAGTTTGAAAGTACACTACTTAACAAAAAGTATGTGGACACCTGCTAGTCGAAACATCTCATTCCAAAATCATGGGCATTGTTATGGAGTTGGTCCCCCCTTTGCTGGTGGAACAGAATCCGTTCTTCTGGGAAGGCATTCCACTAGATATTGGAACATTGCTCCTGTCCCGTGTAGCTCAGATGGCAGAGCATGGCGCTTGCAACGCCAGGGTTGTGGGTTTGATTCCAACGGGGGACCAGTACGAAAAATGTATGAACATGTACGCACTAAGTAACTAACTGTAAGTCGCTCTGGATAAATGGCTAAAATGTAAATGATTGTTTGGGGGACTTGCATCCGTTAGTGAGGTTGGGCACGGATGTTGGGCGATTAGGCCTGGATTACAGTCAGTGTTCCAATTCATCCCGATGGGGTTGAGGTCAGGGCTCTGTGCAGGCCAGTCAACTTCTTACACACCGATCTTGACAAACCATTTCTGTATGGACCTTGCTTTGTGCACAGGGGCATTGTCATGCTGAAACAGGAAAGAGCCTTCCCTAAACTGTTGCCACAAAGTTGGAAGCGCAGAATCGTCTAGAATGTCATTGTATGCTGTAGCGTTAAGATTTCCCTTCACTGGAACTAAGGGGCCTAGCCCGAACCATGAAAAACAGCCCCTGCCAAACTTTACAGTTGTCACTATGCATTGGGGCAGTTAGCGTTCTCCTGGCATCTGCCAAACCCAGATTCGTCCATCAGACTGATAGATGGTGAAGCGTGATTCATCACTCCAGAGAACGCGTTTCCACTGCTCCAGAGTCGAATGGTGGCGAGCTTTACACCACTCCATCCGGCATTGTGCATGGTGATCTTAGGCTTGTGTGTGGCTGCTCGGCCATGGAAACTCATTTCATGAAGCTCCTGATGAACAGTTATTGTGCGGACTTTGATTCCAGAGGCAGTTTGGAACTCGGTCCCGTTCTGTGAGCTTGTGTGGCCTATCACATCGCGGCTGAGCAGTTGTTGCTCTTAGACGTTTCCACTTCACAATAACAGTGCACAAAGTTGACCAGGGTAGCTCTAGCAGGGCAGAAATGTGACGAACTGTCTTGTTGGAAAGGTGGCATCCTATGACGGTGCCACGTTCAAAGTCACTGAGCTCCGAACCTCCTTTTGACATTTATACAAATATGGCAGTCACATAGATCGCTTTCATGAGGCACAAATAGGATAAAATGTTGTCAAAAAAGAAAAGGAAAATTGTCAATATTATTGGACAGGTGCCAGTAGTACCTGCTTAGTTTCTAAAGGTTTTCTCCTGTTTGGTGAATTGAACGCAACCCTGATGTCCTCTGAACTCCATCATCAAATAACCCACCAGTGAAATTATGAATTTGGGGAACTGCAGTAGGCTGTCGTTGGTAATGTGAACATATATTCGACAATGTTCTGCTCCTTCAATGTTTCAGTGTTTAATTTCAGCGTAATCCTCATGCCTCTTCTATGCAGCAACATTCTTAATTTGCTCTCAACAAAGGCCCATTTTACCCAGCCAGCATGTGATAGTCTGTTCCACTGGCCCGGTGGGGGGGATGTGAGAACCACAGGTTTCATGCTTTGTCTGCCAATGATTGGTGGCCTGTGGGCCCAGAGTAATATTGAATCTTTTGAGTCGTCTGTATGTTTTCCTATGCCAAATGCGTATCACAATATAGATAAGACAGGTACACTCCATTTTAATCTGTTCCCTTTGTTCTCCGTCACTAATGCAGCTAATTACCATCTTTGATTGGACAATGGCAGTGTCTGTCATCATCACATGTACGCTTTAATATGGAATGAGATAACATGTCCCCCCCCCTACCCTGCCCCCCCCCCCCATTGGAGTGTGAACTAGATTCAGTATCCCTGAATGTTAGACATGGTTCTTAGTCTCAGTTGTCTTATTCTATGTATTGGACTTGCATTATACATTGCCCTGGCATTACACAAGGATAGGTGTTATCAGCTGTAGGTTGATTGGTCTGTAGTGCTGTGCTAGGGATTTATATGCTGCCGCAAAAGCCAATCAATATTAGTTGCATTGTAATCCTTCTCTTGAAATATGGGTCCCAGGAGGAGTTTAAAAAAAAAACACGCCTTTCTGTGAAGGATCTTACATCTACCATCGCTGGATCGCTGGGGGGGGGGGGTTTATTTCATCGTCTGCATCCAAGGATAATATTATTTCCATCAAACCACAGTGTGACAGAGATAACAACAGACTGAGTCAGTGTGAGTCTCTCAGACAGATGCCGCCTGTCAATCCGCTCCAATTGTTCCCAATGTTTCGAACAGACTTGTCATAAGTAGTTAACCACCATCAGCCTGTGTTATGGAAACACTGTGCTTTGTCTCTATATGAAGCTGACAGTCCCAAACAGGCCCCCAGAGAACATCTCTCTCTCTCATCAACTTCTAAATATAGAGAGAAAATTGAAGATGGTAAGATACACTATGAGCCCTTGATGTAGAGGAGGTACTATGTGTTCATCGTGGTTTCTGGGTTTGATCACGCGACGCTGCCTATAATAGCTGTTGTTTACTTCACGTGACTGAATTGGCAGACTTTCACCTTCAGAGCTGGAGGATGGGCTATTGATTTTAGCTGCTTATTTTAAGGTCATCAGAAAGCAGTGGGACAGACATCAGGTGTAGGAGATAGCCATGTTGGGAGATTGGCAACACAATATACAGCGTTTATGTGTCTCCGCATTTGAAAGGTAAATGCATTGAGCAGTGTTTATTATTTACAATGACGCTGGGTCAATTGTGCACCGCCCTATGGGACTCCCAATCATGGCCGGATGTGATATAGCCTGGATACGAACCAGGGACTGCAGTGACGCCTCTAGCACTGAGATGCAGTGCCTTAGACCACTCGGGAGCCCAAGTAGGCTTTCTGCTAATTAAAGAAATATGATGATACTTCATTAGAAACGAGGCCTTGAGTCATGTCTTGAGTCATATCTTGAGTCATTTCTTGAGTCATTTCTTGAGTCATTTCTTGAGAAAATTGTATTATTAAGTTTTCAATGGAGTTGAAATTAAATATTTTATTATTATTTATTAATTCAGAATAACTTAAGTGGTTGTAGTGTTTTAATGAATATCCTCTTGCAATCAAACTAGATTTTAGTGTTGAGGTGGTCTTTACACCAGAAAAAAGGGTTTCAAAGGTGTTCTTCAGCTGTCCCAATAGGATAACCCTTTTTGGTTCCAGGTAGAACCCTTTCGGGTTCCATGTAGAACCCTCTGTGAAAATAGTTCTACATGGAACCCACAAGGATTCTACCTGGAACCAAAAGGGTTCTATGTGGAACCAAAAAGGTTTTTTCAAAGGTCTCCTATGGGGACAGCCGGATAACCCTTTTAGGTTCTAGATAGCACCTTTTTTCCTAAGAGTGTAGTTCTTGCCCCTTGTTTTTCCATGATGTCTCTTTCATGCTGTTACTATCTACTACACTAATAGGAGAGGTTCAACATGTGTCTTTTGTAGTGGACTGACTCATGTTATCCACACTATTTCATCTCTGAGATGTAAACAACTCTGACAATGTCACACAATTACCGCTACTCCTTTGTGAGGTTTTCAAGAATTAAGATACTTTGCAGGTTTGGAAAGCCAATGACATATCAAGTGAAGTACATGAGGTATTTTAATTTAATAATTTTTTAACTAGGCAAGGCAGTTAAGAACAAATTCTTATTTGCAATGACAGCCTACCTACAGGTTCAGCCCCTGGAGCAAGTTAGGGTTAAGTGCCTTGCTCAAGGACTCATCGACAGGTTTTTCACCTTGTCGGCTCGGGGATTCAATCCAGCAACCTTTCGGATACTGGCCCAACGCTCTGACCACTAGGCTACCTGATGCCCTAGAAACTAGGTAACTGACGTCGCCACTAATCTCTGCTAGGAGACGCGGTGCATCTTCGTAGTGAAGTCAAGATCTCTTGGTGTTCATTCTCTATAAAAGACTGCTAATTACCAATTTGTCACTGAGCATGATGCCTTGTTATGACACAGAGCCAATGCTGTGATACCTGACTATAATTGGTCCATAAAAATGTGACTGTGTTAATTGATGATTTCTGTCAATTTGCCGAGCAAAGATATGATTAATTATCAGGTGGGGTGATACTGAGGGAGAGAGAGCGGGAGGGAGGGAGAGATGGAGGGAGGGTTGGGGAGAGAGAGATGTACAGCAGATGACAGACATAGGTCAGTCTTTATCATTGTATCTACAGACGTCTGGTAATCCTGGATTTAATTCAGCTCTGTGGTTCATCATTTCACTCCCATTTCACTTCCCATCCGTTCGTAGTGTTATCTCCATCCACGCTTTAACTATCGTCTTTTGAGCTTTTGCCCAATATGTTTCATTGAAAGCCACTCCGCCCCTGATTAAAGTCCCAGGGGCACTGGTGGAAGGAAGGGTGCTTGTGTCTGGGTCTGTGTGGCTTTAGGCAATGGCTGCCAGCCCAGCTGTTCACCAAACCTCATCACATCACTGTGTAGCAGCTATCTGATATATCCTTTACATCTTGATATGTATTGATATATGATAATGAGATTAGTTCACTGTTGTTGTGATATTGAGTACATTACCGTTCAAAAGTTTGAGGTCACTTAGAAATGTCCTTGTTTTTGAAGGAAAAGCTTTTTTTTTGTCCATTAAAATAACATCAAATTGATCATAAATACAGTATATTCCATTCAAAATCAGCCGTTCACAGCTACAATAGTCATTTACAACATTAACAATGTCTACACTGTATTTCTGATCAATTTGATGTTATTTTAATGGACAAAAAATGTGCTTTTCTTTCAAAAACAAGGACATTTCTAAGTGACCCCAAACTTTTGAACGGTAGTGTACATTGACACTAGCTCCCGTTTCTCTCCTGTATGGCCCTGGCCGAAGCTCTGTTTTGTAAATGAGTCGCTGGTTGTTCAGTGAGTTGACACTCAATAATTCAGCCGCCATTTACCTAGAACTAACGGATCCCTGTGCCACCTTCCTGTGCTAACGGAGTCATCCAATGTGTTCACGGAAGAGGCTGAATCACATTTGACTTACACAGCAGGCCCTGACACAGATACGCATACAGTACACACACATGCGCACTAATGCAAGCACACACACACACACACACACACACACACACACACACACACACACACACACACACACACACACACACACACACACACACACACACACACACACACACTTTAATGCTTGAACAGATCAACAGCAGGCAGTCCATTCATCCAATTCCACTCCTACCTGTAAACAGTATTATGCAATGTATTTTTTTAGTAAACACAAACTGTTATTCCGAGTCCATCATTATCTGTTCATCTGTTATTTGAATAAAGTGTCCTAAAGGAAAGAGAAAAGCCCCAAAATAAACCTCTAGTGTGGAAGATTCTAGTTTCTGGAGTGAAGCGGGTGGCACCCTTTCAGCTCCCAGAGAGACAATGTGACACACAGCTGTATGACTGATAGGTTCCGTTCTGTTGAAGTAGGTCACAACCAGCTGCCCCTCTAGTGAAGACCATCTAGAGAGGGAGGGAGGGAGAGAGATGGGAGAGAGAGAGAGAGAGAGGGTTAGAGAGGGTTAGAGAGAGGGAGAGGGTTAGAGAGAAAGAGAGAGAGAGAGAGAGTTAGAGAGAGAGAGAGAGAGAGAGAGAGAGAGAGAGAGAAAGAGGGAGAGAGAGGGAGAGAGAGAGAGAGGGTTAGAGAGAGAGAGAGAGAGAGGGAGAGGGTTAGAGAGAAAGAGAGAGAGAGAGAGAGAGAGGGTTAGAGAGAGAGAGAGAGAGAGAGAGAGAGAGAGAGAGAGAGAGAGAGAGAGAGAGAGAGAGAGAGAGAGAGAGAGTTAGAGAGATAGACGGAGAGAGAGAGAGAGAGAGACAGGGTTAGAGAGAGATAGAGGGAGAGACAGGGTTAGAGGGAGGGAGGGATAGAGATAAATGGCGAGAGAGAGTGAAGTACCAGCCTTTAGTTTCTGACTCCCTGCCTTTGCCAGTGGTCCACAGGCCGAGGAGAGTCAGCTGGGGGGGGAGAATGCTGTGGTTGGGGGGCAGAAGTGTCCTCTGGCTCATCACAGAACTCACCAAGTGAAGAGAGCAGACTCTGAAGTCTGACTACAGAGCCAGGGACTGTAGCAGTCAGACTAGACAGGGACAGCATCTTCCTCTCATTTATTTGGCATCATATCAGGTTCAGCTTTTTTATGTGTAAATGTGAGCCAACCCAAATATGTTTTAGACTTATTTGGATATACAAACGTGATGCTTTACTGCTATTTTGACCCATTTTGTATTATATATTAGTGTAACATTCTGCGCAAGTTCCAAAATAGCTCCCCTTCATAATTTGCTGAAAATAAACTGTCTGCTCTTTTTGATCAAAGCGTGGCGTGAACTACAGTTATACAGTAGAAACCTAATGTGGTTTAAATAGAGCTGCTTTCTCCGTATGTGTCCCAAATGGTACCTTGTTCCCTATTCCTTATAGTGCACTACTTTTGACCAGAGCCATATGGGCCCTTGTCAAAAGTAGTGCACTATATAGGGAATAGGGTGCCATTTGGGACGCAACTCAGTCATACTGTGCCTGGGTAACAAATAGGCCTAAAACAGCAAGTAGCAACAATGGATACTCCCCATTTAACTCCAACAGACAAACATGGACCTGCCACCAAATGATCCTGTCACTGAACTACTTCTCATTGTTTACCAGATGAATCAAGCTGCTTCAGATGGGGAAGTGGCAGAATGGGCTTTAACATTCTGAACTACTGTAATCATGTGACCTCCAGCCTTTGGTCAAACAGAGAGGGAGGCGAGTAGGGAGAGTGGGGGGAGGGGAGGGAGGGAGGGGAGGGGGAGAGAGAGACCAACTCACAAGTGGTTATATCCACCCTGCTTCCACAAAAAGGCATTCGCCTTGCCACCATACAGAGGGTGAACGCAAGCATTTCCCGGGACTGTGCCTCAAAACCTAATGTGTACCTGGCCAACCACTCCACCCTGGACTTGAACAGCCTTTATGACCAGGTCCACCTCTACAAGGCAGAAATCCCAACTTTTGCCAGGACCCTGAAGAACGAGTGGACCTCCACCCAGACCACAGCACCACCAGCCACACCCAACCAGCTGAGACCACCCCAAACAAACCCCGGCCACACCCTGTATAGGCCCCCCCAGATCAGACCTATGCCCCTTCTGTCTCCCCCCTCCCCACCATACCCCTGCCCCTGCAACAAGGACCTCAACATGACAGCCGCACATATACCCAGGCTGTGAGCAGAGCAAAAGGCCCAACCCCCACTATTACACCCGCCCAAGCCCCCTCCTGTGACCTAAGATGGATGTATCAGATGCTCAACATGCTCTGCTCACACCTACTGTGACGGTCCGGGCCTAAACCACACAAAAATAACACTAGACACTATGGAACACAAAGCTTTTACTATCTCATCCTGGAATATACAAGGTCTGAGGTCATCTGCCTTTGGCCTAAAGAGCAGGAACTCAGACTTCATCAAATAATAATTGGAAATACAGACATTGTCATCCTACAAGAAACATGGTATAAAGGTGACGGACCCACTGGTTGCCCTATAGGTTACAGAGAGCTGGTAGTCCCATCCACCAAACTACCAGGTGTGAAACAGGGAAGAGACTCAGAGGGTATGCTAATTTGGTATAGAGCAGACCTAACCCACTCTATGAAATTAATCAAAACAGGAACATTTTACATCTGGCTAGAAATTAATATAGAAATTATCTCAACAGAGAGAAATGTCCTCATGTGTGCTACCTATAACCCCCCAATAGAATACCCATACTTTAACGATGACAGCTTCTCCATCCTAGAGGGTGAGATCAACATTTCCAGGCCCAGGGACATGTACTAGTCTGTGGCGACATAAATGCCAGAACTGGACAAGAACCTGACACTCTAAGCACACAGGGGGACAAACACCTACCTGGAGGTGACATAATATGCCCCCCTAGACACAACTATGACAAAACAACCAACAAAAATGGGTCACACCCCTGCAGGTCTATCACATGCTGGGTCTGTACATAGTCAATGGTAGGCTTCGAGGGGACTCCTATGGTAGGTATACCTATAGCTCATCCCTTGGTAGTAGTACTGTAGATTACTTTATCACTGACCTCAACCCAGAGTCTCTCAGTGTTCACAGTCAGTCCACTGACAGCCCTATCAGATCACAGCAAAATCACAGTCTACTTGAACAGAGCAATACTCAATCATGAGGCATCAAAGGAACTACACAATATTATGAAATTCTCTAGATGGAAGGAAAGTCGTTTGGAAGTCTACCAAAAAACAATTAGGCAACAACAAATTCAGTCCCCTTTGGACAACGTCCTGGACAAAACATTTCACTGTAATAGTGAAGGTGTGAACGTGGCAGTACTGTTTGAGAGGTCAAACAGTATATTTGACCTCTCAGCTTCCCTATCAAATCTAAACATGTCAAGCAGACAACCTAAGAAAATGAACAACAATTACAAATGGTTTGATGAAGAATGTTAAAACCTAAGAAAGAAATTGGGAAACCTATCCAACCAAAAACATAGAGACCCAGAAAACCTGAGCCCACCCTCTTCAACATATATATCAACGAATTGGCAAGGGCACTAGAACAGTCTGCAGCACCCAGCCTCACCCTACTAGAATCTGTAGTCAAATGTCTACTGTTTGCTGATGATCTGGTGCTTCTGTCACCAATCAAGGAGGGCCTACAGCAGCACCTAGATCTTCTGCACAGATTCTGCCAGACCTGCGCCCTGACAGTAAATCTCAGTAAGACAAAAATAATGGTGTTCCAAAAAAGGTCCAGTTGCCAGAACCACAAATACAAATTCCATCTAGACACCGTTGCCCTAGAGCACACCAAAAACTATGCAAACCTTGGCCTAAACATCAGCGCCACAGGTAAACTTCCAGAAAACTGTGAACGATCTGAGAGACAAGGCAAGAAGGGCCTACTATGCCATCAAAAGGAACATAACATTTGACATACCAATTAGGATCTGGCTAAAAATACTATAAGAACCCATTGCCCTTCATGGTTGTGAGGTCTGGGGTCCGTTAACCAACGAAGAATTCACAAAATGGGACAAACACCAAATTGAGACTCTGCATGCGGGATTCTGCAAGAATATCCTCAGTGTACAACGTACAATGTTTGTGGGTTTTTGTGTGTTCCTTTTTGTGCATGTCTGTTCATGGTCGCTGTCTCGTCTATTTTGGGGTTTGGGATTATTCTTACCTGAATAAAGGAATGTTTTTGCACCACATGACGGGGCGCCACTGCATGTACTCCGTACTTCGTACTTCTTGTTTTCTAAGAGAAATATAGAATTGTGTGTGTGTCATTGATTTGATTTGATTAGCCCTATAGTGATGCATCAATGACGCATTTATAACTCGAGTGAGAAAGTGGCTGTGGTTTGAAGCTTCATTCAGAAGGAGTGTGCTGTTTGCTTATTTTTAGGCCTCTGATGTCATCAGTTACAAATTAGACACAGCTTGGCAGGTCCTTGCCCCCTCTGTAAGCCCCTCTAATAGTCTAATAATCAGTTACGTTTTAAATGGAAGTTAGAGATTGGCTTCTCTTGTAAATGCATTACCTCCATGCCTGAGCTCCACACTCACCAAGTCAACCCTCTGGGCCTTCCCTGTGACTTCATTGGGGCCTCTAACAGAGGGGTAGAGGTAACCATGGCGATATGGCAGGATGGTAGAATGGGGTGAAGGTTACAGATGTAGGATCTTAATTTGATCACCCTGTACTGGATAACTTTCCTGCAATGCAGGGAATGTAAAACTGTAAAACTGTATTTGAGGTGTATAAAGGCTTCTTCCTACTTTGACATTTCAGACTTGATTTTCCCTTTCGAAAAAATGTATCTACGCCCTACAAAAATGTCCTTTCATTATAAAAAAAAATGTCCTTTCATTCAATTTTCCTGTTGCTGCAGGATTATTTTCCTGCGGTAGAAAACTGGCTAAAATGAAGATCCTACATCTGTAGAGTGAACATGAACATGGTGTTTTATTTATTTATTTTATTTTTATTTAACCTTTATTTAACCAGGCAAGTCAGTTAAGAACAAATTCTTATTTACAATGACGGCCTACCAAAAGACAAAATACCTCCTGCGGGGACGGGGGGCTGGGATTAAAAATAAAATAAAAATATAAATATAGGACCAAACACACATCACGACAAGAGAGACAAAACATCACTACATAAAGAGAGACCTAAGACAACAACACAGCAAGGCAGCAACACATGACAACACAGCATGGTAGCAACACAACATGGTAGCAACACAACATGGTACAAACATTATTGGGCACAGACAACAGCACAAAGGGCAAGAAGGTAGAGACGGCAATACATCACGCAAAGCAGCCACAGCTGTCAGTAAGAGTGTCCATGATTGAGCTGGGGTGAAAGAGGAGTGATTAGTTTACAGGTGACAGGGGACGGAGTGACTGAAGCTGATGTTATTTCAAACTGGAGTAATGTGATCTTTTTCTCTCTGTGGCCATTAGGTTCTTCTCTCTCTATTACTGACACAACACCGACATGGATTTTACCTCGGGCCCTTAATGTTAAGCACTTTGGATGGATGTCATAATGAAAACTCTGTTCATGTTGTGAATAATGGATCTTCCTTCCTTTGAAACATTGATATGCATGGCTTGCCTGTAGAAAATGTAGGACAAATATTTGGTTATTGATGTTCTTGAGAAGTCATGACTTTATTTAGGAAAAGTAAAGCTCTATCGTCAAGCTGTTAAAATCTACAGTGGAATGTAATGGATCTTTCTATGGCTGTCCGGCCCCTTACTACACTTCTAGAGGGGATAGCACTTGTTCAGTCCAGGTGCATTGCTGGGTAAGATAGGAGCCAGTCAGCCAGAGGGCTGGTTTCTTCACCTTTTTCTCAGCTTCCGGTTGACTTCATCTGTCTCTCACTGCAGCTGCCCTTTGAACAGCAGGACAGACGCTCTTGCACCGCCTCTGGCCATGTTTAACATTCAGCTCTTGACCAGAGAAGATCCGCCGCCCGCCGCAATGTTCAATACTACACATCCCAAGACAGGTTCTGCACTGTGGATTTCAGGCCCTCTTATTTTTCCCCGTCTTGTGAATGGAAGCTACAGTGGTCCTGAGGGGACAATCTCCATTTTCTCTAATTGCCCTTTTCTCACAGGGCAGTGCTCTCCTAGTACAGACACCAGCTCCACACCTCCCAAATACTTTGAAGGTGTGATTTTTAGCAGGGACCAGGGATAGAGGGGGAGGACAGAGATGGCTTGTGGGTAATTGGGGGCAGACAAGAGAGCGAGAGCGGGTGTCCTTGTCCTTCAAAGGCTGTGAGACTGTCGACACGTCCCCAGTCCCCACCCTACTCTACACAGATAATCATAATGATCATTTTCCTAATCATGATCTAAGTTATACTTTTCTTGTTTAATCAAAACTCTACTACTACTACTACCGCTACTACTACAGCTACCAATACTACAACTACTACTACTACTACTACTACTGCTACTACTACCGCTACTACTACTAGAGTCGTGGCCAAAGGTTTTGAGAATGACACAAGTATTGGTCTCCACAAAGTTTGCTGCCTCAGTGTTGATGATGGCAATTTGCATATTGTAAGAATACAACCCGGAGGCAGATGTTAGGTCCCACTTGCAGAGCGTGCAAATGTTGTTTTAATATATTCCAGGATCAGGAAAAAGGAGTAGTCAGATATACAGGCAGAGGTCGTTAACAGGTAATCCAAAGAAAGGCAGCAACGGTACAAAAGGGAGCAGGCTAACGGGTAATCCAAAAACGAGAACAGGTTGGTACACGGGTAGACTCAGGCTAAGGTACAGATAGGGATAAGACGGACTCGGAAACTCTAGGCAGGAAAAAAGGTCAAAAACTGGAATCACAATACTTAGGGTTACGAAGGGCTTAGTAGGGTTGCACATACAAACAATACCTCACACAGAAGGGAGAATGAAGCTGGGATATATACTGGTGGGGAAATGGAAAACAGCTGATTAGAATTCTGGTGATTGAGACCGGAGATGAGTGTTGCGTTCGTGTGGGTTGGGATCTTGGTGATTATGGGTTGTTTTGTCTTGTTGGTGTTGCGGAGGTATCGCTTCGTTTGCAGATCTTATAGAACCCCCCCCCCTTACGGGTGGCTCCAGAAGACCGCGGGCGCCGGCTAGAGGGTCGTCCCCGGGAACGAGGAGCAGGGCGATCTGGGTGGTTGCGGTGAAAATCCTGAATGAGAGTGGGGTCAAGGATATCCTGGGCAGGGGTCCAGGCCTGTTCTTCTGGTCCATACCCCTCCCAGTCTACCAGGTATTGTAGCCCACCACCCCGTTGTCGTGAGTCCAGAAGGGCCCTAACGGTATAAGCAGGTTCCCCACTGACATCTAACGGAGGCGGGGCTGTCTGAGATGTAACCGGAGGATGCAGAGGGCTGTAATGGACAGGCTTTAACAGGGAGACATGGAAGGACGAGGCTATACGGTAGTGACGAGGAAGCTGTAGGCGGTAGGTTACAGGATTGATACGGTGAGTAATCTTAAACGGGCCGATGTACCTGGAGCACAGCTTTTTGCAGGGGAGACGAAGCCGGATGTCTCGGGTTGACAACCAGACTCGTTGGCCTGGGTGGTACAGCGGTGTAGGTCTACGATGGCGATCTGCGTGTTTCTTCTGGGAAATAAAGGCTTCCGTAAGATGACGATAAGCAGTTTCCCATACCTGTGCGCTGCGCTGAAACCATTCGTCCACTGCAGGAACTGTACCAGGCTCGTTGTCCCAGGGATACATTGGAGGTTGATACCCTAGGACGCATTGGAATGGTGTTAGCCGGAGGGAAGAGTGGAAGAGGGAATTTTGGGCATATTCTACCCACGGTAGGTATCGACTCCAGTCGTTTAGTTGTAGGGAACATTGTTGACGGAGGTACTTCCCAATGTCTTGGTTTAGCCGTTCTGTCTGACCATTCGATTGTGGGTGGTACCCGGAGGAAAGGCTGACTGAGATTCCCATGCGCTTGCAGAAGGCTTTCCAGACCTGGGAGATGAATTGGGGGCCTCGATCTGAGACGATATCCTCTGGGATCCCAAACTGGCGAAAGACCTGCTGAAATATACATTCTGCGAGTTCCATGGCATTAGGCAGACGGGGTAGTGGGATCAAACGACACATTTTTGAGAAACGATCGATGATCACGAGAATGGTGGTGTAACCAGTAGATTCAGGTAAATCCGTGATAAAGTCCATGGAGATGTGTGACCACGGTCTATTAGGTGTGGGTAATGGTATGAGCTTACCCTCTGGCAGTTGGCGGGGGGTCTTGGATTGCGCACAGACTGGGCAGGACAAAACATAGTCTCGGACGTCTTCAGGAAGTGAAGACCACCAGTACCTGCGAGAGAGGAGTTTAGTGGTCTTAGTTATACCAGGGTGTCCTGATCCCAACGATGTGTGGCACCATTGGAATAGTTGAGGTCTGACTGAGGCTGGAACATATTGTTTGTCCGGCGGGGTTTCGGGGGGAGCTGGTTCGGTTTGCAGGGCGTCGTGAATGGTGTCCTGGATTTCCCATCGAATAGGTCTGGCTACACAAGATCTCGATTACCGACATCATAATTCCTTTCGGCAGGAGAGAGTTTCTTCGAATAGAAGGCACATGGGTGTAACTTGGGAGGAGACCCGAAACGTTGAGATAAGACTGCTCCCACTCCTACCTCTGAGGCATCTACCTCTATGGTGAAGGGTTGAGTGGGATCGGGCTGGCGGAGGATGGGTGCCGAGGTGAAAGCTTGTTTCAGGAGGTTGAACGCAGTAACCGCTGAATCCGACCAGGACAGTGTCTTGGACTTCTGGCTGGTGAGAGCAGTGAGTGGGGCGGCTTTGCTACTGTAGTTCCTTATAAACCTTCGGTAAAAATTGGCAAAGCCGAGGAATCGCTGGAGACCTTTTACCGTATGGGGTTGAGGCCAGTGTTGCACGGCGCTGACCTTTTCTTCGTTCATGCTAACTCCTCCTGGAGTCAACACAAATCCCAGGAAGGACACAGAGGTGACATGAAACTCACTCTTTTCCACTTTCACATACAGCTTATTTTCTTCTAGGCGTTGTAACACTTGACGGACGTGGGATACGTGTTCTTCCATGGAATGGGAATAAATGAGTATGTCGTCGATGTATACGATCAGGAATCGGTCAATCATATCCCGAAAAATGTCATTCATGAAGGATTGGAACACTGCGGGTGCATTAGTGAGTCCGTACGGCATCACGAGATACTCATAGTGTCCCCTGGTGGTGATGAAGGCAGTTTTCCATTCATCCCCTTGACGAATCCGGACAAGATTGTAGGCATTGCTGAGGTCTAGTTTGGTATACACATGTGCATTGCCTACTTGTTCTAGAGCTGCTGGGATTAGTGGAAGTGGAAACCGGTTTTTTATTGTAATGTCATTTAGTCCTCTGTAATCAATACAAGGACGTAAACCCCCGTCCTTCTTCTCCACAAAAAAGAAGGAGGAGGCCGCAGGAGAAGTAGAGGGGCGGATAAATCTTTGTCTGAGTGCTTCGTCGATGTATTGGGTCATGGCTTCAGATTCGGGTATCGACAGGGGATAGACCCGGCCCTTGGGTAGAGAAGCTCCAGGTAATAGTTCGATAACACAGTCGCACTGACGATGAGGAGGTAGTATACAGGCCTTTTCCTTGCTAAATACATTCTGGTATTGGACGTACTCTGACGGGATACGAGTAGGAGTTTGGTCACGGGCTTCCTCTACGGAGGTGGCTCTACAAGGCAAAGTTAAACAATGCGATAAACAATTCGTACTCCACTTCAGCAATTCCCCTTTCCGCCACGAGATGGCAGGATCATGCTGGCAAAGCCATGGGTGGCCTAATACCAGTGGTTCTTTAGGGGAAGAGAAGACTAAGAGTTGGATTCGTTCTGAATGCAAAGCACTGATCTGAAGGGTGATTTCTGCCGTTTGATGTGTTACATAACCAGTTCCCAGTGGTTGTCCATCTAAGGTAGCAACTCTTAATGGTGGTTTTAGTACCAGTAATTCCACTCCTAGCCTGTCTGCCAACCCCTGATCAATGAAATTGCCCGCTGCCCCTGAATCGATGAGACCGGCCACAGATACAGTAGTACCCTGTACTGATAGGAGCGCGGGTAAACTGAACTGTTTCTTAGTAACGTTCAATAAGGCTGAGATGCCTACCTGAGTGCTGGTGGTGGGTGGATCTCGCCTAGGAGGACGAATCGGGCAGCGGCTGATGAAATGTCCACTCTCTCCACAATATAGGCACAGTTTGTTGGTTATCCGTCTCTGACGTTCTGTAGGAGTAAGGGAGAATTTACCGAGTTGCATGGGTTCCGGATCGACGGCTTGAACTGGAGTGTACAAGGGAAGAGAACGGCTCTGAGATTGTGGTTGTTGTGAGAATTTGCGTTCCGATAGGAGATGGTCAATGGAGATAGACATAGTGATATAACGGTTGAGATCTCGTACATCCCCTCGGCAGACAAGTTCCGTCTGTAACTCCTGGCTTAGCCCTCTCCTATACATAGTGAGTAGGGCGGTGTCCGACCATCCGCTTCCCGCTGCCAGGGTACGAAATTCCAGTGCATAATCCGCAGCTGACCGAGATCCTTGGTTGATCTCACAGAGGAGATCTCCGGTCTGACGGCCTGACACGGGGTGATCGAACACCTCTTTGAATAATGAGATGAACGGTGACTCGCTTAGCAATGCGGGGCTGTTCGCGGCCCAGAGTGCGGTGGCCCAGTCCAACGCTCTCCCACAGAGCAGAGACACCGTGAAATCCACCTTGTCCTTTTCCCTAGTAAACAGGTCTGAATGGTGTTCGATGTATAAAGAACACTGCATGAGGAATCCTTGACACTTTCCTGGTGCACCGTCATATTTGTTTGGCATCGATACAGGGTGTGATGACCGAGTGGATACCGGAGGAACCGGGAGAGGAGATGTGGCTGCGCCCTGTTGGAGAAGGCGGCATAATTCCTCTATCTGTTCCTCCTGTCGGGAGAGACGGGTGTGGAGCTCTGCTGGGTCCATGGTATTGGTGAGGTATTCTGTAAGAATACAACCCGGAGGCAGATGTTAGGTCCCACTTGCAGAGCGTGCAAATGTTGTTTTAATATATTCCAGGATCAGGAAAAAGGAGTAGTCAGATATACAGGCAGAGGTCGTTAACAGGTAATACAAAGAAAGGCAGCAACGGTACAAAAGGGAGCAGGCTAACGGGTTGGTACACGGGTAGACTCAGGCTAAGGTACAGATAGGGATAAGACGGACTCGGAAACTCTAGGCAGGAAAAAAGGTCAAAAACTGGAATCACAATACTTAGGGTTACGAAGGGCTTAGTAGGGTTGCACATACAAACAATACCTCACACAGAAGGGAGAATGAAGCTGGGATATATACTGGTGGGGAAATGGAAAACAGCTGATTAGAATTCTGGTGATTGAGACCGGAGATGAGTGTTGCGTTCGTGTGGGTTGGGATCTTGGTGATTATGGGTTGTTTTGTCTTGTTGGTGTTGCGGAGGTATCGCTTCATTTGCAGATCTTACACATATATTCCAGAATGTCATGAAGAGTGATCAGATGAACTGCAATTAATTGCAAAGTCCCTCTTTGCCATGAAAATGAACTTAATCCCCAAAAACATTTCCAGTGCATTTCAGCCCTGCCACAAAAGGACCAGCTGCCATCATGTCAGTGATTGTCTTGTTAACACAGGTAAGAGTGTTGACGAGGACAAGGCTGGAGATCACTCTGTCATGCTGATTGAGTCAGAATAACAGACTGGAAGCTTTAAAATGAGGGTGGTGCTTGAAATCATTGTTCTTCCTCTGTCAACCATGGTAACCTGCAAGGAAACACGTGCCGTCATCATTGCTTTGCACAAAAAGGGCTTCACAGGCAAGGATATTGCTGCTAGTAAGATTGCATCTAAATCAACCATTTATCGGATCATCAAGAACTTTAAGGAGAGAGGTTCAATTGTTGTGAAGAAGGCGGCAGGGCGCCCAAGAAAGTCCAGCAAGCGCCAGGACCGTCTCCTAAAGTTCATTCAGCTGCGGGATCGGGGGACCACCAGTGCATAGCTTGCTCAGGAATGGCAGCAGGCAGGTGTGAGTGCATCTGCATGCACAGTGAGGCAAAGACTTTTGGAGGATGGCCTAGTGTCAAGAAGGGCAGCAAAGAAGGAAAAACATCAGGGACAGACTGATATTCTGCAAATGTTACAGGGATTGGACTGCTGAGGACTGGGGTAGAGTCATTTTCTCTGATGAATCCACTTTCCGATTGTTTGGGCCATCCGGAAAAGAACTTGTCCGGAGAAGACAAGGTGAGCACTACCATCAGTCCTGTGTCATGCCAACAGTAAAGCATCCTGAGACCATTCATGTGTGGGGTTGCTTCTCAGCCAAGGGAGTGGGCTCACTCACAATTTTGCCTAAGAACACAGCCATGAATAAAGAATGGTACCAACACATCCTCCGAGAGCAACTTCTCCCAACCATCCAAGAACAGTTTGGTGACGACCAATGCCTTTTCCAGCATGATGGAGCACGTTGCCATAGGGCAAAAGTGATAACTAAGTGGCTCGGGGAACAAAACATCGACATTTTGGGTCCATGGCCAGGAAACTCCCCAGACCTTAATCCCATTGAGAACTTGTGGTCGATCCTCAAGAGGCGGGTGGACAAACAAAAACCCACAACTTCTGACAAACTCCAAGCA
>CM042421.1:19429438-19546938 GCA_023634145.1 Thymallus thymallus | reverse complement strand
CTCTCCGGTGGCCGTCTGTGGAACTTCTCATGGTTATCTGTCTCCACCTTCCCCATCCCCCGCTGTCCATCCCAGAGTGAGAGAGACAAAGAAAGACAGACAAGACAGACAGAGAGAGGGAGAGAGAGAGAGAGAGAGAGACAGATAGACGGATACAGACAGAGCGAGAGAGACAGATACAGAGAGAGAGGGAGAGAGGCTTGTGTGACAACAAGCAGTCCAGAGAGAGAGAGAGAGAGAGAGAGAGAGAGAGAGAGAGAGAGAGAGAGAGAGAGAGAGAGAGAGAGAGAGAGAGAGAGAGAGAGAGAGAGAGAGAGAGAGAGAGAGAGAGAGAGAGAGAGAGAGAGAGAGAGAGAGAGAGAGAGAGAGAGAGAGAGAGAGAGAGAGAGAGAGAGAGAGAGAGAGGACAGGCTTGCGTGATAACCAGTAGTCCCTAAAGCCACACAGCAACTTTATCTGAGAGGTCAAATCAGCTCACATTCCCTCACGCCAGCTGATTCCGTACTCTCCATCCCTTCCCTTCAGTACCGGGTGGACACCCTGTTCCCAGTCTGTTCCATGTTCCTATCCACCAACCCAACCAGCTGTCACAGAGAAGATAAGAGATGGTGTTTTAATACCAGAGTGCCCAGCTCGATTAACTTCTAGGGTCCATACATGTTAAGAGAATGAGGAGCTCCACCCTCTCTCAGTGCTATAATGAGGAGCTCCACCCTCTCTTAATGCTAGAATGAGGAGCTCCACCCTCTCTTAGTGCTAGAATGAGGAGCTCCACCCTCTCTTAGTGCTAGAATGAGGAGCTCCACCCCCTCTTAGTTCTAGAATGAGGAGCTCCACCCCCTCTTAGTGCTAGAATGAGGAGCTCCACCCTCTTTTAGTGCTAGAATGAGGAACTCCACCCCCTCTTAGTGCTAGAATGAGGAGCTCCACCCTCTCTCAGTGCTAGAATGAGGAGCTCCACCCTCTCTCAGTGCTAGAATGAGGAAGATGCTAACACCTGCGAAATCTTGATTTGTCTTAATAACCAGTGACGAAAAACACGAGCATCAGAACTATTGCTGCTCGTAGTATAAAGACAGGTCTATGGTTCCATTCATGTTTACATAGTCTGTCCACCACAGATTCATCTTTAGTTAGGTTCCGCTGGTAAAACTGTCTCCATGACGATGAATCATGAGGACAGATCTCTCTCTCTCTCTCTCTCTCTCTCTCTCTCTCTGTGATGTCACCGAGCTGACAGGAGTCCTCCAGAGGCATTCTGGGAGTCCGCCGAGGCCACTGACGACCAACGATATCCTGCCTCTGTCAGAGACACGTCTCCAGTGATGTCAGAGCGCATCGGCGCGCCGAAACATCTTCATAAGATTCATCCCTTCTCCAAGAAAACAAAACACAGGGAAATAGAGAGAATGGGGGAAAGAGAGAGCTAAAGAGAGAGGGAGAGGGAGGGAGAGAGATGCATCCCTCAATTATAGCCAGACGATTGGCTGTGTCTCTGCAACTCGTGTTGATAATTGGGTTGATGTTCACGTTTGCCGGCGGCTCTGTGTTGTGGGTGTGTGTGCATGTGTGTGAGTGTGTGTGTATGCGCCTAGCGTGTGTGCCTGTGTCCTTGAGTGTGTGTGTCTGTGTGCATGTCTTTGTGAATGTGTGTGTTGCCTAATGGATGTGAGCTCATCCAGAGGAAAGTGTGTTTGTGCGTGTGTGTGTGTGTGTGTGTGTGTGTGTGTGTGTGTGGGCGTTAACGAGCAAGCCTGTTTACCCAGCATGCATCTCTCAGCTATGTCATACGGCTCTGATTACTGGAAGTGTTGTCATGCAAAAATTAGATGAACAGTACACACATGCATGTTAGAACTGTCATACACAGCCTTGTTGTATGTTCACATTGTGTCGTGCGAAAGAGGTTCACAGAACAGAGTAACATAACAAAAATCCTTCATGTAAGGTTTTAGTAGAGACATGGCATCTACAGTTCCCGCCATAATTATTGGGAGCAGTTGAAACATTTTTTTAAATTTATTTTGTCTCTATACCAAAAGTTTGTTTGGATTTGAAATCAAACCATGATGATGAGGTTTAAAATGCAGACCGTCAGAAATAAGTATTTGTTCCCATATTCATAGCATGCCATGATTACGGATAATCCTGAATGAATCGTGAATAATGAAGAGTGAGAAAATTACAGAGGGACAAATATCATAAAATAAATCCTTACCTCCCCTGTTATTGTAATGCTGAGAGGTTGGGGTATGATTTTTGTGCTTCTGTAACTTTCTCACAAGTCATTATTCACAATTCATTAAAGATTAATACTTTTACTCCCTAAAATGGGGGGACTGCGTACAAAACGTCCTGGCATTTCTAAACGGTTTAATTGCAAATCAAAACCTTTGGAGTATAGAGCCAAAAGAAGAAAAAAATCCATCACTGTCCTAATAATTACGGAGGGAATTGTACATCTTGTATCGCTTTGACACATTCTGACACCCACCTACTCAGGTCTGACTCACTAAGTTTAAAGACATTTTGCCACCTTTCTACACATTTGTAAGAAGGCCGTTTGACACAATGTCCGAAGCAGTGTATGTTGTTGTGTGAGCAGAAGGTGTATGGCATGTTTGTCCTGTTTTTGGAGAGTTTGTAAAGTACAAGATGTTCTAATATTTTTTTGTCTCTCTTCTTATTTTCTTCCTTTGCTGTCTTCCTCTCCAAATGGATTACATGGACTGGTCATCTCTCCTCTCCAAATGGATTACATGGACTGGTCATCTCTCCTCTCCAAATGGACTACATGGACTGGTCATCTCTCCTCTCCAAATGGACTACATGGACTGGTCATCTCTCCTCTCCAAATGGACTACATGGACTGGTCATCTCTCCTCTCCAAATGGATTACATGGACTGGTCATCTCTCCTCTCCAAATGGACTACATGGACTGGTCATCTCTCCTCTCCAAATGGATTACATGGACTGGTCATCTCTCCTCTCCAAATGGATTACATGGACTGGTCATCTCTCCTCTCCAAATGGACTACATGGACTGGTCATCTCTCCTCTCCAAATGGATTACATGGACTGGTCATTTCTCCTCTCCAAATGGATTACATGGACTGGTCATCTCTCCTCTCCAAATGGACTACGTGGACTGGTCATCTCTCCTCTCCAAATTGACTACATGGACTGGTCATCTCTCCTCTCCAAATGGATTACATGGACTGGTCATCTCTCCTCTCCAAATGGACTACATGGACTGGTCATCTCTCCTCTCCAAATGGACTACATGGACTGGTCATCTCTCTCTATGTGAGCAGGTAAACAACTCTTTCTCTTTTGATGAATAATGGGAGACAATGATACAGCAGAAAATAATATTATTGATTCAAATAAAGGCTATGGTTTGGACTACTGTATGTAACCAAAGAGCTATGTCTGGTATAGACAGACATGAAACAGAACATGTACTTATTGTAATCCACAACACACAGAAAATACAATCTATTGTAGATTGCGTGCATCCATTGCCACCTGAGAGCAGACTGGGTGAAGATTGGGTCTAGACACCCTGACTCAAGTTCTCTGAATGACTCACTCTCTCAGAAGCGGCTACCTTGCTTACTCCATCTTTGTCTCTCTGTATGAGCTATGGTCCCTGTGTGGTCAGTCAGCCCCAGTGGTTTATGGGCTTTACAGCACTGTCTCTGACGCCTGGCCAACAGGAGCCCCGTGGAGACACTTCAATTCGGGAAATTCTGGGTCCTACTCAGACTAGAAGTACACACTATACACACTGTGTACACACACACACACACACACACACACACACACACACACACACACACACACACACACACACACACACACACACACACACACAATTGACACACTCCACACACACTCTTGTCCCCTCAGCAGCGTTCCCATGTTGTAGTGCGGGGCTGTGAAATGTCACATTGCAAAAGGTCATTTCCTGCCTCATTTCCACGCAGGCGAAAGCGGAGACAACCGTATTTCTGTTGGAGCCGATGCCAGGGGTGGGAGCAGGGCCAATGTTTGTCCAGAGGGAGGCTAAGTGTTATGGTATTTTAATCACTGCAGCAGATGATGCTGATAGCAGGGAACCGTACAGCGTTAGATTTGTAAACAGTGGCTGTCATCAGGATACACTGGCCAACATGGTGGTGTGTATTCCATGTAGAGTATTGTGTTGCTCTATTTTACACAGTCGGTATCTCTGACAAAGGGGGGACTGTAGCCCGCTGACTGGCAGCTGTCTCTCCCCTCAGACACTGCTGTCCCTCTCAGAGTTCACCCATTGGGCAATGGTAGTTTGATGAGTGCAGACGCGAGAGGGAGAGAGAGAAAGAGAGAGAGAGAGAGAGAGAGAGAGAGAGAGAGAGAGAGAGAGAAAGAGAAAGAGAAAGAGAGAGGACAAGCATGCAGTCATTTTCTCCTCCACACACACACAAAGAGCTGACACCCGCCGCCAGCGGCCTGCCTGCCTGCCTCACACCTCAGGACTGCCGCTGACGTACGCACACTTGCTAGGTCACACACAACCCATGATCCACAGCCCTGCATGGAGCACAGAGCAGGAGTCTCCATTATTACAGCTGACTACACCCTGTAGGTTGTCCAGCCATGATTAGAAGTACTCCATTCACCTCAACCTACTGGCTGAAGTACCGCCTCCATTCACCTCAACCTACTGGCTGAAGTACCGCCTCCATTCACCTCAACCTACTGGCTGAAGTACCGCCTCCATTCACCTCAACCTACTGGCTGAAGTACCGCCTCCATTCACCTCAACCTACTGGCTGAAGTACCGCCTCCATTCACCTCAACCTACTGGCTGAAGTACCGCCTCCATTCACCTCAACCTACTGGCTGAAGTACCGCCTCCATTCACCTCAACCTACTGGCTGAAGTACCGCCTCCATTCACCTCAACCTACTGGCTGAAGTACCGCCTCCATTCACCTCAACCTACTGGCTGAAGTACGGCCTCCATTCACCTCAACCTACTGGCTGAAGTACCGCCTCCATTCACCTCAACCTACTGGCTGAAGTACCGCCTCCATTCACCTCAACCTACTGGCTGAAGTACGGCCTCCATGTGAAGGGTGTATCCTAGATGTGAAGTGTGTATCCTAGATGTGAAGGGTGTATCCTAGATGTGAAGGGTGTATCCTAGATGCAGGGCAGATGCTATTATTAGATTGATATAATTTTAATTAATCACATTAGGTTTGATACAGTTTTTCTTGGGGGTAAGGTATTGGTTTCGCTATTCCTTCTAGTGCCTGTTGAGATTGGGCTTGTATTGAAAACAGAGACACTTGAGACACAGTAATATGCGTGCATATAGGCTGTATGGATTGAGGGTCTGTCTGTACTTTGAACAATAATGCCTTGGAATAGAAAGGCTAAACCCTGAGTGAGTCTGGGTAACACATCTCTTCTCTTCCTGGAGATGTCTCTCTCACCGCAGTCTCCTACAGGAGTTCATAGTGTGGGTGTTATTGTTAGGGGATTCTGCCATCTAGTGTATGAATTGAGTAATACACATAGATGTGATTTCTATAATCTATTGGGCAAGTAATAGTTATCTTGTCTGTCTTTTATCTGGGAAGTTAAAGAATTAAACTAGAGAAATGGATGTTGTTTGATGTAAGGATGAAGCAAAAGCCCATCACTTCACTGGTAGCGATACCGTTGAGATCATGCCTGTATATGGGGTGGTAATAACCACAAAATGTCCAGCAGAGAGTAGAGTTCACTAAGAAATGCATTCAGCCGGCAACTAACTGTGATTTGAGCCTGCGTTATACAAGCTGATGTAATCAGCTCCCTTCTTCCTACTGTTAACACTACGGTCATGATATCACACTGCCATGCTACGGCGGTTTAAAGCCTTTTCATCTCATCTAACTAACGGCACCTTCACCTTCAGTCGTTACGAATCCCCTGATCTTGAGAGACGATCTGTCCACCACTGGAAGCCATGACCATTTCCCCCAGCCATTCCTCTTGGTTTCCTCCAGGTTAGCTTTGTCAGGAGAATATGAGTTGGCTTTCGCTGTGGAGGGAAAATCAGGGCCATAAATCAACGGCCATTACTGCCAGCGCAGCGCTTCAGACTCCGTAATGCTCTTTATCAGGTTAACGGACCAACCAGTGTCAACGGATGATTTCCCCTGCCCCACTCATCTCCACAGAGGAACTCAACACTGTATTTACTGGCCACAGTGATTGCACTCTCTGTCTCACCATGTTTTCACCATGGTGTCGTACAGGCAGAACCCAAAACAGTTCTGCCTGGAACCAAAAAGGGTTATTCAAAGGGTTCTCCTATGGGGACAGCCGAAGAACCCTTTTAGGTTATAGATAGCACCTTTACTTCTAAGAGTGTAGCCACCATCAGACGTGTTTGTTTGTGCGTGTTAGAGTGTGCATACGTGGGTGTGTGTGTGCGTGTTTCTGTCTGTCAGGTGGGTAAGTAATGAGTGTGATCAAAGGGGGGTGTCCATTGGCTCCCAGCCTCCACCTGGCAGCTGTGAAGACTTAGTGCTGTGAGTCCACATGGGGGAGAATGGATGTGCTGCATGGGGACACTGTTTGTTCTGTCCGTAAAACCGAGTGGGGACGCTTTTCATTCCCATCACTCAAGTCCAGACGTGATGACTGGCCCTTTAGGGAAGTGGGCTGCCTGCCTGCCTGCTACTTCAATCTTTTAATAACTTTTTTGGAATGGGGACTGGGAAGTGAAAAACTGGTTTTTTTGCTGTTGATAAAACTATTTGTTGCTTGTTGACTAACTTAGATGTTTCAATACTTTGTACAGTTTTCTTGCATCAATGGCTCTTAGCCATGATTTGTTCATATGAACGTTTTCCAAAATAAAGACATTTGTTACTCAGTCGTTCATCATAAATACAGCGACAGGTCTTTCTTCAAGTTCTCGAATAATTAGTTCACTTTTTGTTGTGTAATGGTATAGTTATGTGCTTTTGTATGTCTCAACTAAATATCAGGAGAGCCCAAAATATCAGCTGTGCTCCGTTTTAGGGCCCCCATCCGCCCCGCCATCGCATCTCTCTAACCGGCTTTCCTCTGCTCTTTATTTGATTTCTTAATGAGTTTCTGGGGGTCGAGCGGGAGTAAAAAAAGCAGCAGAAATCATATTTGTGTCCCAAAAGCAGGCTGTTGTATCCGGGAGCTGCAGCATTTGTCTCGGTAATTAGAAAGTTATGAGATGGATCCTCCTCCGTACAACCAGCCAGAAGACTGATGAGCTTGAACTTGCAAATAAAGTAAAAACTATCAGAGGAGAAGAGACGCCCACAGACGCTTATCACCCGGGATGAAAAGAGATTTGTTAGTACACCTTGGAAGATTGATCACGTCAATTTCCTACTTTCTTTCAGCTGCTCAAGGTTAAGCCCAGATATCCACCTGGTTTCTATTTCCCTTAGAACCTAGAAGAATAATGCAGCGTTGGAACCAAACAGACAATCTTAAAGTTAGCTAGAATGTGATTCCTCCACCCTTGTTTATCGTCGTCAACATAATGACCGCGATTCTGCTTCGCCCAGCGCGAATCCTCCCAGACACGCTTTGTAATGCGTCCCACTGGAAATGAATGAGCATCAAGAGGGCATGAGCCGTTATACAAGAGAGTGTGCGTGTTATTGTGATTATTGGCCCCTTGTGATGCCGTCTTTGGGTCCAAGGTTGACTGTTTTGTAGTGAATGAATGATACCCCAACAAACGAATACGTTGACGTCAACCTCTATCGCGTTCAATGGAGACCTGACGGTTCCTTCCTCTCCTCTTCATCTTCCTTTTCCTGCGTCCGTCCATCAAACCTAAATCACTCCTCCTCCTCCTCACGCTGCTCACCACCCTGGCAGGGACAGACAGGGGGAAAGGGCTGCTCGTCTGCCCATGTAAAATGACTCCCTTCAATGCGTTAGCTCATGCAGAGGCCCCATCAGTAACCCAGGGCTATTAAACTGCTGGCCAAGATGCCGGCTGTTGGAACACATTCACCTGGCGTAGGCTTGACTGGATTTGTGGTGGGATGGTTTGTAAATATTAATATCATGTCAATCTTATAAGACTGTCAATTCTTGCATCTATAGCTCTGTCTATGAATTGGAGAGTGGTTACATTTCGCCATCCCTTAGCATACCCAACAAAGTAGAAGGTTTTGAGGCTGTTCGGTCCAATGCTGTATGGTTCAGGTCCCTGGAGATAGACTAAGTTACCATGTTGGCTCTCCTCAGTCCAGCCCTCGAGGCTTAATTTAAACAGCGGCCTTGGCTTTAGAGTGTGCCGACTGTACTGCATTCACAGTGCAAGGTTAAGGAGTCAATCCCCCAGTCAAGCCTGTTCAAATCCTCAGAGAGCTAATGGAGGTCATGGTGGTCTGAGTGGACTTGGTGTAAGGGCCATGGTTTGGGGTATTGACCTCTCTAAGGGCTGGGTGCACAGTAGTATGTGTAACTGTATCACAAAACAGCGATAACCTCCCAAAATCGACTGAACATACCCCGAGAGAATATAGCCATACGCCAGACAGTTTTGTAACTTGAGGAGATATAGGCCTACTGCCTCGTTCTGTCTCGCTTTGACTTTACTTTTGATTGAATAATTAACCAAGTAGATGATTCAAATTTCACTGCAAGCATTCTGATTTCCTAATCTATTCTATGTGGCTCTCAGATGATGCATATCCATGCCTTGGTGAGAGATGCCTCAACACAGCCTGACCTTCAGAACAGTCGAACAGCACTAACAAAATGTAGGCGTTGAAACCGAGGAGCTGTATGAATAGCTAACTGTGGTGCTGTATGACTCAGTCATTAGATCTACATGACCTCATTGGCCTTTCACACGACACAGCGGGAGTCTGCATCACTGGGCCTTCAGCCCACATCAGGGCTTATTTTGTTTTTGGTTTCCTGTGCTGTAACAATATGCATAATTTGGTATGAGCATTGATTGTTGATTCCCCCAGTGATTGCTGTATATCTTCTGTGTGTCATTGATCTAAACACACATAGATGCATGGTAAGCACACACACACATCATAGGTCATAGCATTCTCCTGTAGCCTTGGGTTTGAATCCATAGTTTACTGTGAGACCCCAACCCCACACTTTTTTAGCTGATAATACTCACACTACCCCTGTTGTGAAGTTGATGTTCACAATACTGTGCTTAACCACTGGCTGGTCCCACTCCCACATGCACATTATTGACCGTGCGGAATACCTTGATTGACACCCTATATGCCTACATCAGAGCCTTATCTTGAAACTGCTGACTGGGGGGGGGGGGGGGGGACAAAATGGTGACTGGAGCGGCCTGCTACTTGTGTTTGAATTGTTCTATGATTGAAAACCCCACCTGGAATTTCCCCGGCTTTTCTCCTCAGATGATTTTGATGAGTTACCGTTTTTTAATTTCTCCCCGAACCTCTGCTTATTGGCTGAACTCTCGCAGTAAATATTTTCTGGTGAGAAACTCAGTCAGCGTTATTTTCGCCCGTGTGCTGCAAGTGCTGAATGTCAAACCGTTATTAAAGCACATCGGGTGTGTTTGTGGATGGTTGGGTCAGACCACGATATAACCTCTAGTCTAGAACAGCCGAGGAACGCCATTCCACTCCCAATAAGAGTGTGTTTGTGTGACCTTTGGTGGGGATGTGGTGCATTGCATTCATTTTCATCACAAGGCTGCAAAGGGTGTGATTTTACCCCAGTTGCATGACATCCACTAGTCCTGATGTGTTTCGACGGTAACATACAGATAGATACAGTCCAGATAAGTCACTGTGTGTGTGTGTGTGTGTGTGTGTGTGTGTGTGTGTGTGTGTGTGTGTGTGTGTGTGTGTGTGTGTGTGTGTGTGTGTGTGTGTGTGTGTGTGTGTGTGTGTGTGTGTGTGTGAGAGAGGAGGGGAGATGAGAGGAGGAGACATCAGGAGGCTATTCCCTATGCTTCCCTTGTCTGTCAGGGATCAGCTAGAGGGGTTGAGGGCTCAGTTACCTGGAGGGAAACCCCCACCATTGCATGCCTCATTAAAGGATCTTTGAAACCCATCTTCTCTCCTCAAACCTCAGCTCTATTTCTGGGGTGTTCCATTGGAACTCTGGGTGTTCCATTGGAACTCTGGGGTGTTCCATTGGAACTCTGGGTTGTTCCATTGGAAATTTTTAGCCACAGTATGTAAACATAACATAGTCGTTTTCTTTGAAATCATACCACTATGTCCAAATGTCTGCCTTTCAAATGAGCTTCCAAGCAGAATCAGTCGTATCTTTGTTGTTCCAAAGCAAGAGGTATTTGGGTGTGTATGTTCTGGAAAATATCCCCTCAGCGCCAACTAGGAACACTTGTCTTGCACAACCTTCTTTGAAATAGTCCAGTTTAAATGAGAACGTGATCCTTTTGATTCCATTCACCCTTGACCCAAAAGGCAACACACACAAGCCAAATACTGAGTTAATGGGTTCATCAAAACCAACACATAAGACACAGGAAACCCTGAAAACAACGGTGCTGCTGTTTTTCTTGTCAGCATAAGGAGTTGAACCTCAAAGGACTCGCACATGAAAGACGTCTTCCGGTGAGAGAGAGGTAGTGAGTGAGCGAGATGGAGAGATGGAGACAGGGAGGTAGGAGTGCTGTAGCCATGCCCTGCTTCCCTGGCCATTTGACCTTTGACATCAGTTCTAATCTATCCCCCCAAGATACTGTAGAGATAGAGAGATACTGTAGAGAGATAGAGATGTTGTAGAGAGAGATACTGTAGAGAGAGAGATACTGTAGAGAGAGAGATACTGTAGAGAGCGAGAGATACTGTAGAGAGATAGAGATACTGTAGAGAGATAGAGGTACTGTAGAGAGAGAGAGATACTGTATAGAAAGATATATCATGTAGAGATAGAGAGATACTGTAGAGGGATAGAGATACTGTAGAGATAGAGAGATACTGTAGAGAGATAGAGATACTGTAGAGAGATAGAGGTACTGTAGAGAGATAGAGATACTGTAGAGAGATAGAGATACTGTAGAGAGATAGAGAGATACTGTAGAGAGATAGAGATACTGTAGAGAGATAGAGAGATACTGTAGAGAGATATACTGTATAGAGAGAGAGATACTGTAGAGAGAGATAGAGATACTGTAGAGAGAGAGATACTGTAGAGAGAGATAGAGATACTGTAGAGAGAGATAGATACTGTAGAGAGATAGATATACTGTAGAGAGAGAGAGATACTGTAGAGAGAGAGAGAGATACTGTAGAGAGAGAGAGAGAGACTGTAGAGAGAGAGATAGAGATACTGTAGAGAGATAGAGGTACTGTAGAGAGATAGAGAGATACTGTAGAGAGAGAGATACTGTAGAGATAGAGATATACTGTAGAGAGAGAGATACTGTAGAGATAGAGATATACTGTAGAGAGAGATAAAGATACTGTTGAGAGAGAGAGAGAGATACTGTAGAGAGAGAGAGAGAGAGAGAGAGATACTGTAGAGAGAGAGAGAGAGATACTGTAGAGAGAGAGACAGATACTGTAGAGAGAGATAGAGATACTGTAGAGAGAGATACTGTAGATATAGAGATATACTGTAGAGAGAGATAAAGATACTGTATAGAGAGAGAGATACTGTAGAGAGAGATACTGTAGAGAGAGATAGAGAGATATAGAGATACTGCAGAGAAAGATAGATACTGTAGAGAGATAGATATACTGTAGAGAGAGAGAGAGATATACTGTAGAGAGAGAGATAGAGATACTGTAGAGAGAGAGAGAGATACTGTAGAGAGAGAGAGAGATACTGTAGAGAGAGAGAGACATACTGTAGAGAGAGAGAGAGAGATACTGTAGAGAGATAGAGAAAGATTCTTGGGCCAGCCCTATTCTCTATATACATCAACGATGTCGCTCTCGCTGCTGGTGACTCTCTGATCCATCTCTACGCAGACGACACCATTCTGTATACATCTGGCCCCTCTTTGTACACTGTGTTAACTAACCTTCAAACAAGCTTCAATGCCATACAACACTCCTTCCGTGGCCTCCAACTGCTCTTAAATGCTAGTAAGACTAAATGCATGCTTTTCAATCGAACGTTGCCCGCACCCGCCCACCGGACTATCATCACTACTCTCGACGGGTCTGACTTAGAATACGTGGACACATACCTAGGTGTCTGGTTAGACTGTAAACTCAACTTCCAGACTCACATTAACCATCTCCAATCCAAAATTAAATCTAGAATCGGCTTCCTATTTCGCAACAAAGCCTCCTTCACTCATGCTGCCAAACATGCCCTTGTAAAACTTACCAATCCTTGACTACGGCGATGTCATTTACAAAATATCCTCCAACACTCTACTCAGCAAATTGGATGTAGTCTATCACAGTGCCATCCGTTTTGTTACCAAAGCCCCATATACTACCCACCACTGCGACCTGTATTCTCTCGTTGGCTGGCCCTACATATTTGTCGCCAAACCCACTGGCTCCAGGTCATCTATAAGTCTTTATTAGGTAAATCCCCGCCTTATCTCAGTTCGCTGGTCACCATAGCAACACCCACCCGTAGCATGCGCTCCAGCAGGTATATCTCACTGGCCACCCGCAAAGCCAACACCTCCTTTGGCCGCCCATTCCTTCCAGTTCTCTGCTGCCAATGACTGGAACGAATTGCAAAAAGTTGTAAATGAGAACTTGTTCTCAACTGACCTACCTGGTTAAATAAAGGTGAAATAAATAAATAAATAAAATATATATATATACAGCGGGTGAAATAAGTATTGAACACGTCAACATTTTTCTCAGTAAATATATTTCCAAAGGTGCTATTGACATGAAATGTTCACCAGATGTTGGTAACACCCAAGTAATCCATACATACAAAGAAACCAAAACAAATAAGTTCAGAAATTACGTTATGTGTAATAATGTGATATGACACAGGGAAAAAGTATTGAACACATGAAGAAAGGGAGGTGCAAAAAGGAAAGACAAGACAACAGCTGAAAACTATCAGTAATTAAAAAGCAATCCAGTCAGTGCAAATTAATATCAGCTGGTTCAGTCCCAACTGATGGCCTACAAAAAGGTCTCATTGCCAAGGTGTCACACAAGACACATCTCATGATGGGTAAAAGCAAAGAGCTGTCTCAAGACCTTCGCAACCTAATTGTTGCAAAACATAATGATGGCATTGGTTATAGGCACATTTCTAAGCTTCTGAATGTTCCAGTGAGCACTGTTGGGGCCATAATACGGAAGTGGAAACACAATCATTTCACCATAAATTTGCCTCGACCAGGTGCTCCTCGCAAGATTTCTGACAGAGGAGTGAAAAGAATAATCAGAAGAGTTGTCCAAGAGCCAAGGACCACTTGTGGAGAGCTTCAAAAAGACCTGCAATTAGCAGGTACTGTTGTCTCAAAGAAAACAGTAAGTAATGCACTCCACCGCCATGGCCTGTATGCACGCTCACCACGCAAGACTCCATTGCTGAAAAAAAAGCATGTTGAAGCTCGTTTAAAGTTTGCTGCACAACATTTGGAAAAGCCAGTGGAATACTGGGAGAATATAGTGTGGTCAGATGAGAGCAAAATTGAACTGTTTGGATGTCATAATACACACCATGTTTGGAGGAGAAATGGCACTGCACATCATCCTAAAAACACCATACCAACAGTGAAGTTTGGAGGTGGGAACATCATAGTGTGGAGCTGCTTTTCAGCAAATGGTACTGGCAAACTTCACATAATTGAAGGAAGGATGAATGGGCAAATTTACCAAGACATTCTTGACAAAAATCTGCTGCCATCTACCAGGATGATGAAGATGAAACGAGGGTGGACATTTCAGCAAGACAATGATCCCAAACACACAGCCAAGGAAACTCTCAATTGGTTTCAAAGAAAGAAAATAAAGCTGCTAGAATGGCCCAGCCAATCACCTGACTTAAATCCCATTGAAAATCTATGGAAAGAACTGAAGATCAAGATTCATAGAAGAGGCCCACGGAACCTTCAAGATTGGAAGACTGTTTGTGTGGAAGAATGGGCCAAAATCACACCAGAGCAATGCGACTAGTTTCTCCATACAGCAGGCATCTTGAAGCTGTCATTACCAACAAAGGCTTTTGTACAAAGTATTAAATAAATATCAGTTAGTGTGTTCAATACTTTTTCCCTGTGTCATTTCACATTATTACACATAACTTAATTTCTGAACTTATTTGTTTTGGTTTCTTTGTATGTATGGATTACTTGGGTTGTTACCAACATCTGGTGAAACTTTCATGTCAATAGCACCTTTGGAAATATATTTACTGAGAAAAATGGTGACGTGTTCAATACTTATTTCACCCGCTGTATACTAGAGAGAGAGAGAGAGAGAGAGAGAGAGAGAGAGAGATACTGTAGAGGGAGAGAGAGAGAGAGAGATACTGTAGAGAGAGAGAGAGAGATAGATACTGTAGAGAGAGATAGATACTGTAGAGAGATATATCTGTATTGATGTGAACAAGAAAAAAAAGAGGTACATTTTCTCTACATGCACTCTACATGCAATCTATTGTCACAGAAGTGGTACTCCTCCTTCCTCTGTTTCATTGAGCTTTATTGATGTGAGTAGGCTACGGTCTTCTTTGTAGCAGGAGACCGAGACACCTGCGGAGCTGCGACTTCTATTTAAATGCCTGTCACATCCTCTGACACAGCGGTGGCTTTACCCTTGAGAAGGTGCGTGGGAGCCCCTGCGTGCCTCTCGATCCCCGCGTCACATCCCATCAGTGCAAATAGGTCCCTCCTCCCAGCCACCAGGGCTCTGATGATGTCACACCTCTGCAGCAGGGTGACTGATGGACAGGCCCCGGCTGTCTATCAGGGCTGACCACGTATGTGCCTGTCCTGAAACCATCAATATGCCAATGCAGTTCTGGGTCTGGTTTTGATCTGGTTGAAGGTTCATTGGTGGGGAGTGTTTTGACTAGGACCTTCCACTATGTCCAGGTGAAATGCTGGGCCGTAGTTAGATACAAACTATAGTTAAGGCCCAGATCTTTTCCTGGTCAGGTCACATGGTCAGGAAAGGAAGTCTGGCCCTAGCCAATTTGCTAACACCACTATGTCCAGTATGTCTGACTTAAAAATCTCCCACCCAGATAAGACAAACTTAGGCAAGTAACTCATTGTTTGGGTGTCTGTCTTGGAGCATTCTGCAAAAATTCTCACGGCAATGGAACTTTACAAAAATGCTGGGAGGGTTTTTGGAAACAGAGGAAGCATACGGTACAGTAATGGCTGTGAATGTATCTTGCTGGCTAATTTGGCAGAAAAACAACAAGTCGAACATGAAAGTGACTTGTTGATGATCATCCCAGCACAGCCAGTAGAGGATCTGGCATGCAGCGTTAGAGCGGAGAACGGCCCAATTAGGCTCTGACTAGTCTGATTTGGGAGGATGGTGGCGTGACTGTCGCCTGGAGGGGTCCTCTCAATACCGAGACCGACAGGCCAGTATGAAGGCTGCTTCACATTCCACAGACATTACACAGACAAGAGGAGCTAGCGGTAGGAGGGGGGTTCTCCTAGCTAGAACTTTATTATGTATTATCAAGCAAATTTGCACTGCAAATCCTTCTCCATCATGAAATAAAAAGCAACTAGGCTTTCATAAAGGCACTAGGCTTTAAAAACGGCATATTTCCTCACAGTGAAGCACTGAGGGAGCTTGTTCCTGGCATATTTTGATCTGTTCCTTCTCTGTAATCTGTTTTCTCCTTTACACTCTGTGGATGGCTTTGTGCAGACTTAGTACTAGCTTAACTGACAGGCCTTTGGGGAGCTGTTGTAGGTACTGTGCGACAGCCCAGCCTGACTACTTCAAGCCTGGCTCTGTCTCCAGTCAGCTTGTTAAGGCTGCCTATGTTTGACACTGTGTGCTGGGTATGGTCACAGTATGATTGCTAACGCTAGCATGTCTCTGTCTCTTTCCCCTGTGTGTCTCAATGCACGGTGACAGTAGAAATGCTAACGCTAACATGTCTGTATCTCTCCTCAGAAAGATCTATCATGTGCTACATGTAAAGCACGGATACTGTATGTTGGCGGTTGTTGATAGGTTGAGGATTAAGGAGATTTAATTTGACTCACTGGTGGTGGCTTTGGAATGAATGAGTAGTCACATATGTACGACCATTGAATAATGCAAGGGGAAAACTTGGCATGTTGTCCTGAATCAAATTGATTTAATGTACAAGATGCTGCAATCCGTGGAAAGATGCCTAATGAATATGTAGTCGTATGGTCTCTTTTGTTGTTGTAATACTGATTCACATCATTTTTATTTATGCCGTGAGGAGAGGTCGTAAAGAGTGTCTCGGATGTATTTTATGTAACACGAGATCATTAGGATTTGATAGCTACTCTGCAGCAAGGTGCAGTAGCTGGTTGCCTCTGCGTATCAGGATGACTGAAGGAGAAGACACATTTGGAAACTGACAAGCCGTTGGAGTCATAAGGCGATAAACATGCTTTTGAAGGTGAATTGCTTGTCTCACATAAGAATGGGATCATTAGCGTGATTTGGCTGGAAGTAATGCTCCTTCTAGCTCAGTAGATATCATCTTCCAACAGCGTCATCCTTTCCGACAGTTTGGGTTTCAAACGTGTCTTTTTCCGTCGCTTGAGAGGGCAGATTACCTCCAACAGACTTATAGAAATGTTTGGTTTTTGAACAGAAATTGTTTTCTGTCACTTCAATTGTCCCCTTGGGGAGAACGTGTGGGAGTAAGCACATAATTGGGGTACTCTGTTGCCGTTCAGCAGCTCCATATGCCAGCGTGCTGCTGAAGTGCCACATATTCTTCTCCCAGCACATCTGAAGTTGTGCTTTTAATATTCAAACTTATATTTCAAAGTCTTCACTTACTTACGTTCTGTCCCTGATGTATTCTGTGTCGTATCCCCCTCCTTGGTGTACTGGCGCCTCCTTTTCAATACATTTGCATAAACTGTATGTGTCTGTTTGCTTAAAGAAGCTTGCAACGAAATACGATTTCACAAACACATAGGGAGGGACACACACACCTTCATCTCAACACACAAACCCGCACACACCTACCTCACTTTAAGTTATTTTTTATTAATTTTTTCCAATCTCTCGCTCTCTCTTTTTAATGAGTATATATTGTGTGTTGTGTTTTTTTTACCTACGGTATATAAGTGTTCTCTGCATGCCTAGTGTCATGGTTTCCGTAGTGATTGTATCACTGGGGCCTCTGTTCAAGTATGTCACGTCATCCTTTTTTGACAGCATGGGTTATATTGATATGACTTGGGTGTAATAACATGGGGATAACCAGACACAAATCTCTGTCTCAAAATATCCCCATTGTTGGTCGATAGCTCGTGTTGGTTATCAAATCCTCTAAAAGAGGTTAAGATAAGAAGATCCGCAAGATAATGAATGGTATCCAATGCCTCAGTAATAATAGTACTGTCTATTCGTGTTAATTCTGTTTTTAGATCCAGAAAATATAAATATGAATAGCCTAGTTCTCAGTGTGAATGCCTCTCCAACTACGTGACAGGTAAGAATTTGCAAGTGTATTTTAGTAGATAATTCATTACGGAACGTAGAAGAGGTGTTCTAAGGTGTTCTGTAGTCATAGACCTGAAAGAAGTCATTTATCTTTACAGATCAACTGGAACACATTCCAGTTGTTTCCATGGGAATATGAGCTCATTAACCATAACGTGTATCATGCGTTCTACCTTCTTTGATTTTAATGAGATGTTCTTATCTGTCTCTAACAAGGCCTTCACAAAGCAACGCCACATATTCCTGCTTAATTACATATTAGCTGAGATCCGTGGTTAGAAAACACAGCTCTCTCCTGTAGTCTAATACACACACTAACAATGTTACTATCTTGTCAGCTGGCTTTGAAGATTAGAACATTGGGGTGATCAAACACAGACTGTCAACGCAAAATCAATTTGTTTGAGCTCTTTGATTGATGAAAGAGGTGTGTGTGTGTGTGTGTGTGTGTGTGTGTGTGTGTGTGTGTGTGTGTGTGTGTGTGTGTGTGTGTGTGTGTGTGTGTGTGTGTGTGTGTGTGTGTGTGTGTGTGTGTGTGTGTGCTGTGTGTGAATATGCTGCACACACACTCAGGTGTTCGTCTTATTGATCAGGGCTGTTCTTTGGGCAAGTTGAATAGATGAAGGGTCTTCAGCATAAATTGACTTTAATCAACAACAGTGTTATTACTGCATATTTGCAGTATTTACAAATCCCCAAAATAGATTTTTAAAAAGAAGAAATTAACCTGCCAAAGTAATACTGTTTACTACATGATAATAGCCTGTACTGTGTAGTAATCTCCTATTTTGATTTACGGTAAGACTGTTCCAAGGCAATCAAATGTAATCAAATGTGTGTGTCTGTGGTCGTGTGTCAGATTTGCAGTGTTCCTATGAGGACTAAAACAATGCTGTTCTGAGCAGGCTAGCCAGACACACACAGGGGATTGAGAGCTCAGCGCTCTGTCTCAACAGGCAATCAGCTCGCAGGGCCCTAAGCCAGGCCCACTGCACATCTGTATGATGACGTCATCGGACAGGTCTGTGTGCATGACAGCTGATCGACCAGGCTTAGTAGCCCCAGGCTCCCATGATCCTTCTGCATGTCCTCACTCTGCTACAGCACAGTGCAGCTCAGCACAGCTCAGACCAGTACAGCATTGCACTGTACAGGACACCAACAACAGAGCACAGTGCTACTATCCCAGGGTAAAAGTCCGTGGTTCCTCCTGAAACTGAGCACACAGTCAAATGGATCCACTCCTGTAATTTGTACCCATAAAACAGTTCTGGATTATAGTCTTTTTAAGATTAAAAGTTTCCTTGGGTGCCACCTTTATATGTCCGTCTTCCTGATGCTTCTCCCTTGTAGAAATTACTGATGTCGCCCAAGACTACATGGATGGACATTAGCAAGCACCGTAAAGTCGCCTAAAAACAACTGTTGATAATGACAGAGACAGATTGCTTCCTAGATGTTACATCCATTCCATGTGGACAGAATTAAAGCATGACGACAGTGGCTGAGGAGAGACAGAGACGTGTGACAGACCGACACATCTGGCTGGCTTGTGTTTACGTGGTGGTGAGAGGCTCAGCATGCTTGAGGACACAGCCCAGACGGACAGACTCTCCCCTCCCCTATCGCCCCTGGGAGCTATACCACTGTGTGCAAATGCTCAGGCACTGGCTCATTATCCAATCAGAGCTCTGGATACTAGGCCCCATCTGCGGTATTTGTGCCCAGCTCTGCCCTGGCATCTCCCTGCGTAGGGGTTAGAGGACGTGGAGCATCAGTTCCACTTCTCCAGCATTCAGGTCCCCATAGATGGAGAGAAAAGGGGAGAGAGGAGAATTCGATAACTTTTAATACCCTTGTCTTTTGCCCATTTCCATGAATTGAACTTGGTGGATGCAGCAGCTTCAGCTATGATGTCATCGGTTCTTATTAGAGCAGAGGCCCCGGCGAATCAGACGGTCGTTAAGACGCGATGGTCTCTCGATTAAGGCCCATTTACGCAGGCATTCCACGGGTCTGAGGACCGGAGCCTTACCCCACGCTCAAGTAATCACCAGAACCGTATTATTATTCGCCCAGTCTGAGGACCGGAGCCTTACCCCACGCTCAAGTAATCACCAGAACCGTATTATTATTCGCCCAGTCTGAGGACCGGAGCCTTACCCCACGCTCAAGTAATCACCAGAACAGTATTATTATTCGCCCAGTCTGAGGACCGGAGTCTTACCCCACGCTCAAGTAATCACCAGAACCGTATTATTATTCGCCCAGTCTGAGGACCGGAGCCTTACCCCACGCTCAAGTAATCACCAGAACCGTATTATTATTCGCCCAGTCTGAGCCGCCTACTGATACAGAATCTCCTTTTAATGAGGGTTGTTATCATGCAATTAAGGTCAAGACCTAAAAGATATATCTGGGTCCCGGCTTGCCATGTAGCAAACTTTGAATGGTTTGGAGTGCTTATAGTGATGGTTTCAGAAACATAGAATATTGGCCTAACACTGTCGAACTGTGGTTCATTGGATCTGATTTAGCGTTAGAAGTAATTCATAAAAACCTGTTATATGAAGACCATAAGCTTTGATACCCTCAATACCATATCCTACTAGAATGGGTCTATGCTCAATTGAATCAAGGTCTGCTATGTTTTTTAGTTTTTTTTTTGTTATTTATCCAGGCGAGTCAATTAAGAGCCAAATACATATCTGAGTTAGTCATCAAATACATCTGAATTTTAAGTGTTCTTTTAAGTGTAAATTGTTGCAATGCCTACAAAGACATTCTAAAAGGATGTCCACAATGGGTTTTAAGGGATACTTTGGGATTTTGGCAATGAGGCCCTTTATCTAGTTCCCCAGAGTCAGATGAACTTGTGGATATCATGTTGTATGTCTCTGTGTCCAGATAGAGGTGGTTTTGCATGCTAGCAGATACCCATAGATTTCCATTCATTGAGCTAACTTCCTTCATACTGGACACATACACATAAAAATGTTATCCACGAGTTCATCTGACTCTGGGGAAGTAGATAAAGGGCTTCATTGCCACAAAAAAAAGAATCCCTTTAAACACTTAAATGTTATATTGAATAAAGTCCAGTAAATGGACCATTTGATGACATAATTCAACAATGGCAGCTTGTACTCTCCCAGAGAGCCAGGAGACAGTCGATGGGAGGAAAGTGGATGAGGCCACACCAGGCCGTCCCCCTCACAGGAAGTCTATGGAAATAAATGTCCTCCACTTTATCAAGTGGGAGGTGAAAGCTGCTCTTGGTCAATGCTACATTCAGGGGAAAAATCTATATGGAGGATTAAAGATATTTACATTTTCTGTAAATGGATGTTGGTCTGATTGAGGCATTGGAATTGGTTCAATGCAGATCAAGTGTAATACTGCATATCTACCTACGGTTCTATAACCTTTGATTACAGATTACAGAAAGATGTTTCTATGTGTGACTACTCGGTTAGACATTCAGTCCTACATAACGTCCCTTAAACATTCTCTCTCTCTCTCTCTCTCTCTCTCTCTCTCTCTCTCTCTCTCTCTCTCTCTCTCTCTCTCTCTCTCTCTCTCCCTCCCTCCCATTCTTTCTCTCTCTCCATCCCTCTTTGTCTCCCTCACACTCTCTCTCCCTCTCCATCCCTCTATATCTCCCTCCCTCCCTCCCATTCTTTCTCTCTCTCCATCCCTCTTTGTCTCCCTCCCTCCCTCCCTCCCTCCCTCCCTCCCTCCCATTCTTTCTCTCTCTCCATCCCTCTCCTTCTCCCTCCTTCTCTCTCTCCTTCTGTATGGATCTCTCTTAGGGAGATCTGCCTGACTCAGACCAGAGCTGCAGAGCTGAAAGGTGCTGTGCTATGTGCTCTGTGCTCTGTGCTCTGTGCTATGTGCTCTGTGCTATGTGCTCTGTGCTCTGTGCCGGAGGTTCTGCTAGCTGGTCCCCAGTGAAGTCATTACGGCACACAGCTCCTGCCTGCCAAGATCCGCAGAGTGTCGCCTACAGTATAATCAAATTAAAGTTTATTGGTCGCGTACACAGATTTGCGGATGTCATCGCAGGTGCAGTGAAACACCTGTATAGCACAGCTGATGTGTGCTGCGCTGCAAGGACTGGAACTTTTGTAGTCTTCATTATGTCTGTGGATAGCCTTCATCAAATGCTATGATCAAGGATGTGCGATATACATATGTAAATACATTTGGAATACATACATTTGTATGGAAATGTATTATTTGGCTATATTTTTATATTTCACATGTATTTGTTTTCGTCATGGGATATAAAAGCTGTATCCTACTGTACAGTAAATGGGATATGAAAGCTGTATCCTACTGTACAGTAAATGGGATACAGATGTAATAAACAGTACAAATGTAGTACAAATAAAGAGATGGTAATAACTGAAAGTACTGACAAACTATCTGGCACATCAACAGCTCCAACATCATGCGTACTGATCCTGTTTCTATCTTATTTGGAGAGAAAACGAATAGTTAAGGAATGCAACCATCCCTCACAGTACTCTAGAGAGAGAGAGAGAGAGAGAGAGATGGTCCCTCCCCTGTAAACGCACTCTACGTGTTCTCTCTGGAGGAAATATGGTATTGGTAGCCTCCCGCAGTTGCTCCGAATAATTATTCGTGGATTCAGTGGCGGGCAGGAGGGAGGTGATTATCTTGGCAAACAGCCGGCCACTGTCCGAGACACTGTCAGAAGACACTGTCAGAATTATGCTGTGTGACGAGCGCAAGGCATCATGGACCCCCTTATATTTCACAGATTTTTCCTCAGCCGGCCAATCGATAACGCATCCTGCTTTGTAGAGAGCAGCGTCCGCTGCGCTTCTGATCGGTTGTGAAGAAACTGGAGAGAGAGTGTGTGTGGGGGGCGGGGGTCTCATCTCTTGATCGCGACCGTTGCGCTTCGCCTTTCCTGGACCCTCTCGGGTGTGGGTGTGCGGTGCCGAGAGTTCTGCCACCATGACACCTCGGTCGGGACAGGTTTGAAGTTATCATTTGCGGCACCCAAATGTGTGCAAGCACATGTTTTGATATTCTGAATAGGCTACATCGGTTTTTAAAATCTCTGACCACTTTTGGATTGCTTCGAAGGAAATATGATTTTCTCAGATATGAGCACCGGGACCAACTCCCCGAAGGTGCACCCGCCGAACGGGACAAGATATTACACATTCCAGGCAGGTACCTTTAACATTACTCCGAATGTTGACATGCAAGTGAATGCGACCATGTGATGGGCGTTGGTTCAATATGTTTCGATATAATCGAATGTGATGTGTTTATTGGCTGACCGTAGCTGTATTTTAAGGACATTCGCTGTGTTTAGGCTACCTTGATTGATTGGGCGCTTTTGGAGCACTGGTTGTCTTTTATAGTGCTAAAGGCATCGCTATGATTGTCAAATTAGCATATCACATGGTTTAAAGGTATTGGCATATTATTTGTTTAATATTCGGTGTGTACTTAGGAACCAACCCAATGTGCGAATGGGCAAGGTTTGTACAACGTGATACTGCCCATAATACTTTTTATTGTGAGCTGCTTTAAGTAGTTTTTGCTCTGTATCTTATTCATTTATCAAGGCAAAGTGGTGGAGTAGCCTACTGTGTGCGCTATCAAGGGACCGCAGTTCGGAATCCTCTGGGGATGTGCGTTACCACAGAGTCACAAGGACGGCGACCATAAGAGATGGCATTAGGACACATCCCTGCCTCTTCCTCTCGTCCAATGAGATGACATGGCTAGAAAAGTGCAGAAAGTCTGAACTATCCAATCAGACTCCAGTCCTACCTACTTACACATATAGTACATGCTTCCCGCACACTTTGAGTAGCCAATCCAGAAAAAGAAGCCATATTACAACCTATGTGTTGTGATAATTGTATTGTTTGCTCTATAACATGTTAGTTCATATGCCTTGACACCGTGATATATAGACCTAAAGCCAAGACAATAATACATAAATAAATTCAACCACATAAATACATTCAACCACATCTTTGTTTCATCACAAAACCGGAGAATAACATCTGTCCGGTGAAGTCCACGAAACATGTCGCATGTAACAAACAATTGTATTATGAGTGTTTTATAATGTATTTATTTTATTCTTTTTTTTTTATAGTTGCCATGTGCAACATGGACTCATGCTGGGAGCAACACTAGGGGTCCAAGCTCCACTAGGGAGACAGATTAGGAAAGGGATTAGACTTCTTTGGGGTAATTGTATTTTGTTCATAGTTTTTGTGGGAGGGCAACTGAAGGTCGACTTACAGTTAGTATGGATAAGTGTATAAAAATTATGGTAAGGACAGTGATAAGTATCTTAAAATGTAACCCATTATCGTAATCTGTGAATTAGGTATAGCTATCTGGCTGATAGTTAGAAAAGAAGAGCGGTTTTTACATGGCTAAAGAAGAAGTATTACCATATGTATTGTCTTCAGGAAACTCATTCAATATCTTCTGACGAAGTGGTCTGGCAAAAAGAACGGGATGGTAAAATCTATTTCAGCATGGGTTAAGAAATTCAACTGGTGTTATGAACCCACTCAAAAATAATTTGTATACTCAGGAACAATCAGTTAAAATAGATCCTCAACGAAGATGGATTGCCTTGAATATATTACTTGATGACAAACAGTTATGGCTCATATATCTATATGGACCAAATAATGATGATCCAAACTTCTTTGAACGTATTTACAATAATCGAATTAGTCACCAACATTTCAATAACTATATTGTAATGATAGGGGACTACAACACAGTATTGAGTACATCAATACACCGTAAAGGCTGTCATACTACCAACTATCACCCTTTGGCGCTCAAAGAGACACGTTGGAACTGGTCGATATACTCTACAGAGGCTTCAAAACCCGGACCTTGTAAGATATACTTGGAAGAGGCTAAATCAGATTGATTACTTTCTGGTATCCTTTTCTAATGTGATCAGACCATCAGCTTGTAGCCCTTCATGTAACTATGACTATGACTTTCCATGAGGACGGGGATATTGGAAATTGAATCAGTTTGTTGACAGATAGTACATTTTTAACAAAAACGAAGGAGTTTATAACAGATGTTTTTCTTGCATAATTCAGGTTCTAGAATGGCATGCCTTTTAAGTGTGTCTTTAGAGATCATTCAAATCAATTTTCATCCTAAAAACAAAAACTGATTCGGTCAACAGAGAAAAGACTTACAGCTGAAATAAAATAACTAACATTGCACATCAATGGTTTTGATAAATGTTCTACAGACGTACTGAATAGTTTAGACGCAAAATAATGAGTTTGAGGAACTTATTCAGGAGGTTTCATTTATTTAAAAAAAAACTAACAAATTGGATAGAGAACCGTGAAAAATGCACCTTCAACATAGAAATGCGACTAAAAAGAACTTAAAAAAAATAGTTACAAATGATGGAGAAAACATTGTCTCACCAAAGGACATTTTGAATGAAGAAGCAAAATAATGTAAAAAAATGTTTCCTTTCAAGTTCCTCGAAATTCACTGATGAAGAGTGTTGTGAAATCCTTTTCCATGAAAATCTGGTTAAACTATCTGCAACACCAAAAAAATATTGCTAAGGACAAATTGCACAAGACAAACTACGATTGACTTGCCTAGTTAAATAAAGGTTAAAAAAAAGAAGTAAAAACTACGATTGGCAATTGACACTTTTCAGCCTTTTCTTGACTTGATGGAATTCCAATAGAAATATATCAAAGATTTTATAAAATAAAATTAAGGGGTTAAAAATGTATGGATTAGAAACAAAGGTATCAATGTATGCCGATGATTCAAGTTTGAGTCCACAATCTTCAACACTGAATGTTCTTATTGAGGACCTGGATTATCTGGATTAAAACCCAACTATGATAAATGTACTGTATTACAGATTGGGTCTCTAAATGACACAAACTTTAAATTGTTTTGGTCCAAGCTTTGATCACAAGGTCCATCACAATGGGTGCTGGGGTAATAAAAAAAAAATGTTTTAACCTTTATTTAACCAGGCAAGTCAGTTAAGAACAAATCCTTATTTACAATGATGGCATACCTATAGGATCAGCCATATTAGTACGGTGCCCCTGGAGCAAATTAGGGTTAAGTGCCTTGCTCAAGGACACATCGACAGGTTTTTAGGCAGTTTTAGTTCCTTCTGTACCCATTGGACCCGTTCACCCCGGGGTTAATGGGCATTAATGATTATGGACAAAAAGGTTTGGCACATTTTTTGAATATTCTTTATAGCTCAGTTGAGAGAGCCAACACCTACCCACATATGACAGTCTAAAATGTTCACACCTTGCAGTTTATACCATCACTGACCTGTTGTTTTCATTGTAATGTCCTACGAGAGTGGTTTATTGGTTTCCCACTGAAGGACTCCTGTTGTTCTAGATGGTTTTTGCAGTTAGAAATGCATTATGAGATGTCAGGTTCACCTATCACAGAGATGGTACAACGGGGCGAAAGCTACACAGTTTCCACACTCTATTGTATTTTCCCTCTCTGTTAACCAGTTACATCCAATATCCTGGGCCCTCTAACCCTCTAGTCGCTATTGCCTCAAGATCTAAAATATCTTTCTTTAACAGTGTTTGTCAGCTTGGCTTATTGTCATATCAATCATTAGCAGAGAGAAGCTCCTAGAGTCCCAATGAGTCCGTGACTGAACGGCTCCCTCATATCAAAAATATTCAAAGTAATAAAAACCCATTTCACAGGTTTTAGTCACACAAAACAGCCATGACAAAAATTATTTAAGCCGCCGTAGCAAATAGCAAATACTCGCTGGCTGAAATAACCCCAACTCTTGTTGTTTACTAGCTCCCTTCTCAACCAGGCCTCTATTTGCAATTATATGCTGTCTAGGCAAGTTGAATTAAATTGCAAAGTAGATGGTCCTCGGTGGCTCTATCAAGATGATGTAGCTATCCAATTCCTTTAGCATTCCCCACAAGACTCGGCACACATTCACGAGGAGTCAATATTAGAGTTGGCAGGGCCAAGCAGTTCTGGAGCTCCACATACTCAGCCTGCTGTGTGTACACTGTAAGTATGAATCACAATTGGCACCCTATCACCTATATGGGCCCTGGTCAAAAGTAGTGCACTATATGGAATAGGGTGCCATTTGGGACGCAACCAAAGACTCTCCTGAGCATCACTCATGCAACCTTTTTAACTCCACCTATATCTTATAAAAGTGTCTAATGACATTTACAGTCATATAAAGGCTGACCCCTGACCCCTGACCCCTGCCTTCCTCATATCTCTGTTTTTAAATCAGGCTCTGTGTCCAGACTACTGAATAAATGAATCAGTGCATAGTAGAACGCTCCCCTCTCTTTCATAACGTTAGGAGCAGTGATTGGTTTATGATACCTTTTTCTGACCCATGTGATGTTGCTGCTCAGGGCCAGATGTACGTACATTTGCCAACGCAGCGTTAATAGCGCCATGGCCAAGACGCAGAAAGCGCTTGATGTGAAACCGCAGTGTGCGTGTTATGTACCAAACCTGCAGTTCATCAGGTAATCAGCGCCTGGCCCCACCCACTATACCGTAAATTGCGCGTATTTAAACGCGCAATTGAATGGGCCTCCTCCTCTCTTTCCATCATGGATCAGCGATGTTCCCACTGCTGATGCTATGACTGTTTGAAATTATCCTGATGCCAATAATTGTAATGTAGCGAGGAGTTTAACAACTGCTGGAATGGAATGTGAACGCTGAGTCGGAGATTCGATGTAATCTTTGATTTCTTCCAGTAACTGTAATATTGCGTAGCTGCTTAATCTGTTTTTTTTTTATTATTATTTTTTTTTATTTCACCTTTATTTAACCAGGTAGGTCAGTTGAGAACAAGTTCTCATTTGCAACTGCGACCTGGCCAAGACAAAGCAAAGCAGTGTGACAAATAACAACACAGAGTTACACATTAAACAAACAGTCAAAAACACAATAGAAAAATCTATGTACAGAGTGCAAAATGTAGTGCAAAAATGCAGTAAGGTTAAGAGGTAGAACAATAAATAGACTATAGTGGTGACATAAATTACAGAATTATCATTATTAACACAGGAATGAAAAATGTGCAAATTATGATGTGCAAATAGAGATACTGGAGTGCAAGATTAGTGAAAAATATCTGTAACGCTTAATGATTTCGTTTTCACTGAACTGAAAAAGTGTGATTCTTGTGGCAAAAATCTTTTCAGCTCGTCTGCTTAGCCTATGTCTTCGTCTTGCTCGGATTACTGCTGCCATTTCACCAGGAGGCATATGCCAGGAAACCCGCTTCCTAAAGTACACCTGCTTTTAAGAGGCGGAGAATTTTCAGCGCAAAATAGAGGCGCGCTTTTTCTGTACATAACGCCGAATACATAATTAGGCGCAGTTTACGCTTCCCCTCCCATCTCTTTATGTGACACTCCCACTTTCCCCTTGACCATCCCATCAATGCATATGCATGACACGAAACGCGCATTTTGCCATTTTCAGTTCCCGCGACAGGCAGTCTGCGCTTTCATCTTGGTGCGTCCCGTTCGTACATACCTCGCCATGGTTTTATGCGCACTTTGCGAAACAAATACGCCTGAAGTGGGCGCAAAAGCGTTAGTACATCTGGCCCTCAGTGTCTGTCTGGTTGAAGCTACAGCCATGGGCTGAGAGGATGTCATTAAGCTGGCAGAGTCCGTCCCAGGGGTTTCAGAGGGAGACTGTTAGTCAAGGGCCACCCACACACACACACACACACACACACATGAGACGTGCAAAATGAGGAGTCCCAGGAGAGTGATTCAGGTTCATAACAACCTTTGATTGGTAGCTGATAGAGAGAGACACAGAAAGAAAGAAAGAAAGAAAGAAAGGGGAGAGAGAGAGAGAGAGAGAGAGAGAGAGAGAGAGAGAGAGAGAGAGAGAGAGAGAGAGAGAGAGAGAGAGAGAGAGAGAGAGAGAGAGAGAGAGAGAGAGAGAGAGAGAGAGAGAGAGAGAGAGAGAGTTCAAACAGGCTAATAGGGAGGACTTTTATCTAGTATTCAGACAGGGTCATGAGGTAAGTGCTGTAGAGCAGTAGTGTCCATCTGCACCACTGATCCATTCATCACTAGAAAATTCAACATTCAGCTGTCGCCAGACAGACTACAGATAGACCTTGTTGCATGCAATATGTTCTATGAGTTATCTGCGTGTAAGTGAGTTTGAATTACTGAGTTCAACGTTATTCTGAAGTATGTAGGAATGCTAGATATTATTCTCCACAGATTGCATTCTTGAGTTTGAGGCTATGTCTAACGTGATTATATTTACGACGGTAATAATGTTGGTGGATGACAAGGTAATTGAAATGAGGAAAGTAGTTAAAAAATGAATACAAATTATTGCCCATCTTCAGAGGACAAAAATAAGCTTTGTTTTTACAGATTTTTTCTTACATTCTACACACGTTTTACAGACATGTCACTTTTTCTCAACAATAGCAACATAGCAAGAAGAAAGTAATTTGATATTTTGATATACATTACGTCTGGATAGATAGCACTTATACATTATACATTATAGAACATTAAATACACTGAGTATACAAAACATTAAGGACACCTTTCCATGACATAGACTGACCAGGTGAATCTAGGTGAACGCTATGATCCCTTATGGATGTCACAATAGGGTAACGCCTGCTACCCATTAAAATGTGCGGTGCTCGGGCAAAAGGGGTCGTCAGCCATCCAAAAGTTGGTTGGTGTAAAACTTCCAGGGATGGATGGATCAGAGATGGATCAGAGATAGAGGAGGGATGGATCAGAGATAGATCAGAGATGGAGGAGGGATTAATCAGGGATGGAGGATGGATGGAGCAGGGATGGAGGAGGGATGGATCAGGGATGGAGGAGGGATGGATCAGGGATGAGAAGGGATGGAGGAGGGATGGAGGAGGGATGGATCAGGGATGGAGGAGGGATGGATCAGGAATGGAGGAGGGATTAATCAAGGATGGAGGATGGATGGAGCAGGGATGGAGGAGGGATGGATCAGGGATGGAGGAGGGATGGAGGAGGGATGGATCAGAGATGGAGGAGGGATGGATCAGAGATAGAGGAGGGATGGATCAGAGATGGAGGATGGATGGATCAGGGATGGAGGAGGGATGGAGGAGGGATGGATCAGGGATGGAGGAGTGATGGAGGGGGGATGGATCAGAGATAGAGGAGGGATGGATCAGAGATGGAGGGGGGATAGATCAGGGATGGAGGAGGGATGGAGGAGGGATGGATCAGGGATGGAGGAGTGATGGAGGGGGGATGGATCAGAGATGGAGGATGGATGGATCAGGGATGGAGGAGGGATGGAGGAGGGATGGATCAGGGATGGAGGAGTGATGGAGGGGGGATGGATCAGAGATGGAGGAGGGATGGATCAGGGATGGAGGAGGGATGGAGGAGGGATGGATCAGGGATGGAGGAGTGATGGAGGGGGGATGGATCAGAGATGGAGGAGGGATGGATCAGGGATGGAGGAGTGATGGATCAGAGATGGAGGAGGGATGGATCAGAGATAGAGGAGGGATGGATCAGAGATGGAGGAGGGATGGAGGGGGGATGGATCAGAGATGGAGGAGGGATGGATCAGGGATGGAGGAGTGATGGAGGGGGGATGGATCAGAGATGGAGGAGGGATGGAGGAGGGATGGATCCGAGATAGAGGAGGGATGGATCAGGGATGGAGGGGGGATAGATCAGGGATGGATCAGGGATGGAGCAGGGATAGAGCAGGCACTGGGCCAGACTACAAAAAGAACACTGAGGACAGCTGCTTAAAGAGATAGAGCCTGGTGGCTGCAGAGCCTCAATGACAGATCCACAGCCAAAACACCCAGGGACCAGCTGCCAACAACACTTCGTGTGCTGATTCAGATTCACCACAGATAGGGCTTTGTGTGGAGAGTGGGGAGAAAACCGGGCTTTGGTTTGAGGGACAGCCTGGAATCCAAACAGAATGAAACAGCGATATTAGGTTTGGATTCCAGTTAATTTGAAACAGAGACGTGGGGCCAAGTCATCCTTTCACTCTCCACTGAAATTGAGGGCTGGGGGATGCTGTCAGTGTGGATGGCTGTCAGTGTGGATGGCTGTCAGTGTGGATGGCTGTCAGTGTGAATGGCTGTCAGTGTCCCTCCTCCATCCCTGATCCATCCCTCCTCCATTCCTGATCCATCCCTGATCCATCCCTCATCCATCCCTGATCCATCTCTCCTCCATCTCTAAGTATCCCTGGTCCATCCCACCCCATCTCTGATCCACTCAGTAACAAATAGAGCCCGGGTGAACTTTCTATGGACTCGGGCAGAGTGCTAAATTGGCATCATGCCTCAGTAATTTTGCACCACATACACACTTATTCAGAACATTTATACACACAACATAAACCCGACGATTTGACACACAGATAGAAGTATGATAAATAGACTGAGAATATAGTCCAGGCCAAATGTATCCTGTAAGGGTTTGGCTGTGGTTAGTACTCACTACCAATAAGGGGAGTGGTAGGACCACAGCCGAGCCCTCACACCCTAACTAGGGGAAGTACAGGGTTGTCTCTGATTGGGGATTGTATTTAGGCTCCCTACACATCCACCTGTGTGTGGATCATTGTTTGTGCCTGTCTACACTACGTCACAAGACAGTAAGTCACTTTATTTGTTATACTCTCCTGTTTATTTAATGCTTTGTGAGAATACCTAATTTAAAATAAACAAGGATGACACTTCACCAAAACTCCATTTACCGTCCCATTACTACAAACTGTGACATATCCTGACTCTGGTTTGGAAGTGGTGCTGTTTAAATGACAAACATATGATGGAATGCGGAGGGAATGCTTTTGATTCATGCCTCCCCAGAATTGCCAAATGACTTATCCCCTAATTACCAAAGAAAATTAGATAATGGACTATATTTATGGAGAAAATGAATCGTACAGTAGACCTAAAGTTATGGCTGTGAGATTGGGACTGAAATACTGCAATGCATATGTAACTTTTCAGACGCAATGACTATAAGTGTGTCAGGCTTGGGTGTTTCTGCATCGGTATTCTGAAAATGGCTAAATGCCACATTGACTCATCGCTGTCACCTTCTCCTCAACAGAAAAGAGAAAAGCCCCTCTGTGTGTGAATGAGAAATGAGGGACACCTCTATTTCATTATGGCAACAAAGGAAACCGTGTCCTCTCCTTCCACTTTCCTTTCCCCACAGGATGAGGAAGTCCTTTGAAAGGTCTCAATCACAACAAAGATTAGACAGAACATGATTCATTCCTTTTGATTTAGGCTGAAAGCTTCTCGTCAGACAGCTGTCCTCTCTTCCTCCAGCATTCACTATAAAGCACAGTAACACAGCTAGTTGTGTCTGGATGGATTATGTATTGGGTTCAGTTCCTGTTTGACTCAATCTATACTCTTAGAAAAAAAGATTTCCAAAAGGGTTCTTCGACTGTCCCCATAGGAGAACCCGTTTTGGTTCCAGGTAGAACCCTTTTGGGTCCCATGTTGAACCCTCTGTAGAAAGGGTTCTACATGGAACCTGAAAGGGTTATACCTGGAACCAATTGGTTTCTACCTGCAACCAAGGGTTCTTCAAAGGGTTCTCATATGGGGACAGCTGAAGAACCCTTTAAGGTTCTAGATAGCACCTTTTTTTCTAAGAGTGTATGGTTATTTGGAATGTCAGAAATCCCTATTGGAATTGCCATGTGACTGAGGAGTAGGGTCAAGCCTGGTGTGTATTAAGGTCAAGCCTGGTGTGTATTAAGGTCAAGCCTGGTGTGTATTAAGGTCAAGCCTGGTGTGTATTAAGGTCAAGCCTGGTGTGTATTAAGGTCAAGCCTGGTGTGTATTAAGGTCAAGCCTGGTGTGTATTTATACACCAGTATTAAAGCTGATATGTAGCTGAGATCAACATTAAACATCATGACACAGGAGTGATGATCAGGTCCTTGCCCTCGAGGTGTGTGAACTGTGTCACTCCTCCTTGTCAGTAGTGTTCTCTCTGGTCACCTAGAACACACACACACACACACACACACACACACACACACACACACACACACACACACACACACACACACACACACACACACACACACACACACACACACACACACACACACACACACACACACAGTGGATACATACAGTGGACACACACACACATACAGTGGACACACACAGTAGACACATACACACACAGTAGACATACACAGTGGACACACACACACACACACACAGTGGATACACACAGTGGACACACACACAGTGGATACACACACACACACACACACACACAGTAGACACACACACACAGTGGATGCACACACACAGTAGACACACACACACAGTGGATACACACACACACATACACAGTAGACACACACACTCAGTAGACACACACACAGTTGATACACACACACACACACACACACACACACACAGTAGACACACGCACACACAGTAGACACACACACACAGTAGACACACACACACAGTAGACACACAAACAGTGGATACACACACACACACACACACACACACACACACACACACACACACACACACACACACACACACAGTGGATGCACACAGTGGACACACACACACACACACACACACACACACACACACACACAGTGGACACACACACACACAGTGGACATACACACAGTGGACACACACGCACACAGTGGACACACACACACACACACACACACACACACACACACACACACACACACACACACACACACACACACACACACACACACACACACACAGTGGACACCACAGAGAGTGGACACAGCTGTGAATGTACATGGACATGTTTATCCCTCCAGCTGCTTCAGTCACTGCCATTTTTATACTCCCTCCCTCCCTCCCTCCCTCCCTCCCTCCCTCCCTCCCTCCCTCCCTCCCTCCCTCTAACCCTCCCCCCTCCACCCCTCCACTCTCACGCGTCCAGGGACAAGAGGCTGATAACAAAAGGTGCCCATATGTAAATGAGCTTGAACAGGGCAAATTGATACGAGGCCCAGCCATTGGAGATGAGGTGCTTGACCTTTTGATTATTGTGGCGACCATATCGTAATTGCTTACAAATGCCTGTCCATACCTCCCCATACCTCCCATCACCACCTCATGAAATGTGAGTACTTCTCCATTCACCTCGGTCTCCTTCATACAGAGTGTATATCAGAAAGGTTTGGCCCTATTTTCCCCAGTTCTTTTTTTAATCAGCCCTGGTGCATTAACATCTGGGCAGATGGGATGGAGTTTGACCCACTTTGATGGATTCCACACCGATTAAAAGGATGAGGGAGCTTTCTAAAGCAAGAAGGCTGTCCTGTGTGTGTGTGTGTGTGTGTGTGTGTGTGTGTCTGTGTGTCTGTGTGTGTGTGTGTGTGTGGTAGGTTCATTTGTGTAGATGGACGATATAAATGATGGGTGTGTTTACATGCACACTATTATGTTAAATAAAGCTTTTGTTGTTGTTGTTGTTGTTGTTGTTTTACCCTCATGACCAAATCCACAGCCACCGGTCATTTTAATGCAAGTTCAGATGTCAGAGCATCTTATTTCTGTAAGGGATCTCTGCTGGACAATATGGCGTCAGTGCTGTTGTATATCCAACTGGAATAACTCCAGATTGTCCAATAGTCATGTAAGGGTATTCATATGGATCTGTTCCTACTGTATGCGTGTTACTTAACATTGTTTTCCTCTGGGAGTGAAGTAACATTAGTTGTATGAGGAAAGCAATGACAAGGTCATTGTGGACATTTGATGGCCTCCTAGAACAACCTTAAAAAGCTGTCTGGGAATGCATTAACCAATCGACAAGGTTAGAAATGACTCATTATTTAAACGCCACGTGATTTATTCATGCCTTCCGAGAAAGGTGGGGTGTGTGTGTGTGTGTGTGTGTGCGCGCGTGTGTATGTCAATATATCTGTGTCTATAACTGTGTTCAAGATGGACTGGCAGTCATTGCTAGCATTAGATCTAGCCTACACTGAGTGTACAGAATATTAAGAACACCCCTTTCAAAATAGCCTCAATTCGTCGGGTCATGGATTCTACAAAGTTTCGAAAGCGTTCCACAGGGATGCTGGCCCATGTTGACTCCAATGTTTCCAACAGTTATGTCAAGTTTGCTGGATGTCCTTTGGGTGATGGACCATTCTTGATGCACACGAGAAACTGTTGAGCGTGAAAAACCCAGCAGCATTGCAGTTCTTGACACAAACCGGTGAGCCTGGCACCTACTACCATACCCCAATCAAAGGCACTTAAATCTTTTGTCTTGCCCATTCACCCTCTGAATGGCACACAAACACAATCCATGTCTCAATTGTCTCAATTGTCTCAAGGCTTAACAATCCTTCTTCCCCTTCATCTACACTGATTGAAGTGGATTTAACAAGTGACATTCAATAAGGGATCATAGCTTTCACCTGGATTCACCTGGTCAGTCTATGTCATGGAAATGTTCATAATGTTTTGTAGAGTCAGTGTATAGCTGGTCTGACCACATGAGACGCAGGCTCAACTTTTCATGTTGTTCATCATCAGCAATTACATTGCTGTCTTTTGAGATATATTGAACAGTCACCTTGTGGCCAATCACATCATAAACATTTGAAACTGCAGAGAAGACAGTGGCAAGTCTTCCTCTCTCTCTCTCTCTCTCTCTCTCTCTCTCTCTCTCTCTCTCTCTCTCTCTCTCCCTCTCCCTGTGAGAGAATGCCATGTCGCTGTCTATCGTGCTGAAACAAGAACCCATAAAGCAATCCACAGGCTTTTAATTTCACGGGAAGAGATCCCTCACGCACACTGAACACTGAACACTGAACACTGAACACTGGGGGTTTCATGCTCTCTCTCTCTCTCTCTCTCTCTCTCTCTCTCTCTCTCTCTCTCTCTCTCTCTCTCTCTCTCTCTCTCTCTCTCTCTCTGTCTCTCTCTCCACACACACCATCAAATCCATCTCCCTACGCCCCCACTCTACAGGGCTCAGCAGCTTCAATGCAAGGGCACAATTATTCTGTTTCCTCTTCCTGTGGTCTGGTCTGCATGCGTACTCACTCCCTTAGCTCTATCTCTCCTCCACCACCGCCTCCTCTCGTGTTACAAAGCCGTTTCACTGTTGTGTTTTTATCTGCGTCTGTGGTGCTCTGTTTCTCCGTCCCCCTTGCAGACTTCCATCATACCCATGCTTGATTCAGATATTCTATGAGAATAATGCAGTGGCTGTAAAATCTCATGCCATGTTCAATTAAGACAGCGTTTACTGCCTGCCTGTCAGGGAGGAGCAGGGCCGTAAAGATATCAGACACCACATCCATCCTCTTTATACGCCTATTAAACCACAACTCTGCCCGGGAACACAGCAGTGAAATATGGAACCCAAAGACATTTAGCTGTCTATTCACCTAGTAGGGTTGCAACAGTTTTCATCAGTTCAAACAAGGCCCCTCTCAAAGATAAGTTTCTGTGATTGATTCGGTTCATTAAGCTCTGGTGTAGCTGTGTCAGGCTCTGGCCATAGAGAAGCCTATTGCTTCTCTATGTGCCATGGTCAGAGTCTGACAGGTCTATCATTTCTGGGTCTGTAGGTGGTTTGTGTAGGATCTCTAATTAGAGGCAGCTGCAGTGCATTGTCTCTAATTGGGGATCCTACATATGCATGTATGTTTCCACACCGGGGCTGTGGGTCATTGTATATGTATGGTATCGATGTATGTCGCAGTCACGGGTAACGTAACGTGTTATAATTTACATTCCTTTCATTCGTGTTGGTTGTCGTTGTATAGCGAGACGTTTTGATTATCGTTTGTTTGTTTGTTTAGTTCGTTCATTGTATCTTTTATACATAGTATAAGAAATAAAATATGTCGAACTATGATTGCGCTGCGCCTTGGTCTCTCACCATCCCGACTCGTGACAAGCTGCCAGTTGATCTGATCTGAGCCCTGCTCTTGGCTGTGGGTTAAGTACTAAGTGTATGTTAAGACCCTGCTCAGTTGCCTTGGGGGTCAGTAGAGCAGTGGCTGGTACAGTGTGTTAACACCGATCTGGGATCAGTGCCTCTCCACAGGGGGCAGCAAGTCAATGCAGGGTTATTGATGACCTCTGACCCCTACAGTTTAAACAAAGGGTTCATCAGCATTCACGGCCCCTGGTTATTATCAGTGGAAAGCTGGAGTGGATATCATGCAATATGCATAGACATTACATTACACGACAATGTGTTACATAAGCAGGCTGCTACAGTCTGGTTCCTTGTCACTGGATTTCTACAGACACTCACAAAGCACATGACACGCTGCAGAGAGAGGTTGTAAAGCACACTCCGTCTGGTGTGCGAAACAAAGAGCTTGTCAAATATATACGAGGTGCTTAGGGACCACGTGTATTATGTACGACGCAAACGGCACAACATGATTTATTTAAATAGAGACAGACTCCCAGTAAACGCCGTTGTTCCTCTTTGCCTAAACACAGGCTTGATAAATCCTAAATGCATTTTAAAACCCAGACTGTGGGAGAGTCGAGTGTAAATGGCCATGGAGGGCAGTTTGTTGCTGGCGGTGCTGTCTGTGCCTGTAGCAGTACCTTGCCTTGCTTCTGGATTCCCTGGGCTAAACAATGGACACTCCAGTGTACATTTCCTCACACAGCTCCTGCCTGGACTACTACATAGAGGCAACACACTCATGGTGCTTTATCCCTCAAGATGTCCATCCACAATCTGCTCGGTTAAGTCAATTGCTTGGTTCAATTGGATTCAACAGGAATATGGCCTCAGATTTTTTCTGCTAACCCTCAGCCCCGAGGTTTCGTGCTTTGGCCTTTTTGGCCCAAAACAGTGCGACAGTACCGAGAACATTTCACCCGTTTTCCTGGGATATTGTAAGCCACACGCACTCCAGGTGATCTTGGATGGTTTCAACGATGATTATAATGCTGCAACAGCTGACTCTGGAGCTGCCAGGGTCTGTCTGACAGGGCACAGGGGAGTGCTAGGGCCCGCTTACCAGGGGCAAAGCAATTAACGCCGAGCGAGAGAAAGAGAGAGATAAAAAGAGATTGGATTAATTTCACATATCATACCAACTCAGTAAAAGATGAGAACGGACCTCTTTTTTTTTTTTTGCGAAAGATTCAATTAATATGGAGGAGCAGCGAAAGTGATGTGTCGCGTCTCCAGCGCCCTCCGGGGTACCCATCAACCTGACAGGCCGATTGTTTAAGCTTGCTGGGATGGTTTTAGCATGGTAAATACCTGTTGTAGTCAATTACCTCAGCTTGTGGGAGATGTAGTCATTATACCGTGCCCCATGGGTATCATGCTTATGTTAAGCTGAAGATTTGCAGAGGATTTGGAATTTGTATGAAAACACTCATGGTCTGTCTAAGGAGGTAGTTGCAGAAAACGGTGTGTCTTTCCATACACATTTGCCTGCTTTATATCATGCTAACTGTTGGTGGGGAGTGGAACTCCCCTTTTTTCCTTTGTTTGCTTACTTACTTCCAGACAGCTTTTGCAGGTACAGTAACGACAGACGTTGGCATCCTTCCAGTGGGTGGAGCCCTCCTCGAACTATCAGGCTCTAACACCCCTTCCTCTGGTCTTTCTGTGTGCCCATTGGTGGATAGAGAGACAGCACATCGTCCTGACGGTCTAGTCAGTGCCCATAGAGGTAGCTGGGCAGAGAACAAAGGCAGGGAGACCGAGTGTGCCCCAAATGACACCACATTACCTTTTATAGCTCAGTGCACTATTTTGGATCGGAGCTAAATGACCAACGTAGGGAATAGGAAACAATTTCAGACACTGACACAGCCATTATCTCTGTCTGCCAGGCCTGTAAAGAACAGAGAGGACGACGACCCGCAGGAGAGGCTGAGGGGAAACAGAAGTGTGGAGAAGAATAACCAAGCTCCGTATACCGTAGCTCCCTGACGTCCCCAGGGCTGTGTGTGTGTGAGAGGGGTCGGCAGCAGTGCTCGGGAAATAACCCAAGCACTCTTAAAGATGAAGTGCTGGGGCGTGTTTAAGTAGGCTTCAGTACACTCCCATTGTATTCAAACCAAGTACCTTTAATGTATGCAATATGACGCTGTTTTTCAATTCACATACCAGAGGGCATTAATAGCAGCTCTGTGAATGTCTGAATGTCTGAATGTCTGCCAGTGTGAAACAGTCATGTCATACCACTGCAGGTATAGCGCAAACATCCCCATTCACTGCTTGCCTTAGAAAACCTGAGTCATAGGATCAGATGTGTGAAATGTCATTTTTTTCTCCCAGTAAGAGGCTTGATGCTGACACAAAGCAGTACTGTCTCTTTCCCCTCCTCACAGTGTGAGCACTGCAACCTGGGTAACGTGAGCTGACAGACAGACCGACGGATAGCATTGCAAGCATACAGGGCTCTGCCGGGCATCCCTGATACTCCCCCAGTGGAGAGCACGGAGACAGAGATAGCACAAAGCACTACCTGCCACAGTGAGACTGCTCCCTACAGCACGACTAACGGCTTGCATGCTCGCCTCTTCTTGTCTTGTTGTCTTGTCTCACGCTGGAGGCTCGGCTGTGCCACGCCCATGAGGAGGCGAGGAGGAGGAGTTTCAACTAATTTACCGTTAGATGCAGAAATATGCCTTGAACGCAGACACAGTGTATAGTCTCTTTGTCTGCTGTGAGTTGGTTGTTTGTAATGGCGTTCTCAATTTGAAGTCCCTCTGATACGTCTTTTTAACCCTCTTGTCATGTCTAGGACCATATGTTGGGCCAACGTTGAGGTTTGTACTGCTTCACAGAGATTTGAATCAGCAGCCTGGAATTCATCTTGGTAAATGTCGTTGAGTCATGCCACTGGCATGGACATGTTCTACACTTCGTAGCTACAACATCACACAGATTTCCCCTGGCGCCAAAGTAAACACACGCAGAATTTATCAAATCCTGCGGCCACAAATTATTACAAGCAGGATTTTGTCTGTTCATTATTCACAAAGCCAGAAGGGCCTGCCAGCACTGGGAATAGGGAGACTAGCGCTCCGATGCTAATGGTAGCTAGCGGTGGCAGATAGGGAGTAAGGACCATGTAAAGAGAAAATTAAGGATGTCTCTGTGTAAAATTGTGCTCTAGTTATTTGTGCTTTGAAATGATGCCTTATAGGCTGCTACTCTGTAGAGGAGTAATATGCCCTTCAAAGGCAACTGCTCCATTGTTAGTGATTTCTGTCCTCGTCTGACAATGATAATGACATTTATTCAGAATAAATCCTTGTGTACTCTTGGCCAGTCCATTTCAGAGAACGCCAGTGTATTTTTGGTCCAGTGAATGCACCATGATTGTCAGGCAGTGCGTGGCTTTCTGTTCCGCTGACATGCTAGTTCAGAGCATTCTGTTGTTGTTATATTTCATTATTTAGCTGTTGACAGTTTTTCATCTTAAAGAGTACATGCATTGTTCGCTGGGATGGCGCGGGTATGTGAACATCTCATGATACATTTAGTACGTGTGATTTGCTCCTCAATACTAAACCTTTTTAACTGTTCTGCCATGCCCTTGGTGACCATTGAAGTGCCTGAAGACCCCAATGGAAATCGATGTATAATTTAGCGTTAACCACTTTCTCTATCCTCTGAATACTTTTACTATGTATTGATATACCGATCAGTACAGCATGAAAATCAATACATTATTTAACTCAATCATTGTGTCAACATTGGAATGCTCCTTCCATTTTTTATTGGAACGGTACAAATCAGTTTTATATGTGGGATTTCAAGGTTAAATATTGAGAACGTTGACATTTGTTTGCCTAGAGATTAATAGCATCGATTTGTGTCTTCTCACAATGTTCTGAGTAGACTCTTTTTAAAAGCACTTCTAGAGCCTGTTCTATGTCAAACCCATTAGCTTGAGCCTACATCAAATATTGACTATATCAAAAAGGCTTTTAAGAAACAGGTACATGCTGTTTTGGTCTTGTAGGGGAAAAAAAATAGCCGCCTGCTGTAGAATGTGTTGACTTCTCTCTTACTTAATGACCTGACCCAGACACTCGGACATATCAGAGTCTGTTGGAGCATTAATGTGTGTATGTACACAGGAACTCCATGGATCTCCCATGTCTGTCGGCGCCATGTTGAACACAGCGTTATAGCACCAGTATCCAGAAGACCTCTGGAGTGGTTGAAGGACTGCACGTGTGCGTGTGTGTGGGAGGACTCAGCTCCCAGTCTGAGGAATAACACAGCTTTAATTATATTCCTCTGACATCAGCCTCTTTGTCGGTGTATCTGTGTGTGCGTGTGTGGGTGTGTGTTTGTGGGTGTGTGTGTGTTTATGTGTGTGCGCGGTCTCCAGCCAGGGATATCCGTGCCCCACATCTAACAGAGCCAGCTGTTGCGTCACCCTGGGCCAGGCAGCAGCCCCGCTAACAGTTCTGATCTATCCCAAGCGTCCCAGACCATGAATCTGCTTGAGTTAATGCACCAGTGGCAGCTCCCACTGCTCTGATGTCATCAGGGAAACATCCTCTTAGGATGAAGGGTGTGTGTCTAGCCAGTGGGACAGAACAGTGTGTGGGTGGATATCTGAGTGTACACAGTGAAAGCTTTAGGTGGGGATAGAGGCATGTTGGGGCATGATGGTTGGATGGAGGGATGGATGGATGGAGAGGTAAAGTAAATTTGTCCGCTTCACCTCCCTGCAAGGAGAGTGGCTCTAAATCCAGCCTTCTGCAAAGCCTCTTCACACACAATTACTTTTGATGGCTTTGACTGTCAATAATGGCAGGTCTGTTCAAGATGGCTTCTTTAAAGGAAAAATTCCAGGAAACCATCATAGCGGAGGCGTTAACAATGCAGCTGTACATTAGCATAATGTTGAAAGAGTGTTAATATTCATGAGTATCCAGCCCAGGGTCCCGCCTCTGAATCAGTGGGGTAATCACATTCCTCGAAACCCTGACTCCTACGTCCAAACCCCGCCCATGCATCCTCACAGGTCCAGAATGGTGAAGTCACAGTGCCCTGGGTAGTGGCCGTGGAATCACCATGACGACACCCATTTGTCATGTCATGCATGACGACAGACGGACCTGTTGTCATGAGGTTTTCCTATAAGCCCTTAAAGCATGACAGTAATTAAAACATCTCATTCCTTTATTAGATTTTCCATCAGCTGGGCCCTCCGCTCTGCTTGGAATCCCCCCCAGGATGAGCCGGGAGAACCGCTGGTCCACTTGAGATGTCGCACGCTCCGCTGAGCGTTGTTGTCCGGGAAAGTGCCTGGCAAGGCTTGACGGAGCAAGCTGGAGCTAACAATTGTCTAACAAGCAGCATGGTTGTAGTATGGTTGGTTGTAATATGGTTGGTTGTAATATGATTGGTTGTAATATGGTTGGTTGTAGTATGGTTGGTTGTAATATGATTGGTTGTAATATGGTTGGTTGTAATATGATTGGTTGTAATATGGTTGGTTGTAATATGGTTGGTTGTAATATGGTTGGTTGTAATATGGTTGGTTGTAATATGGTTGGTTGTAATATGGTTGGTTGTAATATGATTGGTTGTAATATGGTTGGTTGTAATATGGTTGGTTGTAATATGGTTGGTTGTAATATGGTTGGTTGTAATATGGTTGGTTGTAATATGATTGGTTGTAATATGGTTGGTTGTAATATGGTTGGTTGTAATATGATTGGTTGTAATATGGTTGGTTGTAGTATGGTTGGTTGTAATATGATTGGTTGTAATATGGTTGGTTGTAATATGGTTGGTTGTAATATGGTTGGTTGTAATATGGTTGGTTGTAATATGGTTGTAATGACGTAATTTCAACCCGTTCTGTGGTGCGATTGAACCCCAGAGAGAGTCAGTGAAGGACTGTGTGTCTGTATCGTTGACAGAGTTAAATGCTATCAGTATTCCCGGCCTATAAGGCGCTTGCTTACTGAACCTGTTGTCTCTGTCATTGTTATTATTCGCTTAGAGAGTGTGAATTATCCGCCCTTTTCTTTGCCAGTGTTGTGGCGGTGGCGTTTATTTTATGCTTGTGTTATGCTTATTTTATCTGCATCCTCACAGTCAACGCTCTGACCTAATCTATCAGTGTTCAATTCATTTCTTAATGGACTAAACCTTTCATGCATTTCAATGTGATGATTTCTGATTTGTTATCAGCTCTCTTTTGTATATATCCCCAAAAAGATGATTGATACAGTATGTTTTCAAATTAGGTTTATACGTGACAGATTCTGCACATTCTCCGGTTAGACAGATATTGAAAGGAGTCCCTATACTGGACCACGCTTGTCTTGGCGGTCTTCCAGACGTACTCTATGCAGATGGTGTGAAGGAAAATGCACTCATGGAATACATTAGAATACATTACTGATGCTACATGTAGGTGTGTTCACTGTAGATTTCACGGCGCTCAGGTGTTCTCGGCGCTCCTGACATTTTCCAGAGAAGTACTCTTGCTTTCTCACACACCACTCCATCCTTTAAACACATCATGTCTCATTTCAGAGGCCCAGACTGTTTTTAGCTTAGTATCTTCCATCTGTATCTAAGTAGATTTATTCTCCCGTCAAATCTCTGAAGGTCATCCGTGATTGACAGTCCAGTCGCCATAACAACAGCATCCATCTCGATTTTCCTCTCCCATCACGCTCTTTTACAAGGTTTTGATATGTTACCGGTTTTCCTCTGTATGTTACTGTACATGAATTCATACAATCATTCATTTATTTTGGTTCCATGTTGTTCATTTTTTTCTCTGCATGCTCCCAGAAAGGTTCAGTCTCTGTGACGTGAAGGGCCCGTGGGTCAGTGTTAATAAATTATCTCAGAGAAAAAGTCCAGAGCTTGGGACTATAAGGTTATATCTGCAAAAAGATGATTCTGAGTTAATTGGCTTGGAAGTTCCGAACCCTCATTGGTTTGGAATGGTTCCGTTCTTTTGAACTTAACAACATGAATTGGGGTATTTAGAATGCTATATAGTTAGAGACCACTGAACAAAGTCAATAACTACATTTTGACAAAAATACAGTTAGACCAAAGCTCTCGAAGTGCTGATCTGGGATCACGTCCCCCAGTCAGTGCTTGATTTTGTCTGAAATAGGTGCCGGTACTCGTTTTGGGTGCCGTTCTGTTTATTTTTAGGTGCAGGAACTCCTTAATACTTTTGAACTAATATTCTAGTAGAGGTGCAGGAGTTCAAGCAGTAGAACATTTGAGGTGCCGGTACTCAGCTCCTGCCCAAGTCAAGCACTGCCCCCAGTCCATATAATCATATTAAAAACTGATCCTATATCAGCACTCCTACTCTGAGACTCTTTGTGAATACGGGCCCTGGTGGGGGGAGGTTGGGCTGACCACTGATGTGCCTGATCATAATTACATACATACGGTATGACCATACCATACAGTAGTGTCGCAATAAGGAATCAGAATTGTTTTGGGATCTATTTATCTATTTATATTTATTTATCTATTTGGAGATTGTGGTGAAAGGAGATTTATTTTCCTGATTTCTACTGCTGAGAAGTCTCTGATCTCATAGTGCTGTTGTAATGGATGCTGCTTTGTCCAGTGATTCAATATGGGTCAACAGTAGCAACTCCTGCACACATTCCACCACTGCCTTCCATACCTTCTGGCTCCAGCAGGCTCAGCTGGCAACAATAATCCCATTAGCACGTTCTAACATAAGGGGAAGCTGTTTTACTGTGGCTGGTAATGCATCCTGCCAGCCAACCATTTGAGTCTGGTTTGAGATGCTGTAACACACAGGGTGAGGTTGTAAAGAAGTGAACCAGGTCCACCCGCTCATTATCTAACATACTCGTTTGTTCATTGGCACACATGTTTGTTCCTCATTATAAACTGGGTGGTTCGAGCCCTGAATGCTGATAGGCTGACAGCCGTGGTATTTTAGACCGTATACCACGGGTATGACAAAACATTTGTTTTTACTGCTCTGATTACGTTGGTAACCAGTTTATAATGGCAATAAGGCACCTCTGGGGTTTGTGGTATATGGCCAATATACCACGGCCAAGAGCTCTATCCAAGCACTCCATGTTGGCCACACCCCCTCTGGCCTTATTGCTTAAATAATTCATTTGCATGACATCATGGAAAACAAATGCAACATGGTCAGCGTCCAAAATGGAAACCTATTGCCTGTATAGTGTACTACTTTTGACCAGAGCCCTACAGGCCCTACGTAGGGAATAGGGTGCCGTTTGGGACACAGTCATGGGCTTTTTTTAAAGATCAGGGCAAAAAAAATGTTTTACGTTAACCATGAGCAACCTGAACCTGATCTAATTGGCTTTTGTACTATTCATAAAACTCACGGAGAATGGAGTTTACTGGAGCTATATTAAGATACAGATAACAAAGATATCTGACCAATACGTTTTGTTGTGTTCACTTCGCGGCCACTTTTCATGGAAATGCACAGTGTACACATGAGGGGTGGGTGTTATTTTCACTCCACAATCAAATTTGTTAGCCCCAATAGGTAAGGCAAGGCTTTCTTGGAAATGGCTGTACACAGATGACCCCCCCATATATACAGCACATATGCAGTATGCAGTACATCCAGGGAGATGTAAGGTATGGATGTGTGACAGGTGGCTAATGGTTGTCAATGGCTACAGGCGGTGTTGCTTTTGTTAATTTCCTCCCTCGTTCCCTGGGCCGTCCTCTACCTCCTCTTCCCCCAGGATACTCCATAATACAAGCTGACAGACAGGAAATGACATGTCACTATCTCCCGGTCTATCACCACCGCGTCGACATGGTCACCACAATCTGATCCGTCTTGCCCCTCGTTTGAGCAATTTAACGCCTACTTGTCTGTTTGATGATGTGTAATTCTGTCTGGATGGACTCACCGGCTAGCGCTTGACTTGACATGTGTTCCATATGCTTGAGTTTGATAACTGTGCTAGCTAATACTTAGCATGACACATATCCCCTTTGTCAAATGTTAAAATCCAAGCAATGTTCATCGCAATTCAATGAAGACTCAATGCTTCAGAGTCGAAAGTGGCGTTTCTTCACAAGCTGCACTTTAATTAGAGTTAGTGTGTGAAGTGGCCCCTTCATGATGTCAAGGACAGTATCTCTAGGGGTAAGAGTGAGTCTTTCTGAGTTGGTCTCTCACTACCTCTCTCTCTGAACTGAACTGAAGTCTCTCTCTCTCTCGCGCTCTATGGCAGGGTTCCCCAAACGGCGGCCCGCTAGCCGGTGGTTTTAATAATAAATACTTGTCGTGTTGGTCGTAATTATTGCAGTGAACCAGATATCTTGGAAAAGTTACATAAACAATTTCTAGGTGTCCTCTCTCACCTTCAGTCACAGACTGATCCCACCACGGTGTGCCAGAGAGCGCTACAGGAGGTCCTTCCTGCCGGCGGCTATTAGACTATTTAATGCCTCACAGGGGTGCCGTGCCGTCAGCAACACAGACCTGGAACTGTTGGGGTGTTAGGACCTAGTTTAACAATTGTGCATCCATCCGTGAGTAACTCTGGTCTGTAATCACTCATTCACTCAGGACTTATTTATTCATTCAGGACTGTATATACATACTCATGTACAGTTGTTATATCATATCACGTGCAATATTGTAAGTAATTCTTGGACTTAACTTACGTAGTCATTCACTCAAGAATGCATATTAGTATCCTGTCAGTTGTATCTTTTTCCATTGCTTTTAGTATATAGAATGTGCAATACGTACAGTTATCTGTAATTAAACCCTTTTGCACCTGTCCTATGTTTCCCCTCGGGGATCAATAAAGTATCTATCTATCTATCTATCTATCTATCTATCTATCTATCTATCTATCTATCTATCTATCTATCTATCTATCTATCTATCTATCTATCTATCTATCTATCTATCTATCTATCTATCTATCTATCTATCTATCTATCTATCTATCTATCTATCTATCTATCTATCTATCTATCTATCTATCTATCTATCTATCTATCTATCTATCTATCTATCTATCTATCTATCTATCTATCTATCTATCTATCTGGAACTATTGGAGAAGCGAGTATCTTATGTCTGGTAGGCCTAATCTTTAACTAGCATGTGTTTGGATGTTCCGGCTTTCATGTTGGGTCTATGTTGGGTGTCTCATCTGTTGTGAAGATATGGCCCCCTTGTGATGCTTGGTGGAGAACTCTCGCAGGAGGTAGTCGGCCCACTGATAAATAAACAATCATAACGCCCACCAATGAGATGCCACCGCCCGCACACACGGTTTCGTCACTGTAAATTGCCCTTGGAGTGATTACTGATCATTTTCTCACGCAGCCACTGTCACTGAGACATGCAGATGCGTTTAGGCTGAGTCAATGGATCAATGTCAGCCACATGCGGAGACACTGACCATTGATCTAAGACTAGAAAAAGGCAACCGGTGCGTAGAGAACCCCTTTTTAAAACCCAGCCGATCAATCAGAGGAGTACAATAGATGTCTGTGATATGTTGGGCTTTACAGTCGGTCTTGGTTGTTTTTTGATGACAGCTGAATGGTAATGCTGGGTAGTGAGGCCTACGATCTGTCACTAACCACAGGCTGATGATGGATGGAAGCGTCATGGGTTCAAACAGTAGGCGAGCCCCGTTTCTGAATGGGGACAGATGAATCACACGCTGTCAGGCTCTGGCCATAGAGAAGCCTAGTTGCTTCTCTATGTAGCTATGGTCAGAGTCTGACAGTGTCTTTCTTTTCTGTTTCTGTGTGGGTTTTGGGTGGATCCCTAATTAGAGGCAGCTGCACCGCATTGTCTCTAATTAGGGATCTTATATATGTTAGTCTGTCCTTCACTCTGGTGTGGGTCGTTGTCGTTATATGTCGCAGTCACAGTGAATGTAAGTGTGCCTTTGTTACGTCCGTTCATTACGTGTTTGTTTTGTGAACGTGACGTTTTGTACATTCGTGTGTTTGTTTGTTGTTAGTTCGTTCATTTTTGTAAACTTAGAGTACATAGTAAAATAAAGTAAGCAAAATGTCTAACTACTATCCCTGCGCTGCGCCTTGGTCATTCCCACACCCACATCGTGACAGAACGACCCACCACTACCAGACCAAGCAGCGTAACTGGGGAGAGGGAGAGTGAGGAGGTGCCGCCGCGTTATGCGCGACGCGCGAGACGGGGAAACGCCCGCAAACAACCCCAAGAAAATTTCGGGGAGGGGCTATGGGGGTGGTCTGGCCGCGAAGAAGACGAGCCAGTACCACTCCCCATATGGAGCATGTAGAGGCCGAAGTACCAATGGGGGGCTCAGAGCAAGGATCAGGAGGTTTATTTAGAGGAGTATTATGGAGGAGTTCTGGAGGAATTGAGGGAGATAGAGATAGAGGTCGAGAGGGAGATGACGGAGTGGTCCAATCCGGGTCCGATCGTCTACTCCACTCCCGTGCCGGAGCAGTCCGCTCCACCGGTGCCCAGTCCGGGTCCGGTCGTCTACTCCACCCCCATGCCAGAGCAGTCCGCTCCACCGGTGCCCAGTCTGGGTCCGGACCTCTACTCTACTCCCCGCATCCGACCTCCAGTGAGTGTGCCCAGCCAGGTGCGTCCAGTGCCGGCTCCACGCACCCGACCTCCGGTCCGCCTTCCCAGTCCGGTACCTCCCATGCCAGAGCAGTCCGCTTCACCGATGTCCAGTCCGGGTCCGGACCTCTGCCCTACTCCCCGCACCCGACCTCCAGTGCGTGCGCTCAGCCAGGTGCTTCCAGTGCCAGCTCCACGCATCCGACCTCCGGTGCGCCTCCTCAGTCCGGTACGACCCGTGCTGGCTCCCCGCACGCGACCTCCAGTGCGTGCGCCTAGCCAGGTGCGTCCTGTGCCAACTCCACGCATCAGACCTCTGGTGCGCCTCCCCAGTCCGGTACGTCATGTGCCGGCTCTCCGTAGCCCGAAACCTCCAGCGAAGGTCCGTAGCTCGAAGCCTACAGCGAAGGTCAGCAGCCCTGAACCTCCAGCGAAGGTCCGCAGCCCTGAACCTCCAGCGATGGTCAGCAGCCCTGAGCCTCCAGCGATGGTCAGCAGCCCTCAGCCTCCAGCGATGGTCAGCAGCCCTGAGCCTCCAGCGATGGTCAGCAGCCCTGAACCTCCAGCGAAGGTCAGCAGCCCTGAACCTCCAGCGATGGTCAGCAGCCCTGAGCCTCCAGCGATGGTCAGCAGCCCTGAGCCTCCAGCGATGGTCAGCAGCCCTGAGCCTCCAGCGATGGTCAGCAGCCCTGAGCCTCCAGCGATGGTCAGCAGCCCTGAGCCTCCAGCGATGGTCAGCAGCCCTGAGCCTCCAGCGATGGTCAGCAGCCCTGAGCCTCCAGCGAAGGTCAGCAGCCCTGAGCCTCCAGCCACAGCCCAAGGCCTGGAACCTTCAGCTACGGTGCTCAGCCCGGGGTCAGCCGTCTGCTCCGCTCCATTGCCAGAGCATTCCGCTCCACCGGTGCCCAATCCGGGTCCAGCCGTCTGCTCCGCTCCAGAGCCAGAGCAGTCCGCTCCACCGGTACCCATTCCGGGTCCAGACGTCTGCTCCGCCCCAGTGCCAGAGCGGTCCGCTCCACCGGCACCCATTCCGGGTCCAGCCGTCTGCTCCGCCTCAGTGCCAGAGCGGTCCGCTCCACCGGCACCCATTCCGGGTCCAGCCGTGTGCTCCGCCTCATTGCCAGAGCAGTCCGCTCCACCGGTACCCATTCCGGGTCCAGCCGTCTGCTCCGCCCCAGTGCCAGAGCAGTCCGCCCCACCGGTGCCCAGTCCAGGCCCGGTTGTTTGCCCCGCTCCATGGCCGGAGCCGTTTGCCCCACCGGTGCCCAGTCCTGGCCCGGTTGTTTTCCCTGCTCCATGGCCGGAGCTGTTTACCCCACCGGTGCCCAGTCCGGGCCCGGTTAATTGCCCAGCTCCGTGGCCGGAGCCGTTTGCCCCACCGGTGCCCAGTCCTGGCCCGGTTGTTTTCCCCGCTCCATGGCCGGAGCCGTTTACCCTACCGGTGCCCAGTCCGGGCCCGGTTAAATGTCCCGCTCCATGGCTGGAGCCGTTGGCCCCACCGGTGCCCAGTCCGGGACCGGTTGTTTTCCCCGCTCCATGGCCGGAGCCGTTTGCCCCACCGGGACCCGGGCCCGGTTATAAGGAAGGGGCATGGGAGAAAACTGTCCACTTCGCTGGAGCCAGTGCCGCCCCTGATGGACTAGTCTTCCCTCCCTATTAACCCCCCCTTGTATTTGTGTGTTTTTTTTGGGGCGTCCGGGAGTCCGCGCCTTGGGGGGGGGGGGGTACTGTCAGGCTCTGGCCATAGAGAAGCCTAGTTGCTTCTCTATTTAGCTATGGTCAGAGTCTGACAGTGTCTTTCTTTTCTGTTTCTGTGTGGGTTTTGGGTGGATCCCTAATTAGAGGCAGCTGCACCGCATTGTCTCTAATTAGGGATCTTATATATGTTAGTCTGTCCTTCACTCTGGTGTGGGTCGTATCGTTATATGTCGCAGTCACAGTGAATGTAAGTGTGCCTTTGTTACGTCCGTTCATTTCGTGTTTGTTTTGTGAACGTGACGTTTTGTACATTCGTGTGTTTGTTTGTTGTTAGTTTGTTAATTTTTGTAAACTTAGAGTACATAGTAAAATAATGTAAGCAAAATGTCGAACTACTATCCCTGCGCTGCGCCTTGGTCATTCCCACACCCACATCGTGACACACGCTGAATGGCATCACAGTGTTTCTGCTGCCTCCCGACACGACAATTTGAGTATTCATGGACAAAGCTTTATGTTGGCTGTGGATTGGTAGCAGAGTGGTTGTTGCTCAGAGCCATGAGTATTAGGCCTATTTGTTTTTGTTTGTAGTGCTGTTATTGTTGTTGTTTACGTCATCTTTGGCAGGAGAAATAAGTGACCTCTATTACCTTGTACCAATGCTACCATACCAAATACAACAAATCCTTAATATGTACACCATGGAATTAATATTAACTGTATTTGGTTATTCTAAATTACTTTCAAGTAGCTACTGTTGAATAGAGCCCTGGGAAATGACACACCAAAGTATATCCTGGGTAGAGCCTTGTAACTTGGCAGGTACAGTTAGATTTCCAGATGATGAGACACGGCGGTAGGAGTGACCACAGCTATATTCATCCATCAGGAAGACCTACCTGGCTCCTTTCTCCTCTTGTTATATTATATTACCCTGTCATGGAAAGTAGCGAGAAGTGGGGGCTTTGAGAAGAATTGAAAGGAATTGAATTTGAATGAAGGAAATAGTGTGGTGTCTGAGTCATCAGAGTTTAACTGCCAGCTCTCTGGATTAAACTCTATGTGTATACGGTACTTTGCCTTTCCAGAGGATGCTCGCTCTTTAATACTTTCCCATAGACGTTTCTCAGCAAAGTTAAATTGCGCTTTTTGCTTACACTATTTATTAGAGGCTTGATTCAATGTTCTGTCCAAGCCACTTTACCTTTGACCTTAGCACCGGAAAAATCAAGTGATGCTCCAATATTTTTGTCAAGGAAAAGGTGGTGTTTCGATGGAGGCGGATATATTGGAATATTGAATTTGGAAGCGTTGGCCTATTCTGCTTGACTGAACCACTGACAGGGTTACCTGGAGGAACACTGTCGTTCTGAACTACTTACAGGGTTACCTGGAGGAACACTGTAGTTCTGAACTACTTACAGGGTGACCTGGAGGAACACTGTAGTTCTGAACTACTGACAGGGTGACCTGGAGGAACACTGTAGCTCTGAACTACTGACAGGGTGACCTGGAGGAACACTGTAGTTCCTTTGGGGAGGGCTAGCAGCAAAGGGTCTGTTATTGTCGCCCACACACACACATACACACACATGCAAGTCCACACACACACACACACACACACACACACACACACACACACACACACACACACACACACACACACACACACACACACACACACACACACACACACACACACAGCGAGAGCGAGAGACTAATGAGGACAAACCTACAATGGATGCTGTCCTCACAGCGTGACTGTCATTTGGTTCCAATGTGGTGTCTGGTGATGTCTGTAGGTTGGATCGCCCTTTTACACTCTCAGGGTTTAACTGGACCAATGTTAGGTCAACTACATACATTTCCCCTGTGAAAACAACACCTGCCCAGCTTAGGTAATACAACTTAGGTTTTTTCCCTTGATTGGTTTCAATGCCACATTCTCAACCTCAAATATTTCATATTAATTTGACCTGATTACCTGAAGATCTAGCTTTCAATTTCCATACACTGTGTACTAAATATTGTACATATACTATACATGGATTTGTGGAATGTCCATGGAAATGCTCCTGAATCTAGCCAGGAAGCCAGTCCCCACCTCTAAAGTACCCTTGCACAGAGATAATAAAGGAAAGAGACCAGGGTAACCCGTCATTTTTTTTAGAATGTGGTTATTCAGAGATAATATTGTCATGCATCATTCAAACAGAAGAGTTGGCTGCCTTGTCCTTTTTCATCGACAGCGAGAAACATGTTTTTATCCTGCAGTGTGTTGGTGTGTTTTTTTTACACTGGTAGATTCATACCAACCGCTATCAACCGGTTTGATGCTCATCTTCTCAGTATAACTAATTGCATTAGTCTTTTAGAGTAATTAATTCACATTTCATGTGCAGAAGGCTGAAACTATTTCTGACTTTGATAAATGAGTGTGTCGTGTGTTGCAAGTTTAGACACCGATTGAAACAACGAGTGTGGAACGTGACACAGCGTAGGCAAATCTTTTTTGAAACTAAACCAAGATAGACCACAGCTCGTTCTTTCAATCGGGAACAAATGAGTCATAGTGGCAGAATAAGCATGGAGATGGTGCAGAGCCAAGCACGAGCTAACGACATCCTATTGGCGCGTTCTAGCATGCCTAGCCTACTGTGTGAAGTGCAATAACCAAATTCGCCTTTGCACCCCCTCGAAACAACGCAATTATTTAAAAGTCTACAAAACGTAGTCCACTCTGTTCGTAACTGATTCAATTAAACATTTCAGATCAAATGTTTTATTGATAAGAAAATTAGCAGAATGTCGGTCAAAATCCATCACGTTCCATCTTCTCCCACTGGGCTTCCTCTCACTATATTTTGAAACACCAAATGGATACTTCATATTTATTCATCCGGTGAAATATCTGTCGCATTGTTCTATATGTGACGTGGGGTGGCTAAGAAAAGCCTGTCGCCATGGAAACCAAAACACGTTTGATGCTTGAAGTTAGATTATTAGTTTTGTAGCGTATAATGAATGTACGCATGATAACACATCATCTATGTGGTGAGAGAAGAGAACGTTTTTTTGTTGTTGTTGTTGCTGGTAATGTGATATAATTGCAAGCTGCCTGCCTGCCTGCCTGCCTGCCTGCCTGCCTGCCTGCCTGCCTGCCTGCCTGCCTGCCTGCCTGCCTGCCTGCCTGCCTGCCTGCCTGCCTGCCTGCCTGCCTGCCTAGGTTAAGCCTGCCTAGGTTAAGCCTGCCTAGGTTAAGCCTGCCTAGGTTAATCCATATGGAGACCACATCACCTCGAGGTAGCTACGGACGGATGACGAAATGCTGCACTACCACAAACGAAACCTCAATCTGTCCCTACATCGATTCATTATTTAGGTATTGGAAATTGGACCCTGTTTAATTAACATTAAATATTCAATTACTCAAATATCGTTTTAATTGTGCGTCTCCCGGTTACAAGTTAGTGAAGTTCTCATTCATTTCTATAACTATGGACTGTAAGGTTGTAAGCTTTTGAATTCGAGAGACTCGTTTTTATAACCACATCCCAACAAATCTAACTTCCAAGAACTAAATCAAATTTAAACTCAAATTACTTCTTGAATTTTGCAATTAAAGGAGAAAGGTGCAATTTGTGTCCTGTGGGTCAAAGCCAGTTGAACTGGTCCCTCTCGTCCTCTAATTACACTCAGCTGCTGCGATCCTTGTTCTAATTAAAGACTTTTGTAGGCTAGGATTCCCTGTTGGGTTAGCGACGAGTTTGTGGTATTATCACACACTGACAAACATAGAAGCTTATTGTTGCCGGCCCTGACACAGAGAGTGTTTGTGTAGAGAGCCAAAGCTCTCATTAACAATTCAACCTAACAGTTTAAGGCAGAGCGTTTGAAAGGCTACAATGTTGTTACCCTCCTAAAGGGCATTTAGTGTAAAGCACACCAGAGCAAGGTTGACTGAAGAAGTCCTGCGCTGTCAGACCAGGAAGCTGCTAAGGACCCAACACACAGGGACATTAGCACAGTAGGCTTCAGTCCATGTTGCACTATTTTTGTAGCCTGTCGTGTCACTACAACTACTAATCAAAATGGCCTGTTTTGGACAATAGTGGTCACACTCGATATATGTTTGTTTTTGTCTCGAGGTAGCTGCACTTGACAAAGAGTACTCCAGTAATGGTGATGAACACTATAGCTGTGTGGGCTGTTGTCCCAGTTCAAGGTCCCCCTCCCATGGACCCTCCCAGTGCCCATGATGATGAATCTGTTCTATGATTCATCCAATGATGCCTCTAGCCTTCACCATCAGACACCTGCTGTTGCTGTGTGTCACACGGTATGGGTTTGGCACAAATGGTGTGTGTGCGTGCTTGTGTACACGTGTGTGTACGCGTGCTAGCTGACCTGCGTGCGTGAAGCTGTCGGTTCATAAGTTGGTTGGTTTACAGAAGGTGTACAGGTTCAGATGCACACCCTTCCTCCACAATGTCATATGCATTACACAGATCACACACTCCATCCTGTTGAGGTCTTTAGATTAGTTAGCTTTAAATCACATGCCGCAAATAAAACGGGTGTAGATTATTACGTGAAATGCTTGCTTACGAGCCTTTTCCTACGATGCAGAGTTTAAAAAAAATAAAAATAGTAAGACAAGATCAATAGAATACAAAAATATTGGAGCTATATACAGGAAGTACCAGTACCAGATCAATAATGAAGCTATATACAGGGAGTACCAGTACCAGATCAATAATGAAGCTATATACAGGAAGTACCAGTACCAGATCAATAATGGAGCTATATACAGGAAGTACCAGTACCAGATCAATAATGAAGCTATATACAGGGAGTACCAGTACCAGATCAATAATGAAGCTATATACAGGAAGTACCAGTACCAGATCAATAATGGAGCTATATACAGGGAGTACCAGTACCAGATCAATAATGAAGCTATATACAGGGAGTACCAGTACCAGATCAATAATGAAGCTATATACAGGGAGCACCAGTACCAGATCAATGTGCAGAGGTATTTGAGGTAGATACAGTTGATGTCGGAAGTTTACATACACTTAGGTTGAAGTCATTAAAACTCATTTTTCAACCACTCCACAGATTTCATGTTAACAAACTATAGTTTTGGCAAGTCGGTTAGGTCATCTACTTTGTGCATGACACAAGTAATTCTTCCAACAGTTGTTTACAGACAGATTATTTCACTTATAATTCACTATATCACAATTCCAGTGGGTCAGAAGCTTACATGCACAAAGTTGACTGTGCCTTTAAACAGATTGGAAAATTACAGAAAATGATGTCATGGCTTTAGAAGCTTCTGATAGGCTAATTGACACAATTTGAGTCAATTGGAGGTGTACCTGTGGATGTATTTCAAGGCCTACCTTCAAACTCAGTGCCTCTTTGCTCGACATCATGGGAAAATTTAAAGAAATCAGCCAAGACCTCCGAAAAAATTTCCAAACGCCTGAAGGTACCACATTCATCTGTACAAACAATAGTACGCAAGTATAAACACCATGGGCCACGCAGCCGTCATACCGCTCAGGAAGGAGGCGCGTTCTGTCTCCTAGAGATGAACGTACTTTGGTGCGAAAATCAATACCAGAACAACAGCAAAGGACCTTGTGAAGATACTTGAGGAAACAGGTACAAAATAATCCATATCCACTGTAAAAGGAGTCCTATATCGACATAACCTGAAAGGCCGCTCACCAAGGAAGAAGCCACTGCTCCAAAACCGCCATAAAAAAGCAAGACTACGGTTTGCAACTGACATGGGGACAAAGATCTTACTTTTTGGAGAAATGTCCTCTGGTCTGATGAAACAAAAATAGAACTGGGGAGGCTTGCAAGCCGAAGAACACCATCCCAACCGTGGGTGGCAGCATCATGTTGTGGGGGTGCTTTGCTGCAGGAGGGACTGGGGCACTTAGATGGCATCATGATGGCATCATGAGGAAGGAAAATTATGTGGATATATTGAAGCAACATCTTAAGGCATCAGTCAGGAAGTTAAAGCTTGGTCGCAAATGGGTCTTCCAAATGGACAATGACCCCAAGCATACTTCCTAAATTGCTTAAGCTCAACAAAGTCAAGGTATTGGAGTGGCCATCACAAAGCCCTGGCCTCAATCCTATAGAAAATTTGTGGGCAGAACTGAAAAAGCGTGTGCGAGCAAGGAGGCCTACAAACCTGACTCAGTTACACCAGTTCTGTCAGGAGGAATGGGCCAAAATTCACCCAACTTATTGTGGGAAGCTTGTGGAAGGCTACCCGAAACATTTGACCCAAGTTAAACAATTTAAAGGCAATGCTACCAAATACTAATTGAGTGTATGTAAACTTCTGACCCACTGGGAATGTGATGAAAGAAATAAAAGCTGAAATAAATAATTCTCTCTACTATTATTCTGACATTTCACATTCTTAAAATAAACTGGTGACCCTAACTGACCTAAGATAGGGAATTCTTACTAGGATTAAATGTCAGGAATTGTGAAAAACTTAGTTTAAATGTATTTGGCTAAGGTGTATGTCAACTTCTGACTTCAACTGTTTTTACAGGACATGAAGGCAGGGTAAAGTGACCAGGCATCAGGATAGATAATAATAAGAGTCAAATAAAGAACAGAGTAGCAGCAGCAAATAGTGAGTGTAAAAGTGTGTAGGTGTGTGTGCGTGTGTGTGTATGTGTGTGTTTGTGAGTGTGTATATAAATAGTGTATATATAGACTGAGTATACCTAAACATTAAGAACACCTTCTCTTTCCATGACATAGACTGACCAGGTGAATCCAGGTGAAAGCTATGATCCCTTATTGATGTCACTTGTTAAATCCACTTCAATCAGTGTAGATGAAGGGGAGGAGACAGGTTAAAGAAGGATTTTTAAGCCTCGAGACAATTGAGACATGGATTGTGTATGTGTGCCGTTCAGAGGGTGAATGGGCAAGACAAAAGAGCCTTTGAACAGGGTATGGTAGTAGGTGCCAGGTGTACTGGTTTATGTCAAGAACTGCAACGCTGCTGGGTTTTTCACGCTCAACAGTTTCCCATGTGTATCAAGGATGGTCCATCACCCAAAGGACATCCAGCCAACTTGACACAACTGTTGGAAGCATTGGAGTCAACATGGGCCAGCATCCCTGTGGAACATGTTTGATGAATTGAGGCTGTTCTGAGGGCGAAAGGGGATGTGCAACTCAATATTAGGAAGGTGTGCATTTAATGGCTTGGGGAGTGACCAAGTGGGGCCAACAGCCTACACACATTCTAAGGAACAATTGAACCATGTGTGTTTCTGGGTTTAGTTTGGTAGGCTAGTCCTATGTTAGTCATCTTGCATAGGAAAAGTGCCTAGTAAGCATTACACACTCTTATCCCAGTGTTAGGTCTGCTTGCTGAATAAACAAAGCCGTCCCAGTTGAATTTGATGTGGAAGAAGAAGACATTGTAATGACTTATGAAATCAATCAACACCCTCTCATTAAGCCGCAGGCAGGATTCATCACAGCAATTAGACCTTGTGAAGAGAGCTAATTACCGGCTCAAAAAAGAAAATGATTTTTTAGTGGAAGTTAAAGCCTTTGGAAATTAAGGAAGACTGTACTTTTAAACTTTGTTGGATGCAGTTTTGAAACCAGAATTTACCATGGTATCACAACGGAGTTGCATAAACAGACTTTGAGTAATCACAGAATTTAATTCAGTTTTTTTTGGTAATTATACATGACTAGTTCTCAGAAGTGGCAGTTGATTGACATGTTTGAAAAAAAAGCAATTTTCTTGTTTTAGATTTCTCCAACAAACTAGTACCAGTTCACTGATGTCTTTCACTAAGCATTTGGCAGGTTTTAGAGGAGATAGATACATTCCCTGTTTCCACCCACTAAGACAGTTGGAAACTAGAAACCCTGGTGAGAGCTGACTGGCACAGTCTGGCAACTCTCCCAGAATAAGCCAATCGTTAGATTCCTGACTACTGCCCACGCCAGCTATCACAACAATGTCTTCCCCTTCCCATATTCCCCCTGGGTGTGACGACAGCCTGCCCAGAGAGTTAATCAACCTCACCGGTGTCCTTTTGTTTCCTTTGGTGTTTGATGAAATAATAATGAAAACCAAAATGGTGTATGGTAGGCATTTCACAATAACATGTGACCAATACAATTTGTTGCTTCATAATTGCGCCGAGGTAAAAAGTTAAGCTTTGTTTGAGGAAGACGGAGTGAGTGTGTGTGTGTGTGTGCTTGACCAACCATGCATGCCTGACTCTCAGAGCCTCCTCAGTAATAACAGTAGAGTGAGGGGAGAAGACAATGGGAAGACTTTATAGATGGCACACTGAAAGTGCTGACGGGTGGAATGTTTAGGCATTTCTTCGGTTGGCACTCCAATGCAAGGAAAGGGTGTCGATGCCTGAAAATTCTTTAACGTTCTAATAATTAAAACATGCACCCTGTGATCCTGAATATTTCCTGTAGGCTGTGAAACATTTCCAGGTTCACACTTCTCTGTAGACATCGTCGCTGCATGTATTATAGAGGTGGTCGTCAAGCAGTCTGTTCTTGTTCTGTCTCCACACAGCTCTTCAGGATGCTGTAGCTCTCCTGCCATTTCATCTTCAGGTGACCTGGCCATCCCATTAGGCTGCTCTGCTCTGTTGTAGTACTGCCTGCTGCATTACAGGGAGCTAAATGTGGGGGAAATCTCCCGGGGTCGACAGAATGAGAAAGAGAGAGGGTTGAGGGAGGGGGGTGTGAGGGGAGGGGAGAGGATGGAGAAGAGAGGTAAGGAGGAGAGGGGAGGAGAGAAGGGAAGTAGAGGGAGGGAGGAAGGGAGAAAGAGAGAGAGGGGGGGTATGAGAGAGAGAGAGAGAGTTCAGAGCAGCAACACAAAATATGAGCTCCTGATTTTTCTTTCATATTTATTGTTTTAAGATGAGATAAACTTTCAATTCTTAAGAAAATTAAGTAACTTAATAGAAGTCAAGCATTTACAATTCTCCTGAGGATGAAATAACATTTATGATGGACTAACAGCTGGATGTATTGAAGAATACCTGCTACACTAATACCCTGACCACTGGACAACTGAGTGTCTAGCAGCTATCTAGCAGCTAGCCAGTTAGCCAACAAACATCCAGAGAAAGAAAGGGATCGTCCCTGTCAGATACTTCAAGAAGTGGGAAACCAAAAAAAGTAAACAAGACATGTGAACATTAAACTATTTTTACAATATCCTTTGAATTACAGTTGGACTAGTTAGCAACTGGATTGAACAAGAGTAAACGCATTTGAGCTAGCTAACTTCCAGGCTGTTAGTTAAAGCCAGTTAAATCTTCCTCTTTTTTAAGACCAGCGTAGCAACAGCCTGTAAGAATCGGCGGGAAAATCTGCCCATCCCCCACCACCCAACAGAACACATCAGCATAGTAACAGCATAGCAACAGAAACAACCAAAAAACTGTTCAATAAGGAGATGCCTCCCCTCCCCCTCTACACTGAGGCCATTCCTATAGACTATCCCCCAGTTACAAAAAATGAAAACACACGCAAACAGTACAAACAGAAACTTCTAAGAGAGAAACCAGAAACTCTGTTTGCAGATCTTTTTAAAAATGGCGATATTAGTAACCTCATCTTATTCACAGAACAGCCAACTGCATGGCATAGTGCAGTGAAAGACCACTACCCCTCAATCAAAAGAGAAGGAATTTGTAATGGGTGGAAAATAAAAATCAAAGACACAGAAGACACAGACACTGTCATGACCACTGTCAATGTCTACAAAAATGGAACCATTCTAGTGCAGGATAACCTGAGTCAATTCCAGGCAGACTTTAACTTAATAAAAGAGAGAGCCCAGCTAGAGAAATCCAGTCTAGGAGAAGTCCTTTCCACCATGGATGAAACAGATAACACCCACCCCCCAGAGTACCTCACAGAACAAACCCCTAAAGAGAGTGATCCCCCAAACCCAGAACAGACAGAACCTTCTTTACACATTATCATCAATGACCTAATCAAGAAGGTAGAACAAGTGCTACTCAGAGAAAAGATGAACAAACAACAGCCTGAGACAGACATCTCACAGAGGAGAAACACAGAACAAGATGACTATAGCTCTACAGCACAACTAAGAATCATAGAACAAGAGAAAGAGAAACACACAAGAGAAATAACAAAACTCACAGCAGAGGTAAGAGAGCTACAGAGAGACAGAGAGAACAGCAAGACAGAAGTGGCCAAACTCAAACAGCAACTACAGAACAGAGAAAAATAACTATATGCCTTAAAAACCCAACTGCATACCCACCTCGAGACCTGCCTGAGTACCAGAGAAGAACCCACCCCAACCAACCAGATCTGTATAGCTCAGCCAACATCTCCCCCCCCCACCCACTGCACAACACTCCAACTCACAGCCCCCCTTCTACTCCTCCTCTGACACCTGCCAGCCCATGTTCTACCTCACACACCCCAACTCCAATAACCACCAGCCCCCCTTCTAACCCACCCACCCCTTCCACATTAGCCCCAAAGTCTACCAACCTCCAGTCTACACCATCCAGACTAGAGGACAAGCAGACTGACATCATCCTACTCATGGACTCCAATGGTACATTTCTTCAGGAAAGTAAACTTTTCCCTCATCAACAAACTAAAATGATGTGGTGCCCTACAACCCAAAGTGCAATGGAGCTCCTCAGCGAGACTCAGCTGGGATCACCAAGCCATATAATAATACACACTGGAACCAACGACCTGCATGCACAACAAGAGAGGGAAGCCACATCACTAAACAGGGTAATAGAAAAGGCCACCTCCACTTTCCCCAACACAAAGATAGTGATATCCACTCTTCTCCCGAGGACAGATTTCCACCCAGCCACTATCCAAAACATCAACGCCAGTCTTTCCAGAGATTGTGCCCTGAAGCCAAATGTTCACTTGGCCCGCCATCCTACCCTAAACCTAGACTGCCTCTATGACCATGTGCATCTTTACAAAGAGGTAGTTCCCACTTTCGCCAAAACATTGAAAGATGTGGCCCTGGGACGTCAGACCACTACATCCCACAGGACCAACAGACCAGCTCCTACACCACTCAGACCGACCAAACACCCCAACAGACCTAAAGCCAAAGCCCCCCCAACGTGAGAAGAGTATCGCCAACCACACAACCTCCCACACCCATCCCAGCTGAAACCCCCTCCAACCTACTAGGGATATGAACTTCAACCAGCCAAACCTGAAGCTCTCCTGCCCCCATCAACACACCGACTCGTCCAACAAGAACTATGAAGGAATAACAAACCCAACCCCTGTAAAACCCAACATCCCTAAAATTCCCCAACCTCAGCCCACCATCCCAATCACTATAAGATGGATTACATCAGATGGGAAATCTTCTTTGCTCTCGTCTTATGAACCAGTGATGTAGATATGTATGTATGTGCGCATGAATGTATGTATGTATGTATGTATGTATGTATGTATGTATGTATGTATGTATGTATGTATGTATGTATGTATGTATGTATGTATGTATGTATGTATGTATGTATGTATGTATGTATGTATGTACAGTGGGGAGAACAAGTATTTGATACACTGCCGATTTTGCAGGTTTTCCCACTTACAAAGCATGTAGAAGTCTGTAATTTTTATCATAGGTACTCTTCAACTGTGAGTGACGGAATCTAAAAAAAATCCAGAAAATCACATTGTATGATTTTTAAGTAATTAATTTGCATTTTATTGCATGACATAAGTATTTGATACATCAGAAAAGCAGAACTTAATATTTGGTAGAGAAACCTTTGTTTGCAATTACAGAGATCATACGTTTTCTGTAGTTCTTGACCAGGTTTGCACACACTGCAGCAGGGATTTTGGCCCACTCCTCCATCCAGATCCTTCAGGTTTTGGGGCTGTCGCTGGGCAATACGGACTTTCAGCTCCCTCCAAAGATTTTCTATTGGGTTCAGTTCTGGAGACTGGCCAGGCCACTCCAGGACCTTGAGATGCTTCTTACGGAGCCACTCCTTAGTTGCCCTGGCTGTGTGTTTCGGGTCGTTGTCATGCTGGAAGACCCAGCCACGACCCATCTTCAATGCTCTTACTGAGGGAAGGAGGTTGTTGGCCAAGATACATGGCCCCATCCATCCTCCCCTCAATACAGTGCAGTCGTCCTGTCCCCTTTGCAGAAAAGCATCCCCAAAGAATGATGTTTCCACCTCCATGCTTCACGGTTGGGATGGTGTTCTTGGGGTTGTACTCATCCTTCTTCTTCCTCCAAACACGGCGAGTGGAGTTTAGACCAAAAAGCTCTATTTTTGTCTCATCAGACCACATGACCTTCTCCCATTCCTCCTCTGGATCATCCAGATGGTCATTGGCAAACTTCAGACGGGCCTGGACATGCGCTGGCTTGAGTAGGGGGACCTTGCGTGCGCTGCAGGATTTTAATCCATGACGGCGCAGTGTGTTACTAATGGTTTTCTTTGAGACTGTGGTCCCAGCTCTCTTCAGGTCATTGACCAGGTCCTGCCGTGTAGTTCTGGGCTGATCCCTCACCTTCCTCATGATCATTGATGCCCCACGAGGTGAGATCTTGCATGGTGCCCCAGACCAAGGGAGATTGACCGTCATCTTGAACTTCTTCCATTTTCTAATAATTGCGCCAACAGTTGTTGCCTTCTCACCAAGCTGCTTGCCTATTGTCCTGTAGTCCATCCCAGCCTTGTGCAGGTCTACAACACAAGTGGCTCATCCATATATCAAAATATATGGATTTTCAGTCTTTCACTATCTCATGTTGGAACATCCAAGGAATAAGATCAGAGCAGAGATATAGACTTTATAAGAGAAGTTATAGGTTCTGATGTTATTGTTCTACAGGAAACATGGAGGAGAGGAGAAGGACCCACTGGTTGTCCATTAGGCTACAGGGAGATTATTATCCCATCCACTAAATTAAAAGGAATCACCCAGGGCATAGACTCAGGAGGAATGCTGATTTGGTTCAAAACAGAACTAACACACACAATTGAAATAATTAAAATAGGAGTGAGGCTACCTCCACGGAAAAAAACTATATTCCTATGTGCTGCATATATTCCCCCTTCAGAATCTCCTTACTACAAGGAAGAAAGCTACTCCATCCTAGAAGAGGAGATCAGTAACTATCAGACTCAGGGAAACGTAAGGATCTGAGGGGACCTTAATGCTAGAACTGGAGAAGATCAAGACACCTTAGACACACAGGGAGATCAACACATTAATTCAAACATCAGCATTCCCCTCCCCTCATATCCTACCAGAAACAACTTGGATTAAATAGAAAACAGAAATGGCAAAGAACTACTACAACGAACACTCGGTCTGTATATAGTTAATGGAAGACGACGCAGAGACTCTTTTGGGCGCTATACGTACAGCTCACCTCTTGGTAGTAGTACTGTAGATTACATAATCACAGACCTTGATCCAATGTCTCTCAGCGCATTCACAGTCAGCCCACTCACACCAGTATCAGACCACAGCAAAATGACTATATATCTAAAAAGGGCAGAAACAAACCATAATGCAGAAAAGCCCTTTAAACTACACAAGACTAATCAGCCTTATAGATGAAATAATAATAGTCTAAAAAACTACCAAATGGCATTTGATAATGAACAAATTCAATCCCTATTGGACATTTTCTTGATCAACAAATATCCTCACGACAAAAATTGAGTAAATTTGGCTGTACAAAACATCAATGAAATATTTGACAAATTGGCATCTGACTTAAAAAAGATCCCCAAATACAGTAAAACAAATAGAAATAATAACAAATGGTTTGACCATGATTGCAAATCCATAAGGAAAACACTAAATTCTATCCAACCAAAAACATAGAAAACCAGACGATCAATGTCTGCGGCAACAATACTGGGAAACCCTTAAAGAACACAAACAGACTCTAAGAACAAAACCAGCAACACATTAAAAAACAACTGAAATGGAAGAATCCATTGACTCAAACATCTTCTGGCAAAATTGGAATTCGCTGAACAAACCACATGGAGAAGAATTGGCTGTTCAAAACGGTGACATACGGAGAAACCACTTTGAAGAACTATATAAAAACATAACAACGAATTCAAAACAAAAAGAAAACTATGAAAAACTCAAAATACTTGAATCCACCATAAAAAATAACCATAATCCTCTAGATTTCCCAATAACAGAAAATGAAATATTATAGACCCTTAAACACAAAAAAGCATGTGGTACAGATGGCATATTAAATGAAATGATTAAATACGCAAGTCATACATTTACCACAGCCATACTCAAACTTTTTAATGAAGTTCTGAGTGTAGGCTATTTTCCAGACATCTGGAATCAAGGACTTATTACACCAATTTATAAAAATGGAGACAAATATGATCCCAACAATTATCGTGGCATTTGTCTCAACAGCAACTTGGGCTTTTCTGTGCCATAATAAACAGCAGATTACTGAACTATCTTAACGAACACAATGTCCTGAACAAATGCCAAATTGGATTCCTACCAAACAATCAAACATCAGACCATATTTACACCCTTCCTGTTTTGTAGATTTCCAGAAGGCATTTGATTCAATTTGGCATGAAGGAATACTACTAAAATTTATTGAAAGTGGTGTCGGTGGACTAACATATGATATAATTAAATCAATGTATAAAAATAACAAGTGTGCAGTCAAAATCGGAGAAAAACAAACAGACTACTTTACCCAGAGACGTGGAGTTAAACAAGGAAACAACTTAAGCTCAAGCCTGTTTAACATCTATATTAATGAACTGACCAAAATGCTTGAACAATCAACAGCCCCTGGACTGACCATTCAAGGTATCAAAATAAAATGTCTCCTATATGCAGATGATCTGGTACTACTATCACCAACAAAAGAAGGCCTACAACAACATCTAGATGTCCTACATCAATTCTGCCAGAACTGGGCACTGACAGTAAACATAGAAAAAAACTAAGTTATGATATTCCAAAAAAGATCCAGATGCCAAGAAAACAAATACACCTTCCTATTAGGCTCTACACACCTTGAACACACCTACACCTACACATATTTAGGACTAAAAATAAGCTACACAGGAAATTTCAACTTGGCTGTTAATTAACTGAGAGACAAGGCAAGAAGAGCTTTTTATGCCATTAAAATAAACATCAAATTAGACATACCAATTAGGATCTGGCTCAAAATATTCAAATCAATAATTGAACCAATTGCATTATATGGCAGTGAAGTGTGGGGCCCACTTACCAAACAAGAATTTGAAAAATGGGACAAACATCCAATTGAAACCCTGCATGCGGAACTTTGTAAGAATATCCTCAGAGTCCAGAGAAAAACTACAAACAATGCATGCAGGACAGAATTAGGCCAATTTCCCCTTCTATTTAATATTCAAAAACGAGCCACCACATTTTATAACCTTTTAAAAATAAGCGACCCCAACTCTTACCACCACAAAGCCCTCCAATACCAAGAGGTGACCATAGAAAATAGTCCCCTTAGTCAGCTGATCCTGAGACTAAACTCACAAACCAACAGTAACCCAACAAAGCCTCAGGACAGCACTCAGAAAATCTGGCCCAACCAAATTATCAAAAAACAAAAAGAAAATTACATGACCTATTGGAAAGACACCACAAAAAATCTAAGTAAACTTCAATGCTATTTGGCACTAAACAGACAGTACACAGTGGCAAACTATCTGACCACTGTGACTAATAGAAAACTGAGGAAAACATTGACTATGTACAGACTCAGCGAGCACAGCCTGGCTATAGAGATCTGGCAACCCAGAGATGCCAGGTTGTGTTTACTCTGCCCACAAAACGCAATAGAAACGGAAACACTTTCTCCTAAAATGTGATAATTATGCAGGCATACGGGCAACTTTCTTTCCCCAAATTAAAAATAGAAATAAAGAATTTGAAACAGGGACAGACGATGAAAAATGACAATGCCTATTGGATGAAAAGGTCCATTGTGCCATTTATTGTGCAAAATATGTTGCATCATGCCACACCCGTAGGGACAACCAGCTGACTCAACTGCAACCAATAATCCCGTAAGGACAACCAGTTGACCCAACTACAACCAATAATCTCACAACAAACTTACACACACAAAACACACACATAAAACATACAACTATTTTGAATGTGTTTGGTTGTGTATGTGATAATCAATATGTAATGGATCTATATTTTTGAATGTTAATAATAGTATGAACCTTCTTTTCTTTTTTGTTGTTACATTGTAAAGTGCTTTGGCAATATTGTTAAGTTGTAACTTTCATGCCAATAAAGCCGAATTTGAGAGAGAGAGAGAGAGAGAGAGAGAGAGAGAGAGAGAGAGAGAGAGAGAGAGAGAGAGAGAGAGAGAGAGAGAGAGAGAGAGAGAGAGAGAGAGAGAGAGAGAGAGAGAGAGAGAGAGAGAGAGAGAGAGAGAGAGAGAGAGAGAGAGAGAGAGAGAGAGAGAGAGAGAGAGAGAGAGAGAGAGAGAGAGAGAGAGAGAGAGAGAGAGAGAGAGAGAGAGAGAGAGAGAGAGAGAGAGAGATTGCTTTGAGGCATATATAGCAGAGATGCTTTTACTGAGCCAATCCCTTATCCTCTGCCTGACCAACCTTCAACCTGTTCCCATACATCACATCCCATCACAGCATCATTAAAAATGTATGGCAAGTTATCAGAGGGGAGGAATGGCTCCTGTATGAAACACTGACCCACTTCCTGATCCATAGGGACTGGCCCTGAAAGAACAGGGATCATTGATTAGCTACAAGGTCAAACCTGGGAGTTCTGATATAGGATCAGTTTTGCCTTTTAGATCATAACAAATGAGTGACATACAGGAGCAATTAGGGTTAAGTGCCTTGCTTCACCTAGTCGGCTCGGGGGTTCGAACCAGCTTCCTGTGCTGTTATTTAACATGCAAAACAGCCAACAAACAATATTCGTATTACAGTACCAGAATATATATATATATATATATGTAGTACAGTACCAGAATATATATATATATGTAGTACAGTACCAGTCAAAAGTTTGGACACACCTACTCATTCAAGGGGTTTCTTTATTTTTACTATTTTCTACATTGTAGAAAAATAGTGAAGACATCAAAACTATGAAATAACACATATGGAATCATGTAGTAACCAAAAGAGGGTTGAACAAATCAAAATATATTTTTATATTTCAGACCCACCTGCCCTGAATGACCGGTCAACACTAATAAGATGATATGAACATGGAGGACCTGATCATTTTTCAACATGTTTTTTTTTACAATAATATAGTTTTGGAGTTAGATAAACTTGGATTTTTCGGCAGGGACATATACAGGATGGTACCCTCCACAACTTAACCTTCACTCAAGATCAAAACTTCAAACCTACAACCAACTTTTTGGACAATATTTACCTGGAAAATTCTATCAAGGATTTCATTTTCCCAAGCTATTCAGGGGGTGCTCTGGCAATCAAAGTCCTGAGATCCTGGAATCTGATACAACTTCAACTAGCACTGAGGTGTGGAGAGGTGTCGAAACCTTTGAAGCTGTTCAGAGGCCATCCACTGCCATTTTCTTCAAGCAAGTACCCCCAACCACACTTTCCACGTGTGAAGCGAGAGATCCAGAGGCTTTGAAGCCCCCTCCTGCTGTTCAGAGCCCATTCACTGGCATTTTTCCTCCAGCACACAGGCACTGTTACAATGGCCAAGTCCTTATAGAGTCTTTTAAAGTCTTGCACATTTTTCTATTTTGGCATTTGCCCGGTGTGTCACACATGCTTTGTTGACTACGAACTTGCTTTACCCAACCATGGGACAGATTATGTCTGTTCCCACACTCGGGACTCTGACTCTCTATTGGTTACACAGACTTTTGGCCTAACATCCCATTCAAACCACCTCCCGCCGGCTTTGTATTCATGTTAACTGATGAAATTGCTGTACAATATGATCTTGTTGCCATCTGATGCACATTCAGATGTCATACATCAGCACTGCAGAGCTCTCCCTGTCCTATGCGGTGCCTTGATTGTATTACTGTTGATGATATTGTGCATGTACACCCTGGCCCATCTACTGTTGCTACTGTTGCTAGCCCCAATTCTGACTTGTGCTCTGATATCTGCTTCACTGATTTCTGCTCTCGTAAAAACCTGGGTTTTCTGCACGTTAACACTAGATGCTTATTACCTAAAATCACAGCTCCAATCCAGATGTGTTGGTCATTACTGTGACGTGGTTAAGGAAGAGTGTTTTAAATACTGATGTTAACCTTTCTGGTTATAACCTTTTTCGGCAAGACAGATCTTCCAAAGGTGGGGGTGTGGCAATTTTTACCAATGCTTGGTTGTCTCCACCAAGTCTGTCGCCAAACAATTTGATTTGCTGGTTTTAAGTATTAAACTTTCAAATAACTCTTTGTTGACTGTTGTTGGGTGCTATCGTCCTCCATCAGCACCGGCCTGTACCCTACCTGCCCTAAGCTCTCTCTTGGCCCCTTACACTAAGTCTGAATTTGTCCTGCTAGGTGACCTAAATTGGGACATTAAACCACCTGACCAAGTCCTAAAGCAATGGGACTCCCTAAATCTTTCTCAGATTATTAGCAATCCCACAAGGTATGACTCCAAACACCCAGAAAAGACTTTTCTTGATATTATCCTCACAAATAATCCTGATAGGTATCAGCCTGGTGTTTACTGTAATGACCTTAGTGATCACAGTTTTATGACCTGTGTTCGTATGTCACGATGTGGGTGTGGGAATGACCAAGGTGCAGCGCAGGGAGGTAGTTCGACATATTTATTATACTATGTAAGAATGTATATTACTATGTATAACAAGACAAAAGACGAACTACTGAGAACACAAAAAACACGAATTGATAAAACGTCACGCTCACAAAACAAAACACGAATGAACAGACGTAAATCACGCACACTTACTTCTCACCGTGACATGCGAAATATACGACAACGACCCACACCAGAGTGAAGGACAGACTCAACATATATAGGATCCCTAATTAGAGACAATGCGGTGCAGCTGCCTCTAATTAGGGATCCCACCCAAAACCCACACAGAAACAGAAAAGAAAGACACTGTCAGACTCTGACCATAGTCAGAGTCTGACAGAGTCTGGCCAGAGCCTGACAGTACCCCCCCCCCAAGGCGCGGACTCCCGGACGCCAAAACAAAACACACAAAACAAGGGGGGGTTAATGGGAGGGAAGACTAGTCCATCGGGGGCGGCTCAGGCTCCGGCGAAGTGGACAGTTTACTCCCATGCCCCTTCTTTATAACCGGGCCCGGACTGGGTACCGGTGGGGCAAACGGCTCCGGCCATGGAGCAGGGAAAACAACCGGACCCGGACTGGGCACCGGTGGGGCCAACGGCTCCGGCCATGGAGCAGGACCATTATCCGGGCCCGGACTGGGCACCGGCGGGGAAGACAACCGGGCCCGGACTGGGCACCGGTGGGGTAAACAGCTCCGGCCATGGAGTGGGACCATTAACCGGGCCCGGACTGGGCACCGGTGGGGTAAACGGCTCCGGCCATGGAGTGGGACCATTAACCGGGCCCGGACTGGGCACCGGTGGGGTAAACGGCTCCGGCCATGGAGCGGGGAAAACAACCGGGCCCGGACTAGGCACCGTTGGGGCAAATGGCTCCGGCCATGGAGCTGGGCGATTAACCGGGCCCGGACTGGGCACCGGTGGGGTAAACGGCTCCGGCTCCGGAGCGGGGAAGACAACCGGGCCCGGACTGGGCACCGGTGGGGTGGACTGCTCTGGCACTGGGGCGGAGAAGACGGCTGGACCCGGATTGGGCACCGGTACGGCGGACTGCTCTGGCATTGGAGCGGAGCAGACAGCTGGACCCGGAATGGGCACCGGTGGAGCGGACTGCTCTGACCCGGGAGCGGAGCAGACGGCTGAACCCAGAATGGGCTCCGCTGGAGGTTCCGGGCTGCGGAGGGCCGGCACATGACGTACCAGACTGGGGAGGCGCACCGGAGGTCTGATGCGTGGAGCTGGCACAGGACGCACCTGGCTAGGCGCACGCACTGGAGGTCGGGTGCTGGGAGCCGGCACGGGTCGTACCGGACTGGGGGTGCGCACCGGAGGTCGGTTGCGTGGAGCTGGCACTGGAAGCACCTGGCTGGGCGCACGCACTGGAGGTCGGGTGCGGGGAGTAGGGCAGAGGTCCGGACCTGGACTGGACATCGGTGAAGCGGATTGCTCTGGCCTGGGAGTGGAGACGACGACCGGACCCGGACTGGGCACCGGTGGAGCGGACTGCTCTGGCATGGGGTGGAGTAGACGATCGGACCCAGACTGGGCACCGGAGGAGCGGATTGCTCTGGAAGGGAGGTGGAGTAGAGAACCGGACCCGGACTTGGTACATGTGGAGCGGACTGCTCCGGCCTGGGAGTGGAGTAGACGACCAGACCTGGACTGGACCACTCCGCCATCTCCCTCTCGACCTCTTCCTCTATCTCCACCAATTCCTCCAGAACCTCTCCAAAATGCTCCTCTAGATACTCTTCCTCCACCTTGCTCTGAGCCCCCCATCTGTACTTCTGCCTCTCCATGCTCCATATGGGGAGTGGTACTGGCTCGTCTTCTTCGCGGCCAGACCACCCCCATAGCCCCTCCCCAAAATTTTCTTGGGGTTGTTTGCGGGCGTTTCCCCGTCTCGCGCGTCGCGCATAACGCGGCAGCACCTCCTCTCTCTCCCTCTCTCCCCAGTTACGCTGCTTGGTCTGGTAGTGGTGGGTCGTTCTGTCTCGATGTGGGTGTGGGAATGACCAAGGCGCAGCGCAGGGATAGTAGTTCGACATATTTATTATACTATGTAAGAATGTATATTACTATGTATAACAAGACAAAAGACGAACTACTGAGAACACAAAAAACACGAATTGATAAAACGTCACGCTCACAAAACAAAACACGAATGAACAGACGTAAATCACGCACACTTACTTCTCACCGTGACATGCGAAATATACGACAACGACCCACACCAGAGTGAAGGACAGACTCAACATATATAGGATCCCTAATTAGAGACAATGCGGTGCAGCTGCCTCTAATTAGAGATCCAACCCAAATCCCACACAGAAACAGAAAAGAAAGACACTGTCAGACTCTGACCATAGCTACATAGAGAAGCAAATAGGCTTCTCTATGGCCAGAGCCTGATATCGTAATGGCTGCTCAGTGAAACGACCTGTCCTGATTTGTCATAGACGCTTGCTAAAAAACTTTAATGAGCAAGCCTTCCTTCATGAACTGGCTTCTGTAAAATGGAATAGAATCAGCTAGATCCCCTCTGTCAAAGACGCTTGAACCTTCTTTTTTGATATTTTCAGTGGTATTGTTAACAAACTCGCCCCCATAAAGAAAATGAGAATTAAAAACAGGTTCAGCCCCTGGTTCGACTGTGATCTTGCAGAGTTACTCCACCTCAAGAATTGCATTTGGCGAAAGGCCCTGCACACGCTTACTCAGGCTTACTGGCTCTCGTTCAGGCAAATGAGAAATAAGTGCACTCAAGCTATCCAGAAGGCCAAAGTTACTTACTTGATGATGTGGTTGTTACTGACAAGAAGCACATGTTGAGCTCTTTAATCAACACTTCATTAAGTCAGGATTTCTATTTGACTCAGCCATGCCTCCTTGCCTGTCCAACATTTCCTCATCTTCCACCCCTTCTAATGCAACTATCCCCGATGCTTCTCCCTCTTTTTCCCCTGCCCCGCTACAAAGGTTTTCCCTGGAGGCAGTTACTGAGCCCGAGGTACTAAAAGAGCTCCTGAAACTTGACCCCAAAAAACCATCTGGGTCAGATGGTTTAGACCTTTTCTTCTTTAAGGTTGCTGCCCCTATCATCGCCAAGCCTATCGCCAACCATTCTTCGGAGGTTCTCATTGCTTGGGAGATCAAGCTGATCCTAACTGTTATAGGCCTATTTCTATTTTTCCCTGTTAATCAAAAGTGTTTGAAAAACTTGTCAATAACCAACTGATTGGCTTTCTCTCTGGTAAGCAATCTGGTTTCCGCTCAGCTATGGATGTGCCACTGCAACCTTAAAGGTCCTCAATGATGTCACCACTGCCCTTGATTCTAAGATATGTTGTGCTGCTATTTTTATTGACTTGGCCAAAGCTTTTGGTACGGTAGACCATTCCATTCCTGTGGGCCGGCTAAGGAGTGTTGGTGTCTCTGAGGGTTCTTTGGTCTGGTTTGCTAACTACCTCTCTCAAAGAGTGCAGTGTATAAAGTCAGAAAATCTGCTGTCTCAGCCATTACCTGTCACCAAGGGAGTACCCCAAGGCTCAATCCTAGGCCCCACGTTCTTCTTAATTTACATGAACAACATTGCTCAGGCAGCAGGAAGTTCTCTCATCCATTTATATGCAGATGATACAGTCTTATACTCAGCTGGCCCCTCCCCGGATTTCTTTCTTAGTGTCCAACAAGCTTTCTCTATTTAACACCCCAGGGGTTGGTCAAGCTGGATGGGCTACAATAAAGGTGTGGAGCTACTAACACAGCCCAATAAACCATGGCGTCATTTACACGCCAGGGTAGCTTTCGTGTCTCACAATGTGTCAGCGCCCCCCTGTGCGTAAGGAAGTGATGGATGCTGCCTGCGATGGGACATTAGGGCTGGTACGTGCATGCACATGCACACGCATGAGAGAGAGACAGAAAGAGAGAGAGAGACGGAAAGAGACAGAAAGAGACAGAAAGAGAGAGAGAGAGACAGAAAGAGAGAGAGAGAGACAGAAAGAGAGAGAGACAGAAAGAGAGAGAGAGAGAGAGAGAGAGAGAGAGAGAATGTGATATGATTGTGGATGGTGATTTTTTTAAGGAGAGTTACAATAATACATTTCTTCACTTGGTGATTTCACCTCTCATTGGAAGCAACTCATCTTCACTTGGTGATTTCACCTCTCATTGGAAGCAACTCATCTTCACTTGGTGATTTCACCTCTCATTGGAAGCAACTCATCCAGAAGTGTCCAGAGACCAAAGTAGCCCTCTGGCAGGAGCTCCTGCCTCACGTTGTCCAACAGAAAACTGCTGACAATAGAAGAACTATGAGTAGCAATTGTCCCTTGCCTCTGCTCCGTACTAGATATACCTTCTGCTGTAATTAGAATAACCAGGCCTAATCAATTTAGTCCTATTGATTCTGAGGAGTTAGCAGATATTGTTATTCATGCTCTGTTTCTATAGTGTAGTTTTAGTTAAAATCCCCAAACTGTTTCCTTCCTACATATTGTCTCAACTCAATGGAGAAGACGTTGTCATTCCAGTAGGGCTGTGTCTGTGTTAATGTTTGGCCGTCTTTGATTTCTGCTCCGCTGCACAGTCCCTTCTGCACAGCCTCAGCTAGGATGACTGCATTGGAGGATTGCATTCTGAAAACGTTATAACGGTCGGTAGCATACTCTAGTGTAGAGTCTATGATTTCTCGGTTGTAGCAATAAGCTTTACACGTGGCTAATGTGAATGTAATGTGAATCCTATAAACCACGGAGACGGTTGTTGTTTTTGGTCAACGTCCATTGGGTTTGCTGTCTCTGAGGAGATATGAAAGCCTGCTGAGTCCCAGGTGGTTCCCTCCCATGTACGAGACCTTTTAGAAAATGCCATGGATTCAGAGCACTGGGCCTGCTACACTAATTCAGTTTGAATTGCGCTGGAGGCCATTTGAGTTTCCATGTTTACCTGGCTGTGTTCCATCCCGGACCAGTAGTAATAATGTAACCTGGCAAGCACCTGTTCATGTTGTGGTCCAGTATGATACAGGCAGCCCAGCCCAGTCAGACAGCATGATGATACAGCATGGGACTTTTATTTCTGGACAGCCTTTAAACCAGTCCCATGTGACGGCTCGTCAGAACTCCCCAGTGAACCACAGATACTATCATCCTCAAATGGGCCTGTTGATTGATTCAATTTGAGCCCATATAATTCATGTTAGAATCTTGTGATGCAGACGAGCCAAGTGGCCACTAAAAGTGTCCAGGAGGAAAGGCTGGAGGATGGAGATAAGGCCTGAGCAGCCACAGAGCTAAGACAAGATGAGGGCTAGGAGGTGTGTGTGTTGGGAGGGGGTGTGTGTGTGTGTGTGTGTGTGTGTGTTGGGGTAATTCATTCTTCTTTAATAGTGACCTCACATCTCCCCCCAGCCGTCCGCCTCACAGGAGCCTTATTACCCAAATGTTCCCAGACTGCCAAAAGTTTCCGCCCCAATACAGTCACTCTCATATCTAACTGTTTGATAGTCCAGCACTGAAATCCTAGATGTACACTAACCACATAATGTTAAATCATCTCTCAAATTTCCTTCAATGTGGTTTAACATGTCATGCTTAATACCTGTGTAAATAGGTGATACTGCATTGTATTGCTATCGAATGTCATCTGTAACAGGTAGATGTGTTGCCTTGCCTCTGGTGTACTTTCTGACACACAGCTCGGTCCTATAGTCTCTCCAACATGTTGATATTGGAATTGTTCATTTGTTCCGTCGGATATTTACAAGCCATTTAACTTTTAGTAGAACGTCCAGGGCTAAGCTGATAGACCATTACGCTGCATTCATATGCAGTGTTTAACGATCAGCCATTAGCCATTATATGGTCACCTTGATGACTTGAGCAGTCTCCCAATGGCTAAACGGATAGTCCATTACGCTGCATTCATATGCAGTGTTTAACGATAAGCCGTTATACGTTCACCTTGATGACCTGAGCAGCCTCACCATGGTGCTGGTTAGCCTGTGTAAGGTGCTCTGTAATGTACTGGTAATAAACATTTATAGATGGCTCTTACCATGCATACTTTAGAAATAGGTCTTGGCATTACTTGAGGAGCGTGGTCCAACTGCATATGTAATGTTTAATAGTGTCTCATTAGAACAACAGACGCAACCAATCAATTAGATTTTAGCCATTTAGCAGACGCTCTTATCCAGAGCTACTTACAGGAGCAATTAGGGTTAAGTGCCTTGCTCAATGGCACATCGGCATATTTTTCACCTAGTCGGGCTCTGGGATTCAAACCAGCAGCCTTTTGGTTACTGGCCCAACGCTCTTAACCGCTAGGCTACATGCCGCCCATTGTTCTAGTGGTTACCATCAACAGCTCAGGGAACCAGGGTACCTGGAACAGGCTAATACTACAATTAACACTTGCTACAGTGGTCCCTAACAGTAAGTCAGACCAGCCAGCCAGTATGTATGGAACATAGTAACATAACATAATATAATGATGTACTCAATGGAGTATACACACATTTTGATTATGGGTCCACGTGTTGGGCTATGAGTAATAAACGGATGGCTAATTTTCTGATTGAAACGGATTGTATGTAACTTTGCCGATGTTGGTATACGATGGAAACACATGGATAGAACTTTGTTACACGATGTTGTGGAGTAGTTTCAAAGTCTCGCCACAGCCTGCTACAAGGCGATATCCCTACTCCTGTAAGAATACAACCCGGAGGCAGATGTTTGGTCCCACTTGCAGAGCTTGCAAATGTAGTTTTTAATATAATCCAGGATCAGGCAAAAGGAGTAGTCAGATGTACAGGCAGAGGTCGAAAACAGGTAGTCCAATGTAAAACAGCAACAGTACAGAAGGAGCAGGCTAACGGGGTAATCCAAAAGAACGAGAATAGGTTGGTACACGGGCAGACTCAGGCTAAGGTACAGATAAGGGATAAGACGGACTCGAACACTCAAGGCAAGAAAAAGGTCAAAAACTGGAATCACGATCAAATAGTTAGGAAGGGCTTAGTAGGGTTGCACATACAAACAATACCTCACACCGAAGGGAGAATGAAGCTGGGATAAATACTGATGGGGAAATGGTAAACAGCTGTTCAGAATTCTGGTGATTGGGAACGGAGAGGAGTGTTGCATTCATGTGGGTTGGGATCTTGGTGATTATGGGTTGTGTTTACTTGTTGGTGTTGCGGATGCATAGTATCGTTTGCAGATCTTACAACTCCCCATGGGAGAATCCACTCAGAGAAATCAATTGTCTGTTTTTTCATTCGTTTCACGGAAGCAGTTTAGTTTTTTTAGGCCTATGACCATTACTTTCAGTTGACTTATTTTGCGCTCCCGAACTCCGATGATTCTTCAATTCAATCTTTTGAGTGTCAGAGCACTTTCCCACAGTTGGATGCAATAAGAAAAGGTGCCGCTCTGATCGCTCCTTTGACCAGCCATCCAGAACTCAATGAAGTTGAGAGATGGGTTTTCAGCAGCCTCTTAGTCCCAGGTACCTGGTGCAGGAGAGAGAGAGAGGCTAGACAGAAGAAGAGAGGGTTCAGAGAGTACAAATTCATTTCTCCTCCCTTTTCCAGTAAAACCGTACTTGCATCAGGACAAGGTATTACCTCTCACACCGTCTATGCTAGAAGAGCGAGAGACACACGCAGAGCTATCAGACTCATTGCAGGTGAAATGACCCCAGTTGAAAAGGATGGAACATGGACGTTTTAAAAAAACCATTTGAATGTGCTAATGACGATTATGATATCCTTTCTAACGACCAAAAGGTCCCTTGAGTTCTTTGGAGAGGGCATTTTGTGCAGTCGGTTCTCCTGTTGTATTGCCCTCCATTGGCTTGCAATTTTTCTTTTTGTGAAGTCTCAGTCATTTCAGTGTGTTCTCAGATGTACAAACGGCACGTCAGTGTTTTGGATGTCCGTGTTTAGTTCCCAAGAATGTTGTCTGCGGAGTAAGGTAAAGGAATCATCAATGCTTTCCCAGAATCCCTCTCTCTAATCTATTTCAACGAGCACCGCTCAAATCCCACAGGTTGTATGATGATTGTAGAGTGTGGAAACTCGCCCACCACTCTGTTGCCTTGTTATCGGAGCCCAAACTAAATTGCGTTGGCTATCTGGCACGGCGGACTCAGTCCTGATTAAGGCCTACTTTGAGGCAGAGCTCCACGGCCCACATTTATCAGCCAACATAGTCCTGCCTTCTACCCAGCGCTTCCCACTTCCCAGCTGTGTTTGCAGAACAGATTGATCGCTAGCACTTTAGTTTTATCGTCCCCCGTGGAGAAAGGTACGTCCGAGCCGCTGCCACCATCTAGCCCCATCATATCTCTCCCCAAAACATATAGACACCAGCTGGCTGAGTGTACACAGAACACAAACCCTCTCTCTCCATACTGAGACGGGGTTCCATCAAGCAGTGAGACACTCCCCACATATTGATATGAAAGCCCAGGCTAGAGCATCGCTGACAAGCCAGGCAGACCTGTACATATTTCCATTAGATATGAGAGTTGAGACAGTGAACTCCAGGGAGAGATGGAGGGGTGCCCAGGATGCAGTGAGAGACAGAAAGAAGAGGGAGAGAGCGAGACTGAGAGAGAGACAGAGAGAGAGACATAGAGAGAGACAGAGAGAGAGACAGACAGAGAGAGAGACAGAGAGAGTGACAGAGACAGAGAGAGAGAGAGCGAGAGAGAGAGAGAGACAGACTAGCAGTGATGCCTAAATGATCCCCGGAGAGCGAAATATTCCATAATCCCTTGCAGGTTGCCATTTTTAGGACGCGTGAGCTGAGGGTGGGAAGACAGGGAGCTAATTCGATCTATCATTAAGACATTTCCCCTCGGGGATCAATAAAGTACCTACCTACCTACCTACCTACCTACCTGCCTGCCTACCTACCTACCTACCTACCTACCTACCTACCTACCTACCTACCTACCTACCTACCTACCTACCTACCTACCTACCTACCTACCTACCTACCTACCTACCTACCTACCTACCTACCTACCTACCTACCTACCTACCTACCTACCTACCTACCTACCTACCTACCTACCTACCTACCTACCTACCTACCTACCTACCTACCTACCTACCTACCTACCTATCATCCCTCTTCAGGTGCCATGCAAGGGGAATACAGCAATTGTATGTCCCTTGGAGAGCTGTGGCCCCTGTGCCTTGGCTGTTGTGTGTCTCCTCCAGTGCACTGCCTCTCCATGGGTAATGGATGGTGAGTGGGCTGGGTTTGTAGCCGCCGCTTGTTAAGTTCTTTTGTTGCAAAATGACAACTATGTTTTTCCACTTCTTCGCTGGCTGCTCACACGCGTCTGTTCTGAACAAGAAGCGCAGGACACGTTATGCCTGGGAAAGAGAGGAAATATCATCTGTCCTCACTGGACTATGAAGTTGTGACGTGGTTAGGAATTTGTGTCAACACCAATGGATGGGACCTTCCCATTTTCTCTTTGACCTTTTAAAGATCTGTCAACGTGACGACTAAGACGATTCTAGTGGGAATAGTAGTATCTATTCGTTGAGTGAGTGAGAGCAAACTTAATACACACATATTGTGTTTCTAGAAGTAGACTATGCATGTCTTGTGGATGAGCTGCCGGTTTTGGACCTAAATCCTCCATGGTATATAGAGCCCTGTGACTTGTCTGCCCTGACCTTGGCCTCCTCCGAAGCTCCCCTCTCGTCTAATGTGGAAGGGGAGCAGGCTTTGCCTGGCCACTGCTGACAGCAGATGTTGCTTTTTGTCTGTGCTGCGGAACAGCCTGCTGTAACAGGTATCGCCCTGTCTCTGGGGGGCAGTAGGAGGGAGAGACATCAACATTCAATGTGAAATCCTTGTGTAACATGTTGGGCCTTCCAGACATGCTGGTTACATTACAGTACAGTACATGTTATACAGGGGAGCCCACCCCCTGGCACTTGCCCCTACATACCCACAGAGGAGAGGGGGGGGGGGGTTTGGTCTGTAAATCGCAGGGCTGTAATTTGATTTATAGCCCGGTCTCCAGGGGGCCTCTACAGTACAGCGATGAGCTCACCAACCAAAGGTCATTGTAAATCACACACACACTCCCCAGCCACCCAGCCCCCTATGTTGGCCTGCTCAGGCCCAGGCTTCTGGCTCCTGACACTGGGAGAAAAGGACTGAGGTGGGTGTGGAGGGGTTGACATTGCAGGCCTTTGTCAGGTCTCTGTGGCTGGTGATCGATGTGTCAGCTCGTCTCTCTCTGACGTGTCCATCTCCATCCTTTAACAGTCATTCCTTACTCAGGTTGGTCTGCTTTACATGTTTCAGACCTGGGAATGTTGGAATGACTGGGAACAGTGTCTATCAACATATCTTCTGACCTATAGTGCTGAGGCATCCTGCCAAACACAACAGAGACATAGAAATCTAATCTTATTGAGTCCCGGAAGGACTGGATCTCTGTGTGAAATCATAATAGTGCTGCTCATATCGTTTAATTTCCCAATTAATATTGGAAGACATGCTGTTTGAAAGCTGCTCAGTAAGTATCCCAATACGAATCTCATCACGGTCAATCTGGCTGCATAAAATCAATACACCACATAGCTGAGTGAATGCAAGTCTATTCATTTACTAGTTCATTGTGAATGACTAATTGGTGGTGAGCTGATTATGCACTAACGACTGTATCATTAACGATGTATAACGATGCATATAATCAAATCAAATAAAATGTATTTGTCACATACACTTTTTTGGGGGTAATACATTCTATTTGATTTGACCCTATATACGATGTATAGGGTATTTGAAACAGGACACGTAGTGTATAACTCTGAGCATAACCAAAGAAGGATCTGTCTCTTGAGTACCATAGTGTTATGTGTTTTCTTTATGGTGCTCTGTTGTTATGTTTGTACAGGAAGCAGTGAACCACAATCTACTGTATGTACGTCATTCAATGCAAATCTTTTGTTCGCCGTGAATTCTGTTGTAGTAAATCATGAGCAATGTAGTCGTTCATCTAGAACAGATTTAACAATTTACCACCTATAAGGAAATGGAGTAGTCTTCGTTTTGCAATGTTATCTGGTTGATCAGTTTATATGCTGAAGTAGCTTTTGTACCAGACTATTGTCTATTCTACACATTACCTTTCTGGGAATCAGTTCAAATTTTGAGTCCACAATCCCAAAATAATCATGCTTTACGAGGCTGTTGTGAAACGTAGGGGTTTAGCCTTGTTATACACCGTGTAGTACAGTCGTTTAGGTTCATACAGTGGTCGTTTCTCAGAATCCATTTGTTGTTACAGGAGCAGAAGAGATGGCAGAAATGGTTGAAAAACACAATTGAATGGTAGCTGTTGTATTATTATGCTGGTCTCCTATGCACTCTGTAGCCGTAGACTGGTGAGGATTCATGACCTGCCCAGATGACCTTCTTGAATATTTAAAGTTGAGGAAATGAGCCTGCTCGCTTGGCTGAAACTCATTGTGATGTGGGGCGTCCTCTGGGACTCCCTTGGGTATTCTAGCTGTCTGCCTGCCTGGCTGGCTGGTCAACCGATGCTGGTCCAGGTGTCCACTTAACTGGCTTCTCATTGACCAAGGGCTGCCCTTACAGAATAACCTGCGCATCCCTACTGTTTCAACAGTAGCTGTAAGTCTTAGTCTTGGAAACTTGCAAATTAATTTTTCCTGTACATTGATATTTGCCCATGGGAATATCTATATTGATATACCCATACAGAGTTACAGGTTACAATATCAATCAATCAATCAAATGTATTTATAAAGCCTCTAGAGGATTGGTGTCCTGCCCTCGGGACGATTAAGCTAACGTGCGCTAATGTGGTTAGCATGACGTTGTAAGTAACAAGAACATTTCCGAGGACATAGACTTATCTTATATGGGCAATTTACAGTAGCTATTACAGTGAATTAATACCATACTATTGTTTGAGGAGAGTGCACAGTTTTGTACTTGAAAATGTATTAATAAATCAACAGGCACATTTGGGCAGTCTTGATACAATATTTTGAACAGTAATGCAATGGTTTATTGGATATATCTAAAATTTTGCATATACACTGCTGCCATCTAGTGGCCAAAATCTAAATAGTGCCTGGACTCCTAAGTAATATTATGACCTTTCTCTTGCATTTCAAAGATGATGTGACAAAAAAAACAACAACCAAAACGCATGTTTTTTTCCTATGTATTATCTTTTACCAGATCTAATGTGTTATATTCTTCTACATTCATTTAACATTTCCACAAACTTCAATGTTTTTCCTTTCAAATGGTATCAAGAATATGCATATCCTTGCTTCAGGTCCTGAGCTACAGGCAGTTCGATTTGAGTATGTAATTTTAGGAGAAAATTGAAAGTGTTATACAGAAACCCATCCTAAAACCCCAAACATCAAGCAATGCAGATGTAGAAGCACGGTGGCTAACTCCCTAGAAAGGCAGGAACCTAGGAAGAAACCTAGAGAGGAACCCGGCTCTGAGGTGTGGCCAGTCCTCTTCTGGCTGTAACGGGTGGGGATTATTAGAGTGGCCAATTAAGGCCAGATTGTTCTTCAAGATGTTCAAACGTTCATAGATGACCAGCAGGGTCAAATAATAATCAGTGTTTGTAGAGGGTGCAACAGGTCAGCACCTCAAGAGTAAATGTCAGTTGAGCATTCAGAGGTCGAGACAGGAGGTGCGGTAGAGAGAGAGAGAGAGAGTCAAAAACAGCAGGTCTGGGACAAGGTAGCACGTCTGGTGAACAGGTCAGGGTTCCCTAACCGCAGGCAGAACAGTTTAAACAAGCACTGTACCGGGTGGATAAATGTGCCTCTTTCTCTCCGAGCTGTCTCTGGAAGGTTGATAGCGAGAACATTGTCTTCATCGTACATTTATAAGCTGGTTGATTCTCATGAAACCCGTTTTACCATGGCAGTAGCAAATTGAGTTTGAAAACCATTATGCATCTTCGACAGTCAATCTATCATTCCCCTCTCTGCTCTCATAGTAGAGTATGTACTGTAGCCTACATATAACAGTAGAGATGTTGAAATATTGAAGAGATAGTCGAGCAATGTGATAAAACCAGCTGTACCACATGAAGAGTGCAGATACGGTAGTTCCTGAGAAGTAAAGGATATGTACACATCTTGGAGAGCACACAACCAAGGGTTTGGGATTTTGTCTCAATGTCTTGTTCAACGCCTGTGTGGCTCCCACAATCCTCTCTGATTGGCATGATTAGAGTCGTGGTGCGTACAACAATAGCTCCCTTCTCAACTCAGAGTTTCTTGTTGCTACAGCTTGCATGATTCGTTTTTTTATTTTTTGGGAGAAAAGGGCATTTGGAGGTTATTTCGTCTGTTTGTCTCAAATAAGACTTGATTTTTCATCACCCTCTCTCTCTCTTCTTGAAGACTCCTACTGGCGTGCCCATGGGGGTATTGAAGTATTTCCCATCGCCTCTAGCACATCTCTCCATATTCCACATCAAACATTGCCTTTTATTGAAGCCAGTAAATCATGATCCAAATGACTGATGCCCGTATACTTTGGGCCTTGTTTTAGTCTAATAGCATAAGTCTCCTTCTGAATGTCAAACCCACTCACAGACACACATAGCCTGTCTTTGGATCACACACACCAGCAGTACACGACTGGGTCCACTTCCTGGAAAGTGTTAGTGTAGAGTTGAGGTAATTCTATTTAGGGGCATTTTTAAAAGATCCCCTCAGTTTTTCTGCTCACTTGACCTGACCGGGACAAACTCCTGGCCCTAACTATATAATTCGAACCATGAGTTTTTCCAGACAGGTAATTACTTTAACTCATCATTAAGTAATCCGTCTTATAAAGTTAACCCCCCCACCCCCACCTCTGCCTACAGTCTAATTTAGAACAAGAAGGTTCATGCTGTCCTGATGCTAATCTCATCTCCCACAGACTCACACCTCTGAAGTACAGACTGAGACAGCGTTCGTTCTGATCAACACCTCCCAATTATCACTTACAGCAGCTTGTCGGGGGCCTTGGGTGGGGCAGGAGTACAGCCGAGCAGCGTTTGAGCAGCGTTTGCCAGCACACAGTGCCCCCTAACATCCTCTTCCCTATCCAGACACCTCTCTCTTGCTTACTGGGCCCCCTATGCCCCTGGTTTTGGTCCCATTATACTGTGCACTCTTAGAATTAAGGGTGTTTCGAGGAACCCTGGAGATTCTCGAGGAACCCTGGAGTTCCTCAAGAAACCATTGCTGTCAGTGTGTTCATATTTGCATCTTTGGTTAGTTGAGAGTTCTTGGAGGAACCTTTTAATATTTAAATGTGGCGCGTGCGGAACACTTTGAATTTATATTTCCATTGGATTTGTTGCGCTGTCAGAAGATATGTTGTTTTCGGCGATGGCTTTCTGGGATAGATTGCAGCTTGAAAGCCACGCCTCCAATAAGCCACACCTCCTATCTTCTGATAGGCTGCTGCTACAATAGATTTTCAGTTCAAAATGTAACCCATCCCAACACAAAAAGGTTGAACCTTTACACAGGGGTTCTTCAAATAACCTTTTCAGAGGGGTTCCTCAAGGAACCTTTTTGACCTGAAAAGGTTCCCTTACAGTGGCAATCCTTTGAACCCCAAAAGGTTCTTAAAGGCTCCTTTACGCTTAAGAGTGTGCTTGTATAACCCCAGCAGATGTTGAAGGTCTCTGTAAGTGAAGCAGAACGATTGGGTTTTCACGCGAGCATGTGCATCCCTATACACTCAGGGGCTTTGCACTCTCTTTCACCTATCTCTCTCCTCTATCCATCTACATCTCTCTCTGTCAGTGGGATACTTTGGTCTCTGGACACTTCTGGATGAGTTGCTTCCAAAGAGAGGCGAAATCATTATTGTCTTAACACCCCCTATGCTCTCTCTCTCTCTCTGTATGCCTCAAAGCAACCTGTGACAGAGTTTATATCTCTCTCTCTCTCTCTCTCTCTCTCTCTCTCTCTCTCTCTCTCTCTCTCTCTCTCTCTCTCTCTCTCTCTCTCTATCTCTCTCTCTCTCAACCCAGTGGTTATCCTTCACATGCTCATTCATTCAGTCCTTCACTTCACCTAGCAGTTATAGGTTATTTATAAGTCCAAGTACTTTTCCTAGGAATAGAATACCACTGTTGTGTTTTACTTAAGAGAGCACAATAAAATAGATATACTGGAGTGTATTGAGACACATTGTTTGTGGATATGAATCGTTTGGAAGGGTAGGAACATTATAAATAGTTTTTGCTTTCTGCTAAGTGAAATACCGTGTTACACTCTGCTTGACGTACGTAATGGAGACGACGATGTTTATATCACCAAACGAAAAACGAAACATTGCAATCTTCGCTTTGATGGCACGGTGAGTCACCATATGTGAAAAACAACTCCAGCATATTTGAATATAAACGTAAATAACTCGGTATTACACCTCTATGTAATATAACTACGTCAGCATCTACAACCGTGACCTACGTTACGATCGTTAGATATGAACAACATAAAACATCAGCTAGTTTGGTCCTGAAGTGTCGTCTTGGTAGTGTGATGAGCGTTGCATGTGCAAGCCGTGTGACTTTCCCCCGCCTGTTCGCTTTCCTTGCAATCCCGTGTGATGGTTCGGGTGCAAGACCATGCTGTTAATTAAAGAGTGTGAGGGCGTGATCAGACAGAGGCGCGAGGCAAGGCGAGCAAACACACATTCGGGCCCGCAGACCCACAATGCACTGCCGCTTTGGCTTCCTGCTCGACCGTTGACTGAAGAGTGTATTACAGATTGAGGTTGTGTGGACGGCCAATTTATTGGATGTTTTTGAAGTCGGCTCTTTTTTAATGATGCTTTAGTGCTCCCCATAGCAACCCTTTTCCGGGCTGGTAGTGTCGGCCTTTAAGGAGAGGCAGTGTTTAATAAAAGCATGCCAGGACCCTGTGGAACAGATAATTTCTCTCTAACTTCATTTTGAAAGAGGGATTTTGGTGAGACAGCTGGTTTAAAAGCTCAGCCAGTTAGCACTGGAGAGGGAGATAGAGAGAGAGTGTGTGTGTGTGTGTGTATGTGTGTGTGTGTGTGTGTGTGTGTGTGTGTGTGTGTGTGTGTGTGTGTGTGTGTGTGTGTGTGTGTGTGTGTGTGTGTGTGTGTGTGTGTGTGTGTGTGTGTGTGTGTGTGTATGTGTGTGTGTGTGTGTGTGTGTGTGTGTGTGTGTGTGTGTGTGTGTCAGAACTTGTACTGTAACACAGCACAGCCTTTTCTCAACCTGCCACGGTTCTGTTCGGCCACACGAGCAGAAGTCAGTGTGTGTGTGTGTCCGTCAAGTCGGACGGTTTTCCGTGTGAACACCTCATCCACCTCGTCGTTTCCGTAATAACCGAGAGGTCCGACAGGTGACCCGATCTCTGAGGTAGTAGTTAACTTAATCTAGTAGTTGATTTAACAGATCGGACATGAAGCTGAAAGCCTTGATGGCAGGAGGGCCCGGTCTGAGTCCCTCTCTCATTCAGACCCCTGCAGCACTGGGTTGGAAACCCCTTGTCATTCAATGCTTTTCCCACCGCTGGGCAGTGACCTCTGTGAACCCAGGCTGTCCCACAGAGATAAGATGGGGTCTGAAAGAGAGTAGCATAGCCACAGCCTCCATCTCTGGGATTTCACAGGGCTTTGAGAGGCATGGGGAGTAGACAGACATACACGTGGTACTGCTACCTCTCTCTGCTCTCTCAGTTGCACTAGAGGAAACGTGGTAACATTTAGGCTAGTCAAAAATACATGGGATATGGTCATGTGATGGTTTCTCTGGCCCTTGAGCCGGTCTATTTCGTTGACCCTTAAGGACAACGTAATTGCAACATAACTAAAGACTGTGCGGTTATATCAAGAAATAGATTTTGGAAAATGACCCGATAACATCAACCCAGCAATAATTAGAGGGCCATTGCAGCACAGGAGTTAGAGAAATCTATGTATCTTAATGCTGTCTCATTGTCATTGAAGGGCAAGTTACATGCATCCCATTCCCCCGTCTCTAAACACACACACACACCTTCCACTTCCTCGTCACCGCCCTCTGAGCCCAGCCTCATGTTTGTAGATCGTTCACGCTAGGCCCACTTGTCATTGACTTCTCAACTCACCTTGGAATTAAATCAAAACTTCAACCCCTCCTGCCAATCAAAAGGCCCACAGCAGACACTCGTTTTATCTCCTCTGCCTGGCCCCCCTTCAAGACCTGTCGGCTCCCAACGCATTTCATTTATGACATGCTGATGCTTTGAAGTCATGTTGATGTCAGTCATTCTGTCAAGGCTGTTTTCTTAAATGTACCAACACCAGATAATACAGTAGAGTCTAGACAACACTTGGGGTGAGTGAGCGAGTAACACAGTAAAATGGTTAGAGCAGCCCACACCTCCCCCTCAGTCTCCCCGGCCAGAGAGCGTGTTTTTGGGATAATGACGGGTCATATAGGGGACCTGTGTTGCTCGGCGCTGCGGCGGTAATTGGCCCATTTGGTTCTGTGGCATTTAAATCCAGACGTCAATTATCCATCTTCTGAGAGACGGATAGACGGGCACAGGCAGTTAGTGGAGGGAGACAGCATGCAGAGCTAAAGCTATCAGATTACATTACAGTAAGGGTTAAGGCTCTACTTCTCTCCTGCCTCAGTAGTCTGGATGCCTGCTGTGTTCCTGCCTCAGTAGTCTGGATGCCTGCTGTGTTCCTGCCTCAGTAGTCTGGATGCCTGCTGTGTTCCTGCCTCAGTAGTCTGGATGCCTGCTGTGTTCCTGCCTCAGTAGTCTGGATGCCTGCTGTGTTCCGTGACAGCATCCCATTAAGGATTAGTTAGAGAAGTTAGTGTGTGGCCAATTTAGCTGTACAGTAGCATCATTGTTCATTTATTGATCAACTAAAACACTTCCTCCCATCTTATTTCATAGGGTCCTACACTGACCAGTGGGCAGTGCCTGCCTTCCATTCGGGGCTTGTAATGCTGGCCTAAGCTGACTACTACAGTGATTCTGCCACCACAACTTCTTTCTGCTTAGTGCTGACAGTACAGTACAGTACAGTACAGTACAGTACCATAGTCATGTTTAAGTCCACTATGGCTGGCCCGGTGCCCACTAGTCTCTTCAGGGACCAATCCTCTTACAGCCAGTGTGTAGAGATTACCATTTGCACATTCACATTATATTCTCTGCCGAACCGAATTGACACTTTTCCCAGAACCCACAGTTTTTAATCTGTTTTCTGTGGTGGTGTTGGTGTTAGTCATCTGGAAACACATGGCTAAAGTCTGGGATATCTGCAGTAAGATCAGGGAGTCATTTTATCTAATTTAGTGCAACGGTCACGACTGGGTGTGTAAACAGACCAAGGTGCAGCGCAGTAGTAGTTCGACATTGTATTTAATTATATAAATATACTCACTGACGAACTACACCAAAACAAGAACAACGTATAACAAGAACGTAAATACACCTCCTCTCCTCTCCTCTCCTCCTCTACCCTCCCCTCCCCTCTTCTCTTCTCTTCTCTTCTCTTCTCTTCTCTTCTCTTCTCTTCTCTTCTCTTCTCTTCTCTTCTCTTCTCTTCTCTTCTCTTCTCTTCTCTTCTCTTCTCAGACTGACAGATAGACAATGAACCACACTACAGTGTGAGACAGGACAACTAATGTAGGATCCCCAATCAGAGACAACGCATAGCAGCTGCCTCTAATTGGGGACCCAACACAAAACACACAGAACTAGAATATCTAGATCTGTCAGGCTCTGACCATGGCTAAATAGAGTAGCAAAAGGCTTCTCTATGGCCAGAGCCTGACAGCAACCCAATGGGGAAAACAAACGTCACTAAACCAGTATACCATCAGTAACATAAAGGGAGAATTATAAAAGGCTCTATGGGTTGGGTTAAATGCGGAAGACACATTTCAGTTGAATGCATTCAGTTGTACAACTGACTAGCATTCACTTTCCACTTTCACCCTTTGGATTGGGCATGATTAACAGAGTTGTTGAACTATGTCTGTGAACTTTTAGTCCATTGAGTATGACATGGGAGTGATGGGGTGGGGTGGCTTGTTTAACGACTTGTCTCATATCTCCTCTGTGCGAAGTGTTTTGTGGGTTATGGTAATGATGATGATGGTGATGATGAAGATGTATTGTGCGTTATGGATGCTGCTGTGATGCTGACCTCTGTGTTCTGTGTTGTTGCTGTACAGGAGTTTGCAGCCCTGACCAAGGAGCTGAACGTATGCAGAGAGAACCTTCTGGAGAAGGAGGAGGAGATCTCCGAGCTCAAGGCCGAGAGGAACAACACCAGGGTACGTGGAGAGGAGACACACACTCACACACATTGATCTGAATCACAACGGATCAACAATGTTTTCATCTGTTGACGCGGTTGACTGGTCATCTGTAACATTGGTTAATGGAACCGGTAGCCTCCACTTCCCCTGGGAATAGATTTGGACCCCATGTAGAGCTAACTCTGAATTTCAAACTCTGCTATTGACAGATAAGGCTGATCTTTTTCCACCAGCTTGTATAATGGGGGACTCACAGAGTCACACTGACTGACTGCACACCACCAGTCTGCCAGAGAGGGTTTTAGCACTGCCATTTTAGTAGGCCTGTCACTGTTCTGCCATCTCAACAAAGACAGAGAGGGAGGGAGGGAGGGAGGGACGGACGGACTGACGGGAGAGGGAGGGAGAGGGAGAGGGAGAGGGAGAGAGAGAGAGACAGACAGACAGACAGACAGACAGACAGACAGACAGAGGGAGAGGGAGAGAAAAACAGACAGACAGACAGAGGGAGAGGGAGAGACAGACAGACAGAGGGAGAGACAGACAGACAGACAGAGGGAGAGGGAGAGACAGACAGACAGACAGAGGGAGAGGGAGAGACAGACAGACAGAGGGAGAGGGAGAGAGAGACAGACAGACAGAGGGAGAGACAGACAGACAGACAGCGGGAGAGGGAGAGACAGACAAGGGGAGAGAGAGAGGGAGTGACAGACAAGGGGAGAGGGAGGGAGACAGACAGACAGACAGACAGACAGACAGACAGACAGACAGACAGAGGAGACAGAGGGAGGGAGAGACAGACAGAGGGAGATTGAGAGACAAACAGTGGGAGAGGGAGAGGGAGGGAGGGAGAGACAGACAGAGGGGGAGGGAGAGACAGACAGAGTGAGAGAGTGAGAGAGTGAGAGAGAGAGAGAGAGAGAAAGAGAGAGAGAGAGAGAGAGAGAGAGAGAGAGAGAGAGAGTGAGAGAGAGAGAGAGAGAGAGAGAGAGAGAGAGAGAGAGAGAGAGAGAGAGAGAGAGAGAGAGAGAGAGACAGACAGACAGACAGAGGGAGAGGGAGAGGGAGAGACAGACAGAGGGAGAGGGAGAGACAGACAGAGGGAGAGGGAGAGGGAGAGGGATAGAGAGACAGACAGACAGAGGGAGAGGGAGAGAAAAACAGAGGGAGAGACAGAGACAGAGGGAGAGACAGACAGAGGAAGAGGGAGAGACAGACAGAGGGAGAGGGAGAGACAGACAGAGGGAGAGGGAGAGACAGACAGAGGGAGAGGGAGAGGGAGAGACAGACAGAGGGAGAGACAGACAGAGGGAGAGACAGACAGAGGGAGAGGGAGAGACAGACAGACAGAGGTAGAGGGAGAGACAGACAGAGGTAGAGGGAGAGACAGACAGAGGGAGAGATAGACATACAGAGGGAGAGACAGACAGACAGAGGGAGAGACAGACGGTCGGGGAGAGGGAGAGACAGACAGACAGAGGGAGAGGGAGAGACAGTCAGACAGACAGAGCTAGAGGAAGAGACAGACGGACAGATAGAGGGAGAGGGAGAGACAGACAGAGGGAGAGGGAGAGACAGACAGAGGGAGAGGGAGATGGAGAGACAGACAGACAGAGGGAGAGGGAGAGACAGTCAGACAGACAGAGCTAGAGGAAGAGACAGACAGACAGAGCTAGAGGAAGAGACAGACAGACAGACAGACAGAGGGAGAGACAGACAGACAGACAGACAGAGGGAGAGACAGAGACAGACAGAGGGAGAGGGAGATGGAGAGACAGACAGAGGGAGAGGGAGGACAGACAGACAGACAGACAGACAGACAGACAGACAGACAGAGGGCGAGGGAGAGACAGACAAGGGTAGAGGGAGACAAACAGAGGGAGAGGGAGTGAGGGAGGGAGAGAGGGACAGACAGAGGGAGAGGGAGACAGAGAGAGAGGGAGAGACAGACAGACAGACTGAGATTGAGAGACAGACACAGGGAGAGGGTGTGAGGGGGAGAGGGAGTGAGGGAGGGGGTAGGGAGGGAGAGACAGAGGGAGAGGGAGACAGAGAGAGAGGGAGAGACAGACAGAGGGAGAGACAGACAGACAGACTGAGATTGAGAGACAGACACAGGGAGAGGGTGTGAGGGGGAGAGGGAGTGAGGGAGGGGGGTAGGGAGGGAGAGACAGAGGGAGAGGGAGACAGAGAGAGAGGGAGAGACAGACAGAGGGAGAGACAGACAGACAGAGGGAGATTGAGAGACAGACAGAGGGAGAGGGAGGGAGAGAGGGAGAGACAGACAGAGTGAGAGGGGAGGGAGGGAGGGATAGACAGACAGAGGGAGAGGGAAACAGAGAGAGAGGGAGATACAGACAGAAGAGGGAGATTGAGAGAGAGCGAGAGATGTTATCATCCGGCCACAGCGTGTGGCGACGCCTAGAAGGGGTTGTTTGGCCCAGCGAAGCACAGTCAGGGTTAGTAACAAGGCATTTGGGATGTGGAGATGAAGAAAACGGTCAGTGTTTCTCAGAATGACAAGACAACAAAGCTGAAGACACTACATTAACCTCTCCTCAGATCACTATCTCAGCGGATCTTGTTGTATTCCTAACAGGGCAGATAGCATCATCATTAGCAATTAGCTTGTTCGATTAGTTGCTTGTCTGTTAGCCATTTGCATTGCCTCCAAAACACTAGGCCTTCTTAGGACCAGGTTATAGCTACAGTTCACTTCAAATCTAGACTTCCAAAAGCCTAGCTTTTCAGACTAGCACACCCAGACTTCCCTCAGGCCAGTATTCCTCCACTGTACCTGTATGACAGAGATCAGAGGACAGTGTTCACCTTCATGGACTCATCTCATCCCTTTGTGTTGCTGGAAGTTGACTTCCCCCAACTCTTCCTGTCCTTGGGACACTTTCCACTGATAAATGATTCGGCACGTCGCCTACTCCAGCCGAGCACAGTAACCACATTAGTATAACAAATGTTGTTTGCAGTCCAGAGAGTTTTCAGTTTGTTCCGAGTGCCTTTATTGTTCCGAGTGCCGTAATTGATTTCCGTATGTCTCATGTTATTACACGTTTGTTTTTCTCCTTCTCCCCCCAAAACCAAAAGTTGGAAAATTAAATGAAATTACCAAGTTGAGAAGATCTCGTTGATTACTTTGATTTCTATTCGTTGCGGTTAATCGGGATTGATTTAAAAAATGTATTTGGTGAATCACATGAAGACCGGTACAGTACAGTCCAGTAGTCAGGCCTCTACCTGTTGACATATAGAATCATATCACTAACATCTTCTCTGGTGCCAGGATAATTGATGATGCAGACGATAACGGTAATAGCATTGATGATGCAGATGGCCTTTATGCAGATGAGGAGAGATAGCCTTTATGCAGATGAGGAGAGATAGCCTTCATGCAGATGAGGAGAGATAGCCTTCATGCAGATGAGGAGAGATAGCCTTCATGCAGATGAGGAGAGATAGCCTTTATGCAGATGAAGAGAGATATCCTTTATGCAGATGAGGAGAGATAGCTTTATGCAGATGATACAGATAATGATGATATTAGCACTAATGTCTGTCCCTATGTCTTAATCTACAGTTGCTTCTGGAGCATCTGGAGTGCCTGGTGTCCAGACATGAGCGGTCACTACGTATGACCGTGGTCAAGCGGCAGGCCCAGTCCCCCTCAGGCGTGTCCAGTGAGGTGGAGGTGCTCAAAGCGCTCAAGTCCCTGTTTGAGCACCACAAAGCTCTAGACGAGAAGGTAAAACCATACATTACAGATGTAGCCTATAGAATGTGTATGAGGTGTAGCCTGTAGAATGTGTATGAGGTGTAGCCTATAGAATGTGTATGAGGTGTAGCCTATAGAATGTGTATGAGGTGTAGCCTGTAGAATGTGTATGAGGTGTAGCCTGTAGAATGTGTATGAGGTGTAGCCTATAGAATGTGTATGAGGTGTAGCCTGTAGAATGTGTATGAGGTGTAGCCTGTAGAATGTGTATGAGGTGTAGCCTATAGAATGTGTATGAGGTGTAGCCTGTAGAATGTGTATGAGGTGTAGCCTATAGAATGTGTATGAGGTGTAGCCTATTGAATGTGTATGAGGTGTAGCCTGTAGAATGTGTATGAGGTGTAGCCTGTAGAATGTGTATGAGGTGTAGCCTATAGAACATGTATGAGGTGTAGCCTGTAGAACGTGTATGAGGTGTAGCCTGTAGAATGTGTATGAGGTGTAGCCTGTAGAATGTGTATGAGGTGTAGCCTATAGAATGTGTATGAGGTGTAGCCTATAGAATGTGTATGAGATGTAGCCTATAGAATGTGTATGAGATGTAGCCTATAGAATCTGTATGAGGTGTAGCCTGTAGAATGTGTATGAGGTGTAGCCTATAGAATGTGAATGAAGTGTAGCCTATAGAATGTGTATGATGTGTAGCCTGTAGAATGTGTATGATTTTACCCGCGGATAGAGATTCTTCAATTGATTTTTTAGTATATTTGACTGATGACAGTACACATGGAGAGGCATCGCTAACATCCTGGTATTAAATATACTTTGTTTTGGCATAAATCACCATCACAAGCATCACACAGAAGCTCAGGCCTAGCTTCAAAGTCAAGACAAAGTCTTATTGTTGGGCTGAGGGCTGAGGGAGAGAGGGAAGAGTGGCTTGGTCTCTGTATCATGTTCACCCCGGGCTGGGGTGGATGGTGGGTCAGTAGGGAGAGATAAATAGAGATATTTCGCTGTTGTCTCCAACACTGTCCATGCTATTCATCTGAGAGCTCAAAACCACACATCTACTGTCATGAACAGAGCTCCATTGTAAGGTCCTACCAGAGGTTGTGTACAGTAACTGACTCATGGCGGGTTTTTGTGTGGTTTTTTTCCTCAGGTGAGGGAGAGACTGCGGGTGTCGCTAGAGAGGGTCTCGGCATTGGAGGAGGAGCTAACATCAGCCAACCAGGAGGTGAGAAACGTGTCACAGTTGAGGAGGACTCTTCAGGGGGTAATCATTCTGTCTTAAGATGTAGTGCAAGGTGTGATGGGGTGAAGATGAGCCTAGTCGGCCCCTCTTCCCAGCCTCTCAGCCTCTCTCTGCCAGTCTCTGCCAGGGCAGATGGTCATGTTCTCTACAGGAGCCAAATTAATCATTCTGCACTGCCGTCCTCATTCTTCCTCAGAGAGAGGGAGAGGGAGAAGAGAGAGGGAGAGAGGGAGAGAGAGAGAGGGAGAGAGAGAGAGAGAGAGAGAGAGAGAGAGGGAGAATAATTATCATCCTCCTAAATAATTATAATTAAGGCAGTATATACAATTTAAAAAAAAACATTACAATACATTCACAGATTTCAGGAGGAGGAGTCCTCTGTGAAAGGGCGATATCTTTAACTTTGAGTTAGCCTAGTACTACCAGACTGATGACCACTCCGGTATCTGTGTAGCGAATCATTTATGTAAGCTTGCGAGATCAAGCTGGTTGTATGAGGCTAAGTTTGAGCCATAGACATGCAGTGTAAAGTGGATCTCATTCACTTTCTGCTGTGTCATGGTGAGACGGTCATCTGAGTGAGTGGGTGTTGAGGCCCGGTGATGGGGGCTGTGATTAAATAAGCACTGCTGAATAGAAACGTCCACACTTACACATCCACACGTCAGAGCTTCCGGGGAGGACGTTGGGTCCCAGTGGCTGCCTGCCCCAGCTCCAGACTGTTAATTGATTTGGAATGGATATCTGCCTCGAGTTGCTGTCCTCTGGGGCTTCAGTCTGCAGATAACACCACTTGAAATCCTGGAGTCTCCCATAGAGAGCTCCGCTGCCTGATGACCTTCGACCTGCCAATCTCAGGTGTTTAAGTGGTCCAGATTTGATTTCCATTGTGCGTACTCTGTCAGAGCTGATTTCTTTACAATGTTTCAATTTAGAATTAAATAAATAGTTGAATTGTTTTTCATACAGTCACATGAATGGAATGGAAGTAGATTCTGTAGAATGTGTCAGGAGGTTGATCAATTTCCCACAAAACCTCTGGGGCCTCTGGCCTTCTGAATTTAATCCACCCCCCCCCCCCCCCCCCCCCCCCCGGTCTGAAGGGCCTACATGCCTCTTTTTCCCACCAAGGGAGCAATCCAGCCTGCACAAGATCCTACAAAGGCTGTGAGAGATTGAGACTGAGGGTGTTTGAAACCTATGCTGTCCGGTCTCTTATTCATTTCCTGGTTAGAATTCTAGAGGGAATCCCCAAGGTGTCACCGACTCTATACAGGGAGAAATGAACCAGTGCTTTAAGAGTCTGTGTGTGTGTGTGTGTGTGTGTGTGTGTGTGTGTGTGTGTGTGTGTGTGTGTGTGTGTGTGTGTGTGTGTGTGTGTGCGTGTGTGTGTGCGTGCGTGTGTGTGTGCACGTGTAAGTGTGTGACTGATCTTAATAATTCAGAGGCATTGCCGCATATAGCAACCTGCTCCAGGCCCTAAACTCCACCAAATCAAACTTGCACCAACATGGATTAACTCTTATTCTGGGTTAAATCAAGGTTTATCTATTAATCTTGTTGCACCAAATGTTAAACCTAGTTTTAAATTAAATCCTTCCTCTAATCTAAATTTAGTTCATGTCAGTTCTGGGGCGTTTGCTTGGCCTGTCTGGTGTTTTTTGCAAGATCCTGGCACTGCTGTTTCTCCATGGCAACAGGGTGTCAGCTCAACTAAAGGAAAGAAAATAAAGAAAATGAAGTAATTATTAGTAGGCTATTTACGTGGCCATTTTGTACAACAATTGAATTGGAGCTTATGATATGCCCAGCCTTGGTATTAATGATGATGCTATGTCACATGCTGTAATAACGGTAACATTGTAGTGAAGTATTATTGGTGGGTTGAGTTGTCCGTCGTCATCATTGGGGTTAAGGAGAGGGGCACACTGCTGGGGAATCATCTCGCATATCGTCTGGGGGAGAGGATCAATTCCCTTGGACGGAGGCCGCCCTGAAATAGCCCACGCCTCTCCTCTGCCACATCCTTTTTGGTTTTCGCTTTTCATTTTTTTCCAGCATGCCTTCATCCGATTTGGGTCCCTCTTCTCTGTAATCTGTGTCGATTGATTTAACCTGTCTTCTAAAACGGCCCAGGTGTCTTCCTTCTCAGCTCCGAGAAGGTCTTTTTCATAAGCGGAGAAATGTGAACTTCTTTGACCTGTCATGATCAGGTAGTTAGCAGACAAATAATAAATGCCTAAATAATGTTAACCAATATTACAATATTAGATTATATTTTATGCTAGCTAGCTTGGTTTATAAACTAGCTAGCTACAGTAGCTAACAAATTAGTTTTCTGTCTAGTACTGGCAAATAACTGATTTTATTTCAAATCAGCCAACCCATGAGAACCTTTCACGATGGAGTTGAAGTAGTTCTAACGTTACATTGTAATTATTTTATCATGGAACAGCAACGTTGTGGCCTCATTTGTCAAGTAGGCTAGCTACTTAGTTTCAACTCACGAAATAACTAATATATTGGTGTAACGTGTCACTAATCATAGTTTAAAACTGTTAATCATAGATTAACTGATCCAGATTTAAAAGGAAGTGGTGCAACACATCTCGGATTAATTATAAACCTAGATTTACAAAACCTACATTAGCTCTCATCCTAGATTAATTCAAAAACCATGTTGGTGCAACCTACTCTGAGAGATTTCACGTCACCCTCCTGTCCAATCTCCTTTCGCTCCTTCACACTAAAACAGACCATTACTTCTCGGAGAAGTGGAGACGAACGGAGTCAGGGAAGAGGAAGGTATTGTGAGGGCGAGGAGTTTGAAAGACAGCGCCTTTCTGTTTAGCTGCGGCAATGTCTCCTGATGTCTCCTGGGGTCTCCTGATGTCTCCGGGGGTCTCCTGGTGTCTCCTGGTGTCTTCTGATGTCTCCTGGGGTCTCCTGGGGTCTCCTGGGGTCTCCTGGTGTCTCTGGTGTCTCCTGGTGTCTCCTGGTGTCTCTCATGTCTCCTGGTGTCTCCTGATGTCTCCTGGGGTGTCCTGGTGTCTCTGGTGTCTCCTGGGGTCTCTGGTGTCTCCTGGGTTTTGATGAGTTGAGATAATCTACTAGTACACCAAAAGGGAAAGATGCTGTAAACTTCTCATCAGCGGCTCAGTCTATCATTTGTTATGCTAGGTGTCTGTCTGGAGGAGGTGTGTGTGTGTGTGTTTGTGTGTGTGTGCGTGCGAGCCAAATGCAGAGAACCGACTGTTCGATCTCTGTACCTACGCGCCCGCCAAAACATAAGGAGGTGTAAAAGCTTGACGAGAGAGCGAGAGAGAGCCTGTGGATGAAATCACAAACCCTCTGTGCTGGGATATTTTAGAGGCTCAATGTAAAGGGAATCATCCATTGTAATTGTGGAATAATCTCTGTCCTGTCCTTTGCATTCTTAGAATGAAAACAATGTAATACTTGCGTCTGGTGAGTGCCTCCCTCTGTGCTGTAAAAAGCAGTGTTTTATGTCTTCAAGGCTATTTCTAACACACAGCGGCAGAGTGAGTTATGTGTTGCATTTTCACATCAATCATTGTTTATCGACGGAGATGTCATTGAATGCCCTCTTGCACCCAGTTCCACCGGAGCGGACGGTGAAACACTTGGCAACCGCATTGAAACCTCTCACTGTGATGAGAAATCCAATTCTGTCGGTCTCTTATTTATTGTAGACAGAGATGGCATTCCAATAACAGTAATACAGATATACTGTGTGGTTTTTACCGATCAGAACTGGAAGGCCCACTTTTGCACCACTGCCTCAGTCTGTAGCATGATGTGTTGTCATGTTTAGCAAAATACTGGATTATACAGGAGCTTCATGACTGTCATAGGCTGCTACACTATCCATCCTGGATTCTTGTCTCTCCCTCGTGAGCGTCATAATGTCGATGTCTCTTTATGAGGGAAACAAGGTCGGTTTGTTTCCTAAATCCAGATGAAATCCTGAGATTAAAGCCTAAAAGGATCCTGAGATCAGTGGTAATAGCAGCATACTGTCATTGTAATCACACCATCATACCCTGTCTACCTCCCAGCTGGGTCTGATCGTTATGGTAACTCTGTCAATGTCTGTGCTCATGGTTACATATTAATGTACAGTGAGCGCACTAATTCAAAGCACACAATATTTTACTGTGTGCTGGAAGAGGCCTCTGGGAAGCATAGTGACCGGCTACAGGTATTTATGACAATGACATGGTGCATCTTTCTACTGTAGTTGTCATACAGTAAAATCATAACTTTTGTACACATATTTTCACACCTAAATATGAAAGTTGTGCAAAATAAAATTATAGTTAACACATGGTTAACCCTTCTCCTAGTTTCAATGGCCTGGGTGGTTTCTGTGAAACTGACTTGTGAAGACAGACTGTACAGGCATCATGTAGTCTTCCTGGTGTTGCTGTCGTTAGCAGTGGTGTAAAATCGGTATTAGAAGTGAGGAAGTCATACCGTGCTGTTTGTGCAAGAATAAGTTATAGTCCAACAACTATAGCTGTGTTTCTACCCAGCTATTTCCAGCCTTCCTCCCCCTCGGAAAGTCCTAATCAGCCGTCATTATGCCTGTCGTGTCACTCGTTTGTAAACCCTGGCAACGCGATTAAGAGTGAACACCAGATGCTTCAGGTGATAGAGAGAGAGAGAGAGAGAAAGATCGGTTCGCTGAACAAGATAATCATAGTGATCACGTCAATATCTTGACTTGGCTGACAAAGCTGTAACAGTAGGAAATAACCTGTTAGCTCGTTGAGTAAATATTTACGCTCTTTGTGTTTTGGAACGAGATCCTGACCCTTGACGTTGACACATCAGTTTTATTTCCCCTCAGACACTGACAGTACAGCCGTATCTGTGTCCACGTGCACGTCTGTGTGTGTATGTGATTGACAGCTAGGCTGATCTCTGCTGTGCATTGTCATTCTAGACCTGGGTATTAACCTCTGTCCCTCTCTGCAGATTGTGGCCTTACGGGAGCAGAATGCCCACATCCAGAGGAAGGTGGCATCAGGGGACGGTTCAGAGGACATACTGGAGGGCACTGACGCCAGCCAGAAGGTACATAGCAAGGTGGGCGTCCTCTTTTTTCTGTTAATACAGCTAATTTTGATTGAACGATCATTTATCTCATTTGTTACTATGGTTACGTTGACAGGGCTCAACATTTCAGTTTTTACGTTTTAATCATTCAGCAGACGCTCTTATCCAGCGACTTACAGTTAGTTAGTGCGGACATATTCATATTTTTTTCTTACTGCTCCCCCGGGGAATCGAACCCAAAACCCTGGCGTTGCAAGCGCTACTTGGGACTATATCGCCGTGACGTAGATTTTCCAACCGTCATTTTCATTGCTTCGACAAATTTGTCCGTTCGTAGTCTGTGTTATCAGTAGCACCGTGGTATAAAGCATGTTATCGTTCCTCTAGCTAGATAGATACAGCCCTTCACTGTCAGCACAGTGTCTTTGAAGCATCCTGATAGGCAGTGTGAAGGACACCCACACGATCAGGTGGTATGTACTGTCTATGACCCCGCCAGATTCCATTATACTGGAGCACCCATACCTCTGAATACATCTGCATACAAATGGTTCTAGATCACACATTCATACAATGTCCCATAATGCATCCACCATGATTAGTCAGACCAGAGTGCAACACAGTATCTTGAGCAGTCAAAGCGTAGAAAATGTCCCCAATACACCCAGACATCAACATAGCACTTAGAATGCAGACAGCAACAATGTCTTAATTTTATAGAGGCTGCTACTGCAGAAAAACAGCAGACATCAATGACAATTCAATTCTAGCTCTCGTCTCATGTTTTGGCTGTGAGCTGAATCTCTAGGCTTGTAGATGAGCTGTACCTTATGATGGGGACTGGTTGTCAGGAGTGTGCGATTCAGTTGAGCCTGACTGGGCGACAGCTGTCTTTGGCCTGTCATTCTGTAGAGTAGGTGGGGTGGTTGGAAGGTTAAAACTCCCCGTCACGCACACCCTCCTTGGGGTTAGTGAGAGGGGAGTCACTCACTGTCACCATACTGAGGTTTGAGGAGGTACTCGTGGCGGCCTCTTCAAGGTGCCATCCAGAGGTAGTGACACGGATGAACTGCTGGGCAACTTCTCCGTCTCACTGCTCCTGGGTAGAAAGGTGTTAGAGTAGAGTGAACCCTCAGGCTAACGTCGTCGTCAGGCTGTCGTCACCTGGTTGACAGGTGGAGGGTTGAGTGTGTTGTGTGTATGTGCATGTGCACGTGTTGATCCTGAATTAACCATCAGGTCACATCATCACCCCGGGGCATAGAGCTTTCTAAACCTGACAGCTAATGCACTTAGACAGCCATGGCCTTTCCCTTCACTCTCAGTATCAACCGCTTCTAACCATCAAGGCCTCAACATTATATAGTGATCGAAACTCAGACTATTTCCTGTTGAATAGTAAAACCAAGATTTAACCATAGCGGTAATCTTTTACAGTTAGCAATTTCAAAACATAACGATAAAACATTAGCTATACTAGCTTTTACTGACATGCCCGAGATATGGCTGCTGGGCTTCCCCACTGCAATTTAGACGTATAAAAGTGGTCTAATTTAGCAAAAGGAAACTGCCACAGTACACAGAAACTTGTTCCCTACCAGATCAATCTGCCTTGATGGAGATACAATGTTTAACTCCATGTCCATCACTCCTAAAGGCATTATTACGAGTCTCAAGTCTGCCTCGTCCCCAACCGGATAACTCCCCTGCAGGCTATACGAGTATAATCTCAGACACTCCGCAATTAAGTTTTTATTTCGAGAACCGGCCGTATGACTTGTTATCCCTGGGAAAAGTTGAAACCAGCCTGCACTAAAAGCCAAGCTAAGGAGAAAAATCCCAAAGTTAGTCCATTATGAGAGAAGGCTGTTGTGTTGGTATTAAAACCAGCGGGCTGATTTAGTGGGGCCTGTTGCCTTACACTGTGAATCATGGATCACAGGCAGTAGGGAGAGAGACCCAATTAGGGCTGTCTGGCCAGATGGATGGATATGGACGGGCAGCTGGCCCTGATAATACATGAGGAGGGAGAGAGGGGGGTTGGAGAAAGAGAGAAGGAAAGAGTGTCTCTCTCTCTGTGTCTCTCTCTCTCTCTCTCTCTCTCTCTCTCTCTCTCTCGCTCTCGCTCTCTGTGTCTCTCTCTCTCTCTCTCTCTCTCTGTCTCTCTCTCTCTCTCTCTCTCTCTCTCTCTCTCTCTCTCTCTCTCTCTCTCTCTCTCTCTCTCTGTCTCTCTCTCTCTGTGTCTCGCTCTCCGTCCCTCCCAGAGTCAAAACAAATCATATTCCTAATGCAAATGCCAAACCAAACTCTTCAATGCAGCCTGGAGTAATCTTTATAGTACCTCCGTCACCCTGGCTATGTGTCCATCTGAAATTAAACCAGAATAGGGGGCCAACAACCTCCAGCTCCTAAATGTATTATAGCGCTAACGCTATCTCTCTCGACCGGGAAATGCAGAGGTCTGAAGAGGGATCAAGTCTGATTCAAGGCCCTCTCAGCCTGTACTTCAGCACTCACTGCGTAGGGATTGACTGGAAATGATGTTGTTTCAGCTCATCCATTTAAATTCAGCTATCTAGTACCGTTTTTGTGTCATGGGACCTAACTGACATAAAGCATCTTTGAGTTGGTAGAAAAGCGCTGTATAACAGGGTTGGGGTCAATTCCCTTCTTTCAATTCAATCAATTAATTTAGAAATGTAAAAAGGATTTTCGATTCTTGACTTAGCTCCTGATTTGACTGAATGGAAATGGAGTTGAGCCTAATCCTGCCAGCTTCATCCAGTAAGAGTCAAAAGTTCTGGTTAAATGTCCCTCTCCTCTCCTCTCCTCTCCTCTCCTCTCCTCTCCTCTCCTCTCCTCTCCTCTCCTCTCCTCTCCTCTCCTCTCCTCTCCTCTCCTCTCCTCTCCTCTCCTCTCCTCTCCTCTCCTCTCCTCTCCTCTCCTCCTGGTCCCCCAGCGCCTGTCCAATGGCTCCATGGAGTCGGCCCACGAGGCCAGCCAGGTGGTGGAGCTGCAGGACCTGCTGGAGAAGCAGAACTATGAGCTGGCCCAGATGAAGGAGCGCATGTCCTCCCTGTCCTCCCGCGTCTCCGAGGTGGAGCAGGAGCTGGACACCGCCCGCAAGGACCTCATCAAGACGGAGGAGATGAACACCAAGTACCAGAGGGACATCAAAGAGGTGAGGAGAGAGGTACATTCATAGGAGATGCACCCACTCTCTAAGGAGAGACACTCACACACCCACACACTGTTGGTTAGGGTTGTTGAGAACATACGTTAACACCCACGAGGGACATCTGCATCCTCAACCTCCTCTCTGACGACCTAGAGGAGTTACTGCCTCAGACAATCTGGAAGGTTCTTGGAAAGGTCATGTGTACAGGCTTCTTACTACACATTGGTACTCAGAGATGGTCTCTACTCATCTGCCCTGAGCTATAGGTGGACCATTATAGTCACACAATCACCGGCTCCTCTTATTTGGAGGTGAAGTGAATGTCCATCCGGTGATGTGAATCTGAATGTGACCTGGCTCTTGGTCCGCCTAGCTAGCGGCTAGCCCTGGTTGAGATTGCTATTGATTACTAATGATGATGGCAGCCCGGGCTCAGGGAGTGAGACCCAGCTAGTACACTGATCTCAGATCCTTTATCAGCCCAGCCCTGTCTAAGCAATTACCCCTATACAGTATTTGGAGAGTGGTCTGAGAACAGTGTTATATCATAACAACGCTGGAGGACATGTCCTTCCCCACTATACAGACACTCACTGAGACTCCATACAGGAAGTTAACCGTAGGAGATTTAGGGAGATACTGTTGAGAGGGAAATGTATTCAACTGTGTGTGTGTGTGTGTGTGTGTGTGTGTGTGTGTGTGTGTGTGTGTGTGTGTGTGTGTGTGTGTGTGTGTGTGTGTGTGTGTGTGTTTTTCTACAGGCTATGTGTCAAAAGGAGGACATGGAAGAGAGGATCGTCACTCTGGAGAAGCGGTACCTCAGCGCCCAGAGAGAGTCCACCTCCCTGCACGACATCAGTGACAAACTTGAGAATGAGCTGGCCAATAAGGAAGCCTTCCTCAGACAGGTCACTTACCCCCTTCCACCAATCCTAACTTTAACCATTAGGGTAGTGGGGGAGCTGGGGGGGATACAAAACTATCTGTGGGATACTTATTTAACCTACAGCAGTGGTCCCCACTGAACCTCTTTAAACCTTTGGTTTTAGGGTCACAGCTTAGAAGGGATCAGAAGTGTCTCCACCGTGGTTCCCACCCACCTAGAAAAACCATGCCCTTTCAGTCCATGTTATCGCTGAGGCAAGGCGCAATTCCATCTCGCATCTCTGGTTTGGTTTAAAGGAGACCCAGGAGGCTGATAATGAAATACCGTAGTTACAATGGCACACATATTTGCTGAAATCACCTGTGATCTGGAGAATAACACACTGTTCATTGCCAGTAGTGGATCAAGGATAACTCTCGCCTTTGATTAATGAGAGTTCATAACATTCTGAAACGAGAGGACATCTCCACATTGTGTTTAACTCCAGCTGAGTCATTTGCGTATGGGTCAGGACTTTTAATGTAGTTACTTGAAGATGCTGTGTGGGTGGATGTGCATGGATGTTATTTAATATTGTGAATAATGATAGCTTGGCAATCACAGATACTGCACCAACAGCTGAGCTCATGGCAGATGGGTTTTCATACATTTCTATTGCCAAGCTATAGAGAACACACACACACACACACACACACACACACACACACACACACACACACACACACACACACACACACATGAATCCGAATTGCTAGACAGAAAGTACTCCGTGCACATTTAAGCAATAAGGCCCGAGGAGGTGTGGTATATGACCAATATATATATATGACCTCCTCGGGCCTTATTGCTATTATAAATTGGTTACCAATGTAATTAGAGCAGTAAAAATAAGTGTTTTGTCATACCCGTGGTATACGGTCTGATACATCACGGCTGTCAGCCAATCAGCATTCAGGGTTCGAACCACCCAGTTTATAAAAGGAAATAAAATAATATGCAATTTCCATGTGCAATTTTGTAAACTTACGTTTCTAATCCAATGTTTGCCCTTGGTTTGTCTCTGGCATCGGTCCCTTGGTTCTTTCCAATGGCATCCTGGCCCGTTCCCTTGCCACTAGGAAACTTGGGCTAAGTCTAACTCTGAACTCCAACCAGGGATGAGAGTTGAAGGATACTCCATCCAGCAGCATTCTCAGAGCATACAGAAATAAAGCCCCAACTCCCACCCTGGACCCGGCACTCACATCACACCACCACCCCTGCTGATCAATTTTTTCTTGTTGCCGGGCCAACAGACTTTTGAAGATGAGCCACTCAGGAGGGACAAAGAGGGGAGATGGAGAGATTGAAGGAAGGATGGAGAGAGAGAGAGGATGCAGGGAATAGTGTAGGGTAGCCTACAGTATACATACAGCATAGCAGAGAGAGACACACAGAGAGCTCTGGTCTGGCCCCTGCAGGCCCCTCACGGCCCCCAGCCCACTCATGTCTATTTACAGGAGTTGGGCTGCCAGGGCCAATGCTATGGGGGGACGGGGAACATCTGCTGCTGGTGGAGACAGTTGACAAATAGTCTCTGGTAAAGGACCAGCCTACAACTATGCAGAGCCAGGAGGAAGACTCTCTGTCTATATATCTATATATCTATCTATACTAGGGATGCAAATCTTTCCCTTTCAAGACGATTCGATACATTTCTAGATTCGTGGGCTCCGATACGCTACAGGAACGATACGTTTAAGTCTGAATACGATCCTGTGTGATTCGGTTTGAGTAGAGAATTAATCGATGCGATACGATTTGATGCAGAAACATTTGTTGCATAAACACGTTCATTTTCACATTCAATATCTGCTGCTGATGGAGCTCATGAGCTGGGCCTCTCTGAGCTGAATCTGTGTGTGTGTGTGTGTGTGTGTGTGTGTGTGTGTGTGTGTGTGTGTGTGTGTGTGTGTGTGTGTGTGTGTGTGTGTGTGTGTGTCTATAGTGTATGCACTATGTAGGCACATGAGCTGAGCCATAAGGGAGGCATCTACCACCCCACTATCAGATTAGGGGTGTCAATGTTTTTTGTATCCACACTTGGGTTCTGAAATCCCCATCACCCACTAATTAACTTGTCATTTTTGCAGAACAAGTGCTTGAGCTAGTAATGTAATATGTAACCTTTACAAATTAGCAATTTTTTGGGGTCATGAATATATAGCACAACTTTTTATTTCAGCCCCATGGCAAAACGGTCAAAACCATTTGATTTTGAGATGGGAGTGAAATTCACAGTATATTCATGCAGTTACATGCAGTTACATGCAATTCGACACTGAAGGAGAAGACGCATCAATTTTCTGACCGATCCATGATACATTTGGATCGGTATGGGGTCTGCAGAATGATGCACTTGTATATTAAACATTTGAATAGGGGACCAATGTGTATCGGTGAATCGTTACATCCCTAATGTATGTAATGTCTAAGTAGTGGAAGGGGTTGTCTGTGTTTCTGATATAGAAGGACTTTAGTGTATACATACTGTATACTGTTCTAGATGTATTACCTGTGACCTAGCCTATCCAGAAATACTCAGATAACTCTCTCTTGAGATTGGCATTGAGTTGTACTTGATGTGATGTTATCACAGCCAAATGCACTTCATGTGGGTCCAGGTCATAAGTCACAATGTTTCCCCCCGTGTGTGTATGTGTGTGTGTGTGTGTGTGTGTGTGTGTGTGTGTGTGTGTGTGTGTGTGTGTGTGTGTGTGTGTGTGTGTGTGTGTGTGCGTGTGTGTGCGCGGGTGTGTGTGTGTGTGTGTGCGTGTGCGGGTGCAGATGGAGGATAAGAACAGGCAGCTGCAGGAGCGTTTGGAGCTAGCAGAGCAGAAGCTGCAGCAGACCATGAGAAAGGCTGAGACCCTGCCAGAGGTGGAGGCTGAACTGGCCCAGAGGATAGCAGCTCTCACCAAGGTGAGAGGACACACTCTCACGCACACACACACACACACACACACACACACACACACACACACACACACACACACACACACACACACACACACACACGCAGCACACATTGCTCCCGTCATTAAAGTAACTCCAGTGTTTCCAGATTTCTATGAAATATGACCTAAACTGAATTACAATATGAGTGAAATAGTTTTTCCTTCCAAAAATGTTTTTCTGTGTTGGAATGGTGTGGACGTACCCCAACAACAGAATGGTGTGGGCGTATACCGGTCATTAAAAATATTCATGCAAGTAGACCGCTGATTGGCCAGCTCATCCTCCATGAGGAAATAGCAAGCATTTTTGAAACAGTCTGTTTGAGAGACATGTTTGAGGTGTGTTTTTTTTTCTGTGTTATTTTCCAATGTATGCTTTTGACACAAATATGAGAAAAGGACGAGTCAACACAGTTATTTGGGCAGGAGTTAACAGAATATGAACTTTTAAAAGTGAGATTTTCACTGGACAGATACTTTATTCCATCCATCATATTCCAGGAGAGGTCATTTCCAAACAGGTTACATATAACTGATTATCATCATACATGTAGAATATTCCGGAGTCTTTTCAATTATGTGTTGTTTGTTATGTGTTAGTATGTGCAGGCTATGCATGCCGTCACCTCTGACCCTGTGATGTGTTCCTCTCCTCTCCTGCTGCCCCATAGTCTGACTCGAGCTCCGCCTCCTCTCTTGATCAATTTGTTATGGAAGCTAAACTCCAAGACATGAACTCCATTCTTAGGAAGGTAGTCCCACAGGGTGCCACAGTACTGTCACTAACACCTAGACTACATTAAAACAAAACAAAAAAGCCATGCTGGTTTTATTTATTTCTGTTGTCGCGAGTCATTGTACTGGGATTGCTTGTGGGGGATTTTTTTTTTCCTTGTGTCCGTAGGCCGGTTTGAAACTGTGGGGAAAGCTGCATGTCACTGGCTGGGCTCATTGCTAGTAGACTAAATTGCTGCAGCAACTGCTTGTGACCTTTCACCCCTCTCTCTACCTATGCTTTAGTGATCTATCTGTTCCATCGGACATTGGAGGAGTAGAGGCTTTTGGCTCTGTCTTGTCTTGTTGCCTTTGCATTATGTGCCTGTGTTGCCCTCTGTGGCTGCTAAACTGGTGGGTCATTGTCCCCCCCCCGTCCCCCCGTCTCTGTCTGTGTGGTGGCCCCTGCAGGCGGAGGAGCGCCACGGCAGCATCGAGGAATGCATGAGGCACCTGGAAGGCCAGCTGGAGGAGAAGCACCAGGAGCTGCTCAGAGTGAGTCACCCCCGGATAGCTGCTAACGTGCTAGGCTATGCTACATGATGCTACATGCCACCTATTCGCTGACCATGGGCAGCCTAGCGTGCTAGCTGCCATAAGGCTTGTATGCTAGGTTAAGCTACATGCAGCCCATCACAGACTGGCTTCATTGCACCTGCTCCTCGTAGAAGTTTAAGAGAATGACTTTGCACTATTCAGGTGACTTGTTTCAGTATTTTACACCGTTAGAGTGGTTCGAAAATTGATTAGTACGGTAAGACATACTGTCAAGCTTCTGCATGTACAATTGGGCTTTTGAGAGTCACACACCTTGTCAAATTTGTCGCCCCCCCCCAACCCCCGCCCCCCCCCCCCCCCTCAGGCTCGGCAGAGAGAGAGGATGAACGAAGAACACAACAACCGTCTGTCGGACACGGTGGACAGACTTCTCACGGAGTCCAACGAACGACTTCAGCTCCACCTGAAGGAGAGGATGGCTGCTCTGGAAGAGAAGGTTAAATGTGGAGACCACGTCAATACCAACAAGTCAATTTATTTCAGATATATTTGAGGAAATGTGCCGTAGATTGACTGGAATAGTTCACTTTCCATTTCAGAACGTGCTAATCCAAGACTCGGAAGGCTACAGGAAACAGTACGAGGATTCAAACCATGAAAAAGTAGGGTCCCCCCCCGATTAGAAAAGATTACGTTTTTTTCTCTCACTCAGTTTAGAATTTTACACGAGGTTGGTTTAATAAAGTGCTTTTTAATAGAGAAATAATGATCTGGGTGTTGGGTTTAATTTGTTATCATCTTCTCCATTGAATATTCACAAGATACCATTACTCTCGGTTCAGATAGTGTGATAGAAATCTAACCAGGCAGAGTACGAGAACTGACTAGCAATTGCTGCCCAATTATGTTGTGGAGATTGAAATTGAAATCCAGGGTTTAACAATAATGAACAAGAAACTTCACAATGTTTTCTCATGTTGTCCCTGTTTCCCGGTTTCCCTCCAGACTCATCTGGCAGATGAGATAGACAAGCTGAGATCAGAGCTGGACCAGTTCCGACTGAGAACAGGCTCCCTCACAGAACCCACTCTGTCACGGTATGGGTGAGTTTGTAGGGCGGTGTGTGTGTGTGTGTGCGTGCGTGTGTGTGTGTGTGTGTGTGTGTGTGTGTGTGTGTGTGTGTGTGCATATACACTGAGTGTACAAAAGATTAAGAACTAATATTGAGTTACACCCCCTTTTGTCCTCAGAACAGCCTGAATTCGTCGGGGCATGGACTCTACAAGGTGTTGAAAATGTTCCACAGGGATTCTGGCCCATGTTGACTTCAATGCTTCCCACAGTTGTGTCAAGTTGGCTGGATGTCCTTTGCGTGTTGGACCATCCTTGATCCAGAACACGATCCATGTCTCAATTGTCTCAAGGCTTAACAATCCTTGTTTAAACCTTCTTTAACCGTCTCCTCCCCTTGAAGTGGATTTAACAAGTGACATCAATAAGGGATCATAGTTTTCACCTGGATTCACCTGGTCAGTCTATGTCATGGAAAGAGCAGGTGTCCTTAATGTTTTGTACACTCTGTGTAGTGTGTGTGTGTGTGTGTGTGTGTGTGTGTGTGTGTGTGTGTGTGTGTGTGTGTGTGTGTGTGTGTGTGTGTGTGTGTGTGTGTGTGTGTGTGTGTGTGTGTGTGTGTGTGTGTGTGTGTGTGTGTGTGTGTGTGTGTGTGTCTGGTACCTTTGATATAGAGATCCTACAGAAACCCTCAGATATAATTATTAGAGATAGCATCACTATATAGATCCTTCTGCTTCGTCTCAATACCTACATTTAAATTAGATAAATCCAAATAACCAGGCTGGAGTTCTGTGATGATTGATTGTGCTCTTCAGTCACAACTCATTCGAAAAGCAATTTGCCACAGTTTGAAAACCACACAAGTACTGACTGTTGATTCCTTACAAATTGCCTGATGCGTCACCAACTGTCTTGATAGTAAATAAACAAGCAGGCCATTTTAAACAAGCAGATCCTTTTGGTTCGGTCAGATTACTGTCATTGTAAGTCTAGAGTCATGCAGACATTTTGATAGTTAGACTACATTGGCTGTATTGTTCTTTGCTGCCTTCAATGCTGCCTTCAGTTTGAACAACGTTTTCAGTTTGAACAAAGTTATTTCTCTCGCTCTATCTATCTATCTATCTATCTATCTATCTATCTATCTATCTATCTATCTATCTATCTATCTATCTATCTATCTATCTATCTATCTATCTATCTATCTATCTATCTATCTATCTATCTATCTATCTATCTATCTATCTATCTATCTATCTATCTATCTATCTATCTATCTATCTATCTATCTATCTATCTATCTATCTATCTATCTATCTATCTATCTATCTATCTATCTATCTATCTATCTATCTATCTATCTATCAGTTCTCACCTGGACACATCGGGGGAGCTCCGCTTCTCCCTGGGCTCCCTGGCTGAGACCCAGTCAGACCACTACAGGTCAGCCAAGGTCATCCGCAGGCCCAGGAGAGGACGCATGGGTCTCCGCAGGGACGAGAGCAAGGTCAGGAACTAGTCTCTCTCTGGTCAGCCCTGACTGAGGTAGAATCAGTAGTAGGACTATTCTATCAGTAGAATAGTTCAGGGGCTCTTCTGGTGATCCATTAAGCCAAGAAGCTTAAACAAGTACTGTACATATAAAGTATTTGAACTCAGGTCTGTATGACGTACATGGTTGCATGGAGCCAGACTGTTAGCATTAGCACGACAGAGGGAAAACTGTTAGAGATGGGTATGATTGGGATCATTTGAGGATCATTGTTATAAAGTGTTAATGTTAGTGTCTCAAGATTGCAACATGAATCAAGATGAAGACTGAAATATAACCTGGAGATAAATACTGAGATTCAGCATTAATCCGAGAAGCTTATTTAAGCATATTTTTATATTTATAAAAAATGTAATTGCTTATTTTTATTCATCTAATGTCTTATTGAGATACAGTATATGTATATATATATGGACCTAACTGTATGTGGGCCGTGTTACAAGTCAAGCCTCATTATTTTGTCTATTGAAAGGATAATTAATAGAGAACCTTTAGGCTCCCTGAAGCTGTCAGCTTTACTTAGCCAATGATTTTATAAAAACAATATACTGTATTATATGCATTATTGAATGCGTTAATCATAATGTCTGCTGTAATATTTGTACAGTGCAAAATTTTTTATTAAAGTCTCTTTACATAATTCTTTCACATCTCTCTACAGTTATGTCATCCTGCCCATGAACACTCCCTTCCCTTGATTAGTGCACACTTCCCTTGATTAGTGCACACTTCCCTTGATTAGTGCACACTTCCCTTGATTAGTGCACACTTCCGTATCTGTAAACCCTCCCTCCCCCACTACAGGCTAAGTCACTGGGGGAGCATGAGTGGCGTTCTCAGCAGCTAGGCATCCTGGGTAGCCACCCCTTTGAGAGTGAGATGTCTGACATGTCGGACATTGAGGACGATGACCGGGAGACCATGTTCAGCTCCATGGACCTGCTGTCCCCCGGCGGTCACTCAGACGCCCAGACCCTGGCCATGATGCTGCAGGAGCAGCTGGACGCCATTAACAAAGAGATACGGTAAGGGACCATAACCCTGCTCTTATTGGACAGACCATGCTAGGGACCAGAGGGATCAGGTCACATGTCCAGGAAACACCCCTAGTGACTGATCTTTATGTAAATCAAGTTGTATGTTATGCAGATAGAGTTCCTTGGGAAACATTGATTTGATTCATCCATGTTGGTCACTTCATTGTTGGATCGGTAAAATATGCTTCCTAGTGCTTGACGTGAGGGAGAGTTTATGGGTGTCGGCCTAGCTATCTCCACCCCTAAGGCTGGCTCATCCTATCAGTGGGCTCCGTGCCTCGGGTTTCTGTGGCGATGAAATGTAATTAATGAGACAGTAATTGATTGTCTATCCAGGGATGTGTGGACACACTTGTCTTCAGGGCTGAAGCTTGTTGGCTCTTGTCTGCAGAGTGTGATGCACTGTCTAGATGAATAAAACAAACCTCAAATACTAGCAGTTACTGTACCTAGAAACGCTGTGAGGAGCTGACACTGATATACTGTAGTTTTATTCCAGTTAGCTGTCAGAATAATCTAATTCATTAAAATGATTAACACTTGGTTAACATTGGGAGCCTGACACAGTTTGGTTTACTGGTTTGGGCTTATTCAAGATACAAGGTCTGTTATTTGCTTGTTAATATTGTAATTATCTCAACCCTAAGCTTGAGGGACATTTTTAATTAAAGTGTTGTTCATTTACTTAAGGCCTTTATTGCTTTTTTGCTTATAAGCACAATCGATAGAGACGATGCCTCATCAGGGTGATTTCTGGGAAAGTATATTCTGAGTTTGAATACGATTTCAGCTCTGACGGCAGATAGGAATATGGAGCCCTGGGAATGAAATTCGAAACTCATTAGTGTAGTGAGGTAGACTGTACGCCTTCGTGGTTTATGGGTAATGAACTGGCTTTTTGTATCCATGCGTTGCCTTTAAGAGGAGCCCTGTGGGTCTGCATTGGAGATTTCCATCAACATCCAGAGAATTTAACCACAATGGACCAAGGGATTCTTTCTATATGTCCAGTGGCTGAATGTGGATGGGGGATACAACTGTGAAATAAGTCTAATCAATCCCTCCCTCCCTCCCTCTCGGCCTCCCCCTCGACCTCCCTCCCAGACTGATCCAGGAGGAGAAGGAGTCGACAGAGCTGCGGGCGGAGGAGATAGAGAACCGTGTGGCCAGCGTCAGCCTGGAGGGTCTCAACCTGGCCCGCATGCACCACCCCGGAGCCTCCATCACCGCCTCGGCCACCGCCTCCTCCCTGGCCTCCTCCTCCCCGCCCAGCGGACACTCCTCTCCCAAGCTGGACCACCGCAGCACCGCAGACATGGAGCGTATGGGCACCATGACACTGGTACGCTGCTGGGGTCAGGACAGGGTATGGGTGTGGTGGTGGTGGTGGGGGGGTGGGGGAGGGGGTGTGTCTGTGCGTGCGTACGTACGTACATACATGCGTGTGTGTATGTATGTACGAGTGTATCCCAGTCTTGACAAAGGCTACCACAGCCGTATTGTGCTCTGTCTGTATTGTGGTGCAGGACAGGGCCAATAGAAGCACCTGGGATCAGTATTCAGTATGCTGTGTTTGGCCTCTCTTTCTTTATTCTCAACCTTGCTCTTTCAATGAACCTCATACGACTCCTTCACCTGCCCTTGATTATGCATTAACTGTGAGTCAACTCAATTTGATGGCAAATTAGTAACCTCAAAATACTCTGGACCAGATTTCAAAGCAGCTCTGCGAGAGAGACTGACTTTTTTTCATGAGCCAGCCACTTGTAAAAACATGTATTGGCTTTCTTTCAACTTGATTTAGATGGTGTTCTTTCATTCTTAGTGCGTTGATGGATTGAGTTGCATAATATATCTGGCTGGTGTTCATTACTCCAGAGCATGGCTTGTGTGTGTTGTAGATACAATAGGTCAATAATAGTACTGTCTACGTTAGGTCAATAAAAGTACTGTCTACATTAGGTGTCACGACGGGGGGCATACATAGACCAAGACGCAGTGCAGGGATTGTAGTTCGACATTTTCTTTAATTTACTGAATATTCAATTAATATGTACGAACTACACGAACAACACACACGATATGACAAAACGTGGAAGAAAAAACTAAGCAGACTTACTGTCACCGTGACTTGCGAAATACAATAATCCACACCCCGGTGTGGAACATACAAACCTATGCGGACTGGGCACCGGTGGAGCGGACTGCTCTGGCTCAGGAGCGGAGCAGACGGCTGGACCCGGATTGGGCACCGGTGGAGCGGACTGCTCAGGCACTGGAGCAGAGCAGACGGCTGGACCCGGAATGGGCACCGGTGGAGCGGACTGCTCTGGCTCTGGAGCGGAGCAGACGGCTGGACCTGGATTGGGCACCGGTGGAGCGGACTGCTCAGGCACTGGAGTGGAGCAGACGGCCGGACCCGGACTGGGCACCGGTGGAGCGGTAGGTTCCAACCACAGCCTTCCTGATCAGCTTATTTACCCGAGAAGCATCACCGGCTTTTATGTTGGCTCCCCAGCACACCACTGCAAAAAAGATGGCACTGGCCACCACAGACTGGTAGAAGGTATGCAGTAGTTTACTGCACACGTCGAAGGACCTGAGCCTCCTCAGAAAGATCTGGAACTGTTGGGGTGCTAGGACCTAGTTTAACAATTATGCATCCATCCGTGAGTAACTCTGGTCCGTCAGCACTCATCCACTCAGGACCTATTTATTCATACAGGTCTGTATATACATACTCATGTACAGTTGTTATATTATATCACATGCAATATTGTAAGTAATTATTGGACTTAACCTACGTAGGCATTCACTCAGGAATGCATATTAGTATCCTGCCAGTTGCACCTTTTCTCATTGCTTTTAGTATATCGAATGTGCAATACGTGTAGTTGTCTGTTATTAAACCCTGCGCACTAAGGACTGTATTTTAAGGGAATTACTATTATTACCCCAAATTATATCATACACACATTTAGCTATTAAAGTATCTCTTCCTGTCATTTACCTGTACAGTTTGTGTAAACATGCAAGTATTCACTTATCTGTAAATATAACTGTATACCTAACTGTACAGCTAATTTAACAATGCAAATGTTTCACTTACCTGTTCATTTACCCAGTCTGTCTATTAAGTAAACTATTATTACCCTCTCTCATATCATACGCATTTTTGGCTACTGAAGTATTTTTCTGCCATCGACCTGTATAGTATAGTTAACCATCCAACATCCACCAATGTATAGTGTACATATTCAGCCAACCACTCATACTATGCAATGTCTTTTTATAGCTTTTTTTTGCACTCCAGATATCTTGTATTTCTATACTTTTTCATACTACCACTCTATGTATCATGTACCGTGTATCTGTCTTTTGTGTTTTTTCGTTGTGGCATTTTGCACCTGCCCTGTGTTTTCTTGGCAATGAAATCCCCCCCCCCGGGGGATCAATAAAGTACCTATCTATCTATCTATCTATCTATCTATCTATCTATCTATCTATCTATCTATCTATCTATCTATCTATCTATCTATCTATCTATCTATCTATCTATCTATCTATCTATCTATCTATCTATCTATCTATCTATCTATCTATCTATCTATCTATCTATCTATCTATCTATCTATCTATCTATCTATCTATCATCTATCTACCTACCTATCTATCTATCTATCTATCTATCTATCTATCTATCTATCTATCTATCTATCTATCTATCTATCTATCTATCTATCTATCTATCTATCTATCTATCTATCTATCTATCTATCTATCTATCTATCTATCTATCTATCTATCTATCTATCTATCTATCTATCTATCTATCTATCTATCTATCTATCTATCTATCTATCTATCTATCTATCTATCTATCTATCTATCTATCTCTCTATCTCTCTATCTCTCTATCTCTCTATCTCTCTATATCTCTATCTATCTATCTATGTAGTCGGCTCTGGCCCTTTTTGTACAGAGCCCCAGTGTTACCAGCCCATTCCAGCCTGTTGTCCATATGGACTCCCAGGAACTTGTATGACCCAACCATTTCCACATCCATCCCCTGTATAGGGACTGCAGTCAGTTGGGCCTTGGTTCTCCTGAAGTCCACCACCATCTCCTTTGTTTTGCTGATGTTGAGCTGGAGGTGGTTCTGCTCACACCACAACACAAAGACATTGATTGTGCTCCTGTACTCCTCCTCCTGCCAACCCCTGATGCACCCTACAATAGCAGAGTCATCCGAGAACTTCTGTAGGTGGCATGTTTCAGAGTTATATCTGAAGTCTGAGGTGTAGAGGGTGAACAGGAAAGGGGACAGGACCGTCCCCTACATTAGATCAATAAAAGTACTGTCTACGTTAGGTCAATAAAAGTACTGTCTACATTAGATCAATAAAAGTACTGTCTACGTTAGGTCAATAAAAGTACTGTCTACGTTAGGTCAATAAAAGTACTGTCTACGTTAGGTCAATAAAAGTACTGTCTACATTAGGTCAATAAAAGTACTGTTTACGTTAGGTCAATAAAAGTACTGTCTACGTTAGGTCAATAAAAGTACTGTCTACATTAGGTCAATAAAAGTACTGTCTACATTAGGTCAATAAAATACAGTCTTAATTTAGGTCAATAAAATACTGTCTACGTTAGGTCAATAAAAGTACTGTCCACATTAGGTCAGACTGTTGCAACACTTACCTGTTATGTGCCTTGGTACATTGGTTGTTGTTACTAGTGTGTATCTCTGGCTGCTCCAGCTTCTGATGTACAGTCGTGGCCAAAAGTTTTGAGAATGACACAAGTATTGGTCTCCACAAAGTTTGCTGCCTCAGTGTTGATGATGGCAATTTGCATATACTCCAGAATGTCATGAAGAGTGATCAGATGAATTAGTCCCTCTTTGCCATGAAAATGAACTTAATCCCCAAAAAACATTTCCACTGCATTTCAGCCCTGCCAGAAAAAGACCAGATGCCATCATGTCAGTGATTGTCTCGTTTACACAGTTGAGAGTGTTGACGAGGACAAGGCTGGAGATCACTCTGTCATGCTGATTAATACAGAATAACAGACTGGAAGCTTTAAAAGGAGGGTGGTGCTTGAAATCATTGTTCTTCCTCTGTCAACCATGGTTACCTCCAAGTAAACACGTGCCGTCATCATTGCTTTGAACAAAAAGGGCTTCACAGGCAAGGATATTGCTGCTGGTAAGATTGCACCTAAATCAACCATTTATCGGATCATCAAGAACTTCAAGGAGAGAGGTTAAATTGTTGTGAAGAAGGCGTCAGGGCGCCCAAGAAAGTCCAGCAAGCGCCAGGACCGTCTCCTAAAGTTGATTCAGCTGCAGGATCGGGGCACCACCAGTGCAGAGCTTGCTCAGGAATGGCAGCAGGCAGGTGTGAGTGCATCTGCACGCACAGTGAGGCGAAGACTTTGGAGGATGGCCTGGTGTCAAGAAGGGCAGCAAAGAAGCCACTTCTCTCCAGGAAAAACATCAGGGACAGACTGATATTCTGCAAAAGGTACAGGGATTGGACTGCTGAGGACTGGGTTAGAGTCATTTTCTCTGATGAATCCCCTTTCCGATTGTTTGGGCCATCCAGAAAACACCTTGTCTAGAGAAGACAAGGTGAGTACTACCATCAGTCCTGTGTCATGCCAACAGTAAAGCATCCTGAGACCATTCATGTGTGGGGTTGCTTCTCAGCCAAGGGAGTGGGCTCACTCACAATTTTGCCTAAGAACACAGCCATGAATAAAGAATGGTACGAACACATCCTCAGAGAGCAACTTCTCCCAACCATCCAAGAACAGTTTGGTGACGACCAATGCCTTTTCCAGCATGATGCAGCACCTTGCCATAAGGCAAAAGTGATAACTAAGTGGCTGGGGGAACAAAACATTAACATTTTGGGTCCATGGCCAGGAAACTCCCCAGACCTTAATCCCATTGAGAACTTGTGGTCGATCCTCAAGAGGCGGGTGGACAAACAAAAACCCACAACTTCTGACAAACTCCAAGCATTGTTTATGCAAGAATGGCCTGCCATCAGTCAGGATGTGGCCCAGAAGTTAATTGACAGCATGCCAGGGCAGATTGCAGAGGTCTTGAAAAAGAAGGGTCAACACTGCAAATATTGACTCTTTGCATAAACTGAATGTCATTGTCAAGGAAAGCCTTTGACACTTATGGAATACTAGTGACTACTGACATAAAGATCTAAGAACACTGAAGCAGCAAACTTTGTGGAGACCATTACTTGTCATTCTCAAAACTTTTGTCCACGACGGTAGACAATAGTACCAAGGACATCATTATTGAATGCCAGGCTAGAAATAGATGCATTCGGTTGAACTGATCAATTGACTGTGTTGATAGAGGATTATCTCTCTCTATCTCTTTATTTGTTTGTCTGTCTGTCTCACACACACTCACACACACACTCAGCACACTCACACACACTCACACACACACACACAAACACTCACACACACACTCAGCACACTGACCCAGGGCTGTAGCGCTCCAGATGTTCCCATCACAGGGAGTCTTTCTCTTCTTTCTATCCTCCACTGGGCTAAAAATATTCAAATCCCCGCAATCCAGTCAGTCAACCAGCCAGCCAGCCAGCCAGCCAGCCAGACAGCCAGCCAGACGGTCTCAGGGTGTGAATGTCGCCAATACCCAGGGGCTTTTGAAGAATGAGGCTTTGATTTGAATGATTTCTCAAATGAATAGTGGCTAAGTAGGTTATTTATTTAACAAATCACTTTTAATTGATTGTGTGGTGTAATGTGTAATTGGTGGAATATCGGCTATATGCATATAACTAATAATGAGGTGTTTCTGTATTTAATCTGACTGATTTGTTGTAAATGGATGTTTTCCCATTCTTTTCTGTCCTCCACCCGGCAGCCCAGTGATCTGAGGAAACACAGGAGAAAGGTACAGCAGCAATGATATGTTCATTTTATTACATTAGACATTTCAAATTCATAGTACCTCTGTCTTCCTGTAGCTGAATGTCATGGTCTGGTGTATCCTTGCCATTATTGGTCTCTGAAGACCTATAAGGAAACAGTGTTGTAGAGATTGA
>CM042421.1:19419438-19426938 GCA_023634145.1 Thymallus thymallus | reverse complement strand
GGGAGTACCAGTACCAGATCAATAATGGAGCTATATACAGGAAGTACCAGAACCAGATCAATAATGAAGCTATATACAGGAAGAACCAGTACCAGATCAATATTGGAGCTATATACAGGGAGTACCATATCAATATTGGAGCTATATACAGGAAGTACCAGTACCAGATCAATAATGGAGCTATATACAGGGAGTACCAGTACCAGATCAATAATGAAGCTATATACAGGAAGTACCAGTACCAGATCAATATTGGAGCTATATACAGGAAGTACCAGTACCAGATCAATAATGGAGCTATATACAGGGAGTACCAGATCAATATTGGAGCTATATACAGGAAGTACCAGATCAATATTGGAGCTATATACAGGAAGTACCAGTACCAGATCAATAATGGAGCTATATACAGGGAGTACCAGTACCAGATCAATGTGCAGAGGTAGGAGGTATTTGAGGTAGGTATGTACAGGACATGAAGGCAGGGTAAAGTGACCAGGCATCAGGATAGATAATAATAAGAGTCAAATAAAGAACAGAGTAGCAGCAGCAAATGATGAGTGTAAAAGTGTGTGAATGTGTACGTATGTATGTTTGATTGTGTTGTGTCGGTATGCGTGGGTGTATTACGTGTGTATGGTTTGAATGTATGAGGGATTTGTGTGGGAGTGACAGTGTAGCTGTCACGAGAATTTCTATCTCAATGTTCTAACTGAACTCTTTCATAACTCTGTCTGTATCCTGAAGGTTGTAAGGCTTCAGATCTGAGAAACAGACAGATTCCCAGCTTACAATGGTCAGTTCTATTATTCAGAGAGCTCTGACAAACATCACACAAACCATTGTTTATATATCAGTCATACGCCACCAGGGATAGCCAATAGGGGCTCTCCCTTACTCATCTGTCATCACAGCTCTACTGACTAAGTTAGATTTCAAAGAACACAAAGGATGGGTATTTTACTTTTAGTCACTATCTTAAATGTAAAAACTTCTCTATCAGTAGTGTGTGTGAGTGAGTGTGCATATGGTGTGTATATAAAGTCTAGTGAGTGTGTATATGGTGTGTATATAAAGTCTAGTGAGTGTGCATATGGTGTGTATATAGTCTAGTGAGTGTGTATATGGTGTGTATATAAAGTCTAGTGAGTGTGTATATGGTGTGTATATAAAGTCTAGTGAGTGTGTATATGGTGTGTATATAAAGTCTAGTGAGTGTGTATATGGTGTGTAAATAGTCTAGTGAGTGTGTATATGGTGTGTATATAAAGTCTAGTGAGTGTGTATATGGTGTGTATATAAAGTCTAGTGAGTGTGTATATGGTGTGTATATAAAGTCTAGTGAGTGTGTATATGGTGTGTATATAAAGTCTAGTGAGTGTGTATATGGTGTGTATATAAAGTCTAGTGAGTGTGTATATGGTGTGTATATAAAGTCTAGTGAGTGTGTATATGGTGTGTATATAAAGTCTAGTGAGTATGCGTAGGGTCGGTGCGCGTAGGGTCAGTTTGGGTCAGGGATAGTTTGGGTACAATTAATTGACAATTTAGCAGTCTTATGGCTTAGGGATGGAAGTTGTCTCGGAGCCTGTTGGTCCGAGAGCCGATGCTCCGACACAGTTTTCCGGACCATAGCAGAGTGAACAGTCTATGGCTTGAGTGGCTGGAGCATTTTTTTCAGGCCTTCCTCTGACACCGCCTGACATAGAGGTCCTGGATGGCCGGAGCTCGGCCCCAGTGATGTACTGTGCCGTCCGCACCACCCTTTGTATCGCTTTTGTGCTCAAGGGCGGTGCAATTGCCATACCAAGCGGTGATGCAGCCAGTCAAGATGCTCACGACGGTGCAGCTGCAAAACCTTTTGAGGATCTGAGGGCCCTAGCCATCCAAACAGCACCTCTGCCATCTGTGTGAAGTAAAGTAAGAAAAGTCTCTGTTGAGTACAGATTCAGAGAAAATCAGGGTGGCTCCTTGCTAGTACTGTCTCGATACTATCTACACTGGATGATTTCTATGAGCCATGCAGGCAATGCAGTAACGTCCCCTTCTCCCTCTCCCACAGGAGTGTCTGATCCAGACCTGGGTCAGGACATGGCTGTGGGGAAGTTGGGGACTCAGGCAGAGAAAGACCGCCGTCTGAAAAAGAAGTAAGCTTTCACAACCCCCATCTCCTGCCCCTCAAACCTGCCACCACAGCGTTGCACCCGGAAAAAAAAAGATATATACTTGCGCTCAATAATGCTCTATTGGCTCACATCACAGCCATTGGGAGAGAAATTATACCTGTGTCACTAGAAACACTGTGGACGATGTACCACACCAGCATGTATCACATCCGTCGTCTGGGTTTGGCCGGGCTAGGCCGTCATTGTAAATAAGAATGTGTTCTCAACTGACTTGCCTAGTTAAATAAAGGTTTGATAAAAAAATGTAAGCCATTGTACTACACATGGCTTTTTATGTGCCAGACAGCACCTGTAGAACCCGTAGTTGAGATCATTATCCTGTTTCCAACCTTTGACCCCTAACACAGTGGCTGGTGAGGAATCCCTGTGGGGTTTCATTAGTCCTTTCTCTGTATAGGAGGCTGGATAGAAGACACAGTACATCTCCAATACTCCCACTCTCCAGCAGAGAGAGGATCAATTCAGACCAGAAACCTAAATAGACATACAGTACAATAGAAGGATCCCCTCTAACCAAACACACACAGTCAGACTATTGATTGGGTTAGAAGTCTATTCGTGTCACACATGTAGGCCTACTAATCTTAGTTTATGGTTTTCATTTGGTTTTTCGGACATAGTCCTCATTTAAACCCACACGTGAATAACAAAACGGGGGTTTCCCTCATGTGCAAGTTTAGTCTCCTTTTCAACTGGGGATGTATGCGTCTACCGCGTCAGTGCCAAATGACAAATGCGTTCTCTATATGCGAGCTTTGAGTTGCCGTGACGAATAACTTCCCCACACTTACAGATGATCAATAGAAGCTATTATGATGATGGCGAATGTGTGTTTTTTTTATTCAAGCTTGATTCTCCAGTTTCCCAGGAATCGGACCGCTTTGCATCTTGATGCTCTCCTCCAGTGCATGCTACCGAACTGCCTGCTGAATTCACATGGATCTTTCCAGCCTGGTCTGTGTCGTGATCGTTCATTTGGTTCATTGCTGATGTGTTGTGTATGTGTGATGTGTTGGGTAATGTTTGGCATTTGGCTGGTTTCTTCCTGTGAAGAATGTGAACCAATGCATTGCAGGTGTCTTGGCCCAAGTGCGTTAACTTTCGTCCGCCTGCACGCGATGCGATGAGCTACATCCGCCAAAGAGAAGAAAAAAGTGGCCTTTCTTTTGCTAACCAATACTACTCTTTGACTTTCTACTGCTCTAGTGTCAGTCTCTTGTCCCATGTCTACTTGAGAGACTGTTTCTATTCTGCAGTGTCTGTGTGGGTGGGTGCCTGCGTCCATGTCTGTCTGTTTGAATATGTGTCCGTGCATGTATGGGCAGTGTGTGTGTGTGTTTGTGCATTTGTGTGTGTTTGGGGTCAGGGTGGTAAAGGGGGTACTGTTAACCCATTAACATATGTGCACTCTCTCTCTCTCTCTCTCTCTCTCTCTCTCTCTCGTACTCTTCCTCCCTCCCTCTCATCATATGACTAAAGAAGCGGGTAAGTTGTGACAGTGTGACACCTGGACATCTCCATTGTCAGCGCCGTGCCTTCTGTCCACCTCTCTGTCCATCCATCTGTCCCCCTCCCTACGGCCGGTGCCAAAGCTGACGTCACTCTGTCCTCTTTAATGACCCCTTACTTTCTATCTTTCTATCCTCCTTCCTTCCATCATTTTTATCTTTTCATTTACCGTATAAAATGTTTCTCCCCCACAGTGCAGTGGCGGCTGCATCCATGGCTGGACAAAGAATGTCTGCCGTCACACGTTAATGGGGTTGATTTTTATACCTGGAATGTCCAATACCTTTCCTCCCTATATGTTGTGTTTGTTTCTATATCTGTGACTGTGAGATATAACCAGTGGATGTACTGTATATATCATGCATAAGAACCTGACATGAACATATCTATCTATATACCTGTTGTATTGATACAGCATTGAATGGATTATTGGTTGATACCAATGGACACGTCTCCAATGTTGTGTCAGTCCATTCAGTCTTCGAATGCTGTATTCAAGTGCCCTTTCCACTGCACTGAGGCCTTCAACTCTGAATGAGTCACATGTTACATGTTACATTTTCTCCATATGCCTAATGTTGACCTTTATGTCTCGAGGAAGACATTTTAGCTGTGCTCAGGAACTTGTTTCTGCCTTAGAACTCTCATGAAGTATTCTGTTCACTGAATAGAATTGTAACTTCAGAAGTCTGTTTTTATGTCCGTTTCTATGTGTGTAGCATGTTGTGTGAGTTCTGTTTTTATCAGCTCAACAGGCTGATATTCAGCTCTGTTGACAAGCCAGACTCAGCTTATACACTACGAACTGTCTTCAGGAAGAAACGTTCCACAGTTAGGTGTCTCTCTAGTGTAGCCTCTCTGGTTCTTTTCTACACCGTAGGCCTCCCATCCATCTGCTCCCCAACTCCATTAATTAGCAGTGTGCACACCGCAATAAAGATGAGACGCACACACACACACACACACACACACACACACACACACACACACCCAAACACATATTTATATACTATTCATCAGTTCTCTTTCTCTCACTCTGCCTAACAGAGTTGGCATCACAGGAATCAGCATATTACAAATTGTCTGGTACTGAGTAAAGATAACACCTACCTGCTCTCCTCTGCTCTCCCTAGATAAGGTGCAATTTACTCTTAGCTGAGTAGGGCTGTGGGAGTGCTTAGCACAGATATCAAAGTGGTGCTCGGCACAAATAACACATTTCTCTATTTCACTCGGTCCATCGTAGTTCACCTATTGAACACGTCCACCACTACACAAAAATGCAGTATTCACAAAACAATTTGCCCAGAGAATGTGAATAAAGACGCCAAACACGATTTAAAGATGGCCAGAAAGAATACATTCAGCTAGACTCTCAAAAGGGTATCGCAGTCAGCAGAAAAAGCCCAATCTCTCTCTCTGTACTTAGTATCTCAGCAGTAGTATTACATTCAGAGCTGCAGCACAGAGACAAGTGGAGATTGGTGTATCTCTGGTCGAGAGAGAGAGAGAGAGAGAGAGAGAGAGCGAGAGAGAGAGAGAGAGAGAGTGAGAGAGAGAGAGAGAGAGAGAGAGAGAGAGAGAGAGAGAGAGAGACTCATTTTACAGGCAGTGTGTGTGGAAAGATTGATGTATGATAAGGCCGTGCCCTTTTAGAAAGCTCTGGCCTGTGAGAGATAAAGTGTGTGGCACAGTACAGTGAACACACACATTCTCTGTGGAATACTAGTGCTGTGTTTGTATGGGGGGTGGGGGGGGGGGGGGTGATTGTCTCAGTATATGTGTGTGTATGTGGGGGGGGGGTGATTGTCTCAGTATATGTGTGTGTATGTGGGGGGGGGGGTGATTGTCTCAGTATATGTGTGTGTGTGTGTGGGGGGGGGGTGATTGTCTCAGTATATGTGTGTGTGTGGGGGGGGGGTGATTGTCTCACAGTATATGTGTGTGTGTGGGGGGGGTGATTGTCTCAGTATATGTGTGTGTGTGTGGGGGGGGGGCTGATTGTCTCAGTATATGTGTGTGTGTGGGGGGGTGATTGTCTCAGTATATGTGTGTGTATGTGGGGGGGGGGTGATTGTCTCAGTATATGTGTGTGTATGTGGGGGGGGGGTGATTGTCTCAGTATATGTGTGTGTGTGTGTGTGTGGGGGGGTGATTGTCTCAGTATATGTGTGTGTGTGGGGGGGTGATTGTCTCAGTATATGTGTGTGGGGGGGGGGGTGATTGTCTCTGTATATGTGTGTGTGTGTGGGGGGGGGGGGTGATTGTCTCAGTATATGTGTGTCTGTGGGGGGGGGTGATTGTCTCTGTATATGTGTGTGTGTGTGGGGGGGGTGATTGTCTCAGTATATGTGTGTGTGTGGGGGGGGGGGTGATTGTCTCAGTATATGTGTGTTTGTGTGTGTGGGGGGGGGTGATTGTCTCTGTATATGTGTGTGTGTGTGGGGGGGGTGATTGTCTCAGTATATGTGTGTGTGTGGGGGGGGGGTGATTGTCTCAGTATATGTGTGTGTGGGGGGGGTGATTGTCTCAGTATATGTGTGTGTGTGTGGGGGGGGGGTGATTGTCTCAGTATATGTGTGTTTGTGTGTGTGGGGGGGGTGATTGTCTCAGTATATGTGTGTGTGGGGGGGGGGGGGTGATGGTCTCAGTATATGTGTGTGTGTGTGTGGGGGGGGGTGATTGTCTCAGTATATGTGTGTGTGTGTGTGGGGGGGGGGGTGATTGTCTCAGTATATGTGTGTGTGGGGGGGGGGGTGATTGTCTCAGTATATGTGGGTGCATAATCCATTTTCTCTAATCCCGCCCTCAGGCACGAGCTGTTGGAAGAGGCGAGGAGGAAAGGCTTACCTTTCGCCCAATGGGACGGCCCCACAGTGGTGGCCTGGCTGGAGGTAGGCACTCCTCTACTCTAGCCTGGAGCCATTCTCAATCCTCCTGCTTCTGGGATAGATTTACAAGGTCTATGCCAGAACCCCACTCTGTGAAGAAGATCATATTCTCCACCCCAGTGGGGTGGTCTATTCCTCCATGACTCCCCAGTCTGCACACTCAGCATTCACCTGAGTTACGACACCCATTATTCTCTAACCTTTAACCCTTGATGTTTCACATTTCAAGTCAATGCCTTTCCACAGCCTAATGGTTTTCTTTTCTAATATGGCACTTCAAAATGCAAACCAGATACTTGACACGGTGCTGTTACATAATCGTTGGATGTATTGTGTTGTAATTACGACACGGGGAACTCCAATGCCGCAGCCAGCATGTTACCGAGAGTTATTACAAAATGATTACGTCTCTGGCTGACATTACGCTTTGTGTTTTATTATACCAAGTTTATTATCTAATCAAGTGTTTCCCAACTCAGGTCCTCAAGTACCCCCAACATGGACAAGCACACCTGATTCATCTTGTCAACTAATCATCAAGCCCTCAATGAGTTCAACGAGGTGTGTTTGTCCCGGGCTATAACAAAAATGTGTGCTGTTGGGGGTACTGGAGGAATGGAGTTGGGAAACACTCTGGCATTGGGCCTATGGGACCAGCAGTGGGTTGAATCTGGATCTCACTGATTTTATGGGAACCAATGTCCCAGATTTAGATATCACCTTGGTGGAAGCCTCAGAGGCCTGTTGGTAAAGGTCTACTCTGTGATTTACTGTGACATGTTCTCACCCGCACACCTTTTCCCTGGTAAATCAATTCCAACTGGGTTTGATTATAATTGCTCGACATTCCACCTCATAAAGGCCACAGAGTGTTTAATATTAACCTGGGTATTCATTAAGTGAATGAATGCGTT